>JAWMAG010000069.1:7931535-7951535 GCA_037013455.1 Ceratitis rosa | reverse complement strand
CAGCATCCCTACCCACTCTGCCTGGTATCATTTTCGGACGTGCTCTGGCCTGCGCACCATCCGTGGGTGGAGTTATGCGTACGTTGCCCCGTGCTGTAGGAGTCTGCCTCGCCTGTTTCTACAACAACACCGCCAACCAGCACCAACGTGCGGGACCAATTTCAGCGGGTAATACAGCAACAACACATTCCATCGACGCATCACTCCCTCACCCCCGCATCACGAACGTCCCCCCGAGACAGACACGACTACACCAATTTAAATACAACGGACTCCAGGGGAAGATGCCAAATGACGGAAATCTCCTAATCAGGGAATTAAATGCGGAGATTCATACTGTAGTGAACAAACACAAGCGGAAAAATTGGGAGGAACACTTAAGGTCCTGTAATCTCTCCTCAGGGGCAACCAAGCTCTGTGCTACAATCAATTCGTTGTCTTACCTGACGAGACTTGATGACCGAGTGGAAATTTGCACTGCATCTTTCTTTAGACAAAACGAAGCGACGTGTAAACCGCCGTATACGCTAACTGCCAAACAACAGCGCGGCGCTTGATTTCTCCAGGGAGGAGGTTCAAGGGGTCATCGGGAAGGCGAGAGTCTCTAAATCCATCGGCCCCGACGGAATATGCATGCTGATGCAGACTTTCTCACCAAGGTCCTCAACTTGTCTTTGACCACCCTAATGATACCTGACGTGTGGAAAACGGGCAGAGCGGTCCCGCTACTCAAGCCGGAGAAACCAGCCAACAAAGGAGAGTCTTATCGACCGATAACTCTCCTCTCACCAGTAGCGAAGACACTTGAGGCCTACTATATGATGTAGAAAACTGGACGATGTTGAGGATATGGCGGCCCTGGAAGTCTTTGATCTTCTACAATAGGAGTAGAGAAAAAACGAATACTGCAGTAGTTGGAATAATGAACTGTATACGGTGGCATTGACATAGTTCAGCGAATGAAAAGACGGCGGCCACTCTGGCGAGGTCATGTGGTCCGGATAAATAAGAATACTCCAGCTCTGAAAATTTTCGATACAGTACCCGCCGGTGGAAGCAGAGGAAAGCCACCCGTGCAAGAAGCAGGTAGAGAGAGTGACTAATTGGCGCCAAACAGCGATGAAAAGAAACGAATGGCCATTTTTGATTCGGCTGTAAACTCGTTAGAGATTTTGTATCTATATTCCGTGAATAAAATTTTCATATTTTCTCAAATATTTACATTTTTAATTACACTTGAGTGGCATAATTTTTGTATTATTATTTATTTCAAACAAAAAGTTAACGATTTCAAAAAGTACCGATAACTCATAGGTATGTATGGCAAATGCTTTTAGTTAAAATCTGAATAATATTTATGTGCATATATACATAACTACTTATACATACTTCAAATTATTTATGGCGTTACTCATAGGTATACGAACTTATATGTCGGTTGATTGTATATTTAACAAATTTATATGGACATGCGTGTGCTCGCTTATACATACACACATACCAGTAAATATTATATATTTTCCGCCTGCGCCAAACACGAAAACTAACCATAAATAATAATAAATTTTAAGTACAATGCAGTTGCAGCTACACACACATATGCGTTTGAAGGTGGAAAAAGGTAGCAATAAATTAAAAATGCAACGCTAAAATGAAAACAAAAAAAAAACAAAGCAACTGTACTTAATATGTACAACAAAAACATAGAATAGGTGGAGTATTGTTATGCAAAGATAGGCAAGAAGGTTGCTGGGTTGAGTCTACAACCAGCCAAGTTTCATGGCGCACACATTAGGCATGCATACATACATACATACATACATACATACATGCAGAGAAACGTACATTTGAGCTAGTTAGTTAGTTGAGAGGCGGTGAAAATTGTACACATAGTTAGTTAGTTAGCTCGTTTGATAGCCCAAGTTGGCTTTACGCCGCGCCGGCGTGACGCGCTGCCACACATTGCCACTCACCGTAAGCGTAACAGATTTGTTGCTGTTCAAGAATTTCCCGTCAGTTGTTGCGTGCAAGGTGTTAACAAAGTTGCTAAAAACAACAACACAAAAACAAAAAACATTTAAAAATATGAATTATTTGTTATTTACGCGCGCACGCCAACGACGACACAACAACGCAAGCGCATTACCTATAGCACACCAAAAGCTATATATGGTATGTATGTACATACATAAATAATAATATAAAAAAAATATAAAGAAATAAACATATTGTTGCAATAATTAATGCAAGCAAGAAACTAAAGAAAAAATTTAATTTATTAATTCAAATAATGCAAGGCGCGGAAAATTAATGCGTTTTATGCATGGCATGTGAAAATTTCCTGGTATGCCAAATTGTGACGTATATACTGCTGGTTTATATTTTAATGCCTTTGTTGTTGTAATTGAGTCGTTTCTTGTTTCCATATTTTAACTTCTTATTTATTTTTTCTCATTCTCCAGCAAATAACACAAAACTAATTACGGCCAACACGCCACAAAGTCAGCGAAATAGAAGCGCGATAAAAAATATAATAAATTTCATTTGAAAACAAAAAAAAAACACTGAGGAATTAAAAAATATAAAAGCAAAGAAACACATATTCAAATTACCAAGCGTTAAGCACACTAATGGCAATGCCTGTTGACAGATTTATGACAGCTGGAATGGCATTGCCAACACGACTCTCACGTTGCGAATGCGTCATAAGGCATAGCAAAGGCCTTGACACTTTGTAGATAAAATAAAATAATTTATTTCATAGTTCTTTACAATCATTGATATATACTTATACTTAGTTAGCATGTTAAGTTATTTATTATTAACTTGTCATGGTTAATGTTTTAAGTTATTGGGTGGCCTGATGCTAACTCTGCATGCTTTGACAGCTGTCAGTGACAATGTGACAGTAAGCAGTAAGTTTATTTAATTATGCTTACAGGCATTTAATCAAATAATTCAACACTCTTGGTGTGTTTACATTTATTATACTTTATTTTATGATACTTTATTTTATTCTATCTTATTATTTTTATTTGATTTTATTTCATTTCAATTTATTTTAATGTATTCTATTTTTATTATTTTATTTGAATTTATTTTATTAATTATTTATTTTGTTTTATTTTTTCTCAGATAATTTTATTTTATTCTCTTTTATTATATTGTATATATATATTTTTAATATAATTTAATTTTATTTTATTTTATTCTATTTTGTTTTATTCTATTTTATTTTAGTTTATTATATTTTATTTTATTTAATTTTATTTTATTTTATTTTATTTTATTTTATTTTATTTTATTTTATTTTAATTTATTTTATTATATTTTATTCCATTTTATATTATATTCTTTTATTTTATTTTATATTATTTTATTTTATTTTATTTATTTTATTTTACTCTATTTTATTTTATTTTATGTTATTTTACTTAATTTATTTTATTTTATTTTATTTTTTTTATTTTATTTTATTTTATTTCATTTTATTTTATTTTATTTTATTTTATTTTATTTTATTTTATTTTATTTTATTTTATTTTATTTTATTTTATTTTATTTTATTTTATTTTATTTTATTTTATTTTATTTTATTTTATTTTATTTTATTTTATTTTATTTTATTTTATTTTATTTTATTTTATTTTATTTCATTTTTATTTAACTTTGTTATAATTAGAATATATTTTTAAATTTATTTTATCTTCTTTTTAATTTTATTTTGTTTTGATTAAATTTTTTAAAGAACATTATTTCATTCTATTTCCCTTTTTTAATTCTATTTTACTTTATTCTACTTTATTTTATTTTATCTTTTATATACATATATATTTTTTTATTTTATTTCACCTTTTTTAATTCCTTTTTATTGTATTTCGTTTAATTTTATTTCATTTTGTTTTATTTTATTTTATTTTACTTCACTTTATATTATTTTATATAATTTTATTATATTTTATTTTATCTTATTTTATTTTATATTGCTTTATTTTATTTATTTTATTTCATTTTATTTTATTTTATTCTATTTCGTTTTATTTTATTTTATTTTATTTACTTTATTTTATTTTATTTTTTTTTATTTTATTATTTTTATTTTATTTTATTTTATTTCATTTTATTTTATATTAGTTTGCTCTTATTTTTTTATTTCATTTGATTTATTATATTTTATTCCACCTTTTTTTATTTATTTTATTCCTTTTTATTGTACTTCGTTTTTTATTATTTTATTTTATTGTATTGAATTTAATTCTTTAATTAAATTTTATTTTATTTTATTTTGTTTTATTTTATTTCTTTTATTTTATTTTATTTTATTTATTTTTCAATTTGTTTTATTTGATTTTGTTTTGTTTAATATATTGTATTTTAATTTATTTCATTTTAGATAATTTTATTTCATTTTATTTTAATTTACTCTATTCCATTTTTTCTTTTGTTTTATTTTATTTATCTACACTTTTTTGCGTCTTTTATAACGAATATATTTTCTTTAGGTCTTATACTAATATTTATAAATTGAAATAATTGTTTTTATCTTTTCCTATGTCTTGTTTTATTTTAATTTTTTAGACATTCCTTAAGGGGTTAGGGATAGTCAGAATTTTCAAAAAATCAATTTTTTTTTTGCATTTTCGTTAAGTATAACATCTTAAAAATAATCTCTGAAAATTTCAAGTTAATCCGATAACTCGTTTTTAAGTTATTCGACAAATAACAAAGAGAGCTCGGGCCTTTCAAAGCGCTAGTGTGAAACTTTAAACGCGTTTTTCTCAAAACTATGTTTTTTGAACTGGTGACAACTGTAATTCGAAAACCGCTCAGTTGATTTTAATGAAATTTATACAGCTTTTAGAATACATAATAAACTCGGAAAAAATTGAAGGATTTTTTTTTTTTTTGAAAACTTTCGATTTTTTAAGACCAATTAACTGTTGATTTTTTCCCAAAAATCTAGACAAAAATTTCCTGAGGCCGCCATTTTGTTAATTAAAAAAAAAATCCTTCGATCAGGCCCAGGATTATTTATTTATAAAACTAATTTTTTCATCCGATTGATTTCAGATGAATATCCAAGGACTTATGATTGTCACCGCAAGGATCTTTTTTTTGGAACTGGGTTAACACAGACAGCTGTAAGTTCGGAAATAAATTTTTTTTTTTTAAATTTTCGTGACTTCAAGTCAAAACATTGTTTAATAATGCCATATCACTTTTTTTGTAAAATAAAATTATTTAATAGAAAAAAAAAATACTGAAAATTCTCATTTTTTCGTGCCTAAAACCCCTTAATGCACTAATGTATGTGCTAGTATGTACTCTCATTGCGAGTCGCTCACTTTCACGCATCGTTTAATTTACCGGCAGCTGCTGCGGAATAGTGTTACTGCTATCGCTGCTGCTGTCAACTTGTTGCTCAAGCTCTTGCATAAATCAATTTGACAGTTATGTCAGTCCGAACGCCGACAGTCGAAGGCAACCACGCCTGCAGTCTACTTGTCCGCGTTATGGCCAACAGCAAAAAATCTTATCGTCAGCACTAATATTACAACAAGTAGAGCAGCAACAGTAATATCTACTCTAAGCCAACGACACAAACTCAAGGGGTAAATATGCATACGTATATACATATGTATGTATGTATGTCGCCCGATTAATTTGCACCCAAACGTCAAATTTCATTGAGTGATGTGTTGGTATGACACGGCGTTGCCACCACTGTCGTCGTGACAAGCTAGACTTACGTTGATTCTGGTTCATGTGAGTTTATTAAAAATATATTTACCACATATTGTTGTTGTAATATTGTAATTGGATTTTTTTATTGTAAATTCTCAAGTGTCTGTTTGTATGTATGTTAGCAATGAAGTCAATATCTTTGCAAATGAGTTTAAGCTTCGCTGAAGCTGTCGCTGTCGCTGATGCCGTTGCTGTTTAATCAATAAGCGTAAAGTTTGCTGCTGCTTTTGTCATATTGTTTACTCAGCAATTTACGGTAATTATTGCCGTTGTTGTTGGCGATCAAAATTGCGATTATGGTAATTGTGTTGGCGGCATTACATTGTGACATGATTGATTTATCGCGCACGTTGATTAATTATTTAGCAAATCAAATACAAACAAGTGTTTATTTGATGGCGTATAAACATGCAGCTTACATTTCAGTAGATATACCTATACATATATATATTATATATGTACATTTATATATGAATAACTCATTCATTTTACAAGCGTGTTTATTTGTTATTTGTGTATATGTTATTTATTCAATATTTGTGAATAAAATAATTAAAATGTTGAGAATAGTAAGGGGGTTGAGGGTAAGCGCACGAAAATTTATGAAATGGAGCTGACTAAATTTTATTGAATTTATATTTTATTATTGAATCTCCCTTTTCAGAAACTAATAATAATTTCGAAATAAATCCATGTATAATAAGTTATGAATATAAATTTATTATTGCTTTAACAGATGATATGTTTATATAGATATCATTAGGGATACCAATCATGCAAATTTTTGCAATTTCACAAAACAGAAATTATAAAAGATGACATGTAGTAAATTATAATAAATATCTTAAAAGTACACGGTGTGTCCCAAAAATAATCGAACTTTATTTTTAAATCATACAACATACAGCGCCATCTATAGAAAATTTGCAACATTAAAAAGATACATTCATCCTCTTTCAAACGCACCTGACTTCATGTAAGTCGGATGACAGATGTAAAAGTGACAGCCATTTCAATAAAACCAAAAGTGTGCTAATGGTTCCAAAAAAAAAAAATGGAACAAAAAGCAAATATAAAATTTTGTGTCAAACTTGAAAAAAAAATTGAAATTGAAGTTTAAAAAATTAAAAAAAAAATTGAAAAAAATGAAGCAGCCGTAACCGAGGTACTGAAGAACATTTCTATAAATGACATAAAAAAAATCTATGCATGCGCTGGTTGATCGTTCCAAACGTTGTGTTGAGTCAAATGGAACCTCTTTTGAATAAATAATAACTTTCAAAGATAATATAATGTGTATTTTACCATTTTATATCCAAAAAGTTCGGTTATTTTTGGGACACACCGTGTATATAGGAAAGACACCTTTAATATAATAAAATTAAATGCAGTAGAGCCTTTAATCATTGTTCAAACGTAAATCCTTTCTCTTTAATGGCTTGTAGTAGTTCTGCTGTAACAAATTACTAGCTAGAAAATTTAAATAGTTAGATAACCTTAATGACTAATTTTTATGCAATTTTTCTACCTCCTCTGTTACGTTTTTATTAACACCGAAATCATTATGAGTTGCAGAGTTTTTTACATACCATATTGCTCTTAAGCTCTTAGGCTGTAACCAATGAATTTTATTTATACTAAAATTAGATACTGAGCTCCAAAGTTGGATTCTGTCTGATGGCTTTATAAGCATATTAAAAAGTTTGTTTTTTCCAAATATTATTTATTGAATCTGCTTCGACTTCGGAAGCCGAACAATGAGAAATAAAATCTTAAGCCGAGCTAAAACATAAAACCCATTAGTTGGAATGGGCTGCTGGCTTGAAGTTGCTCTTTAGACGGCTGATTTGTCTCTTCTCCGCTGGCGGGTTTGACTTGTTGCATGGGCCAAGGTGTTAGCCAAAGGGTTCGGATGGTTACGCACTTTTGCTAAGTATTTTTTAGCTGCAATTTACGCGTGTACCATGGTGCGCCTGTTATTACTCTTAATGTTTTCCAATGGAACCTTTGAATTATATCTATATTCGTCGTGAAAACTGGATTCCATACATCCATATCGGTTTTATTGTTGCATTATATAAGAGAACTTTGTTGCTAAGGCTTAGTCCAGACTTCTTGTTTAAAATCCAATGTAAACTGGCAGATTTGAGTTTAAGCTGCAGCTTTTTAGCTGCAATGTGTCGTCTCCAGGTTAAGCGCCTGTCCAAGTGGATTCCGAGGTATGTAATTTCGTCACTTTGCGGTATGCATACATTGTTGAGCTTAACAGTAGGACACGTTTTTGGCCTTAATGTTAAAGTTATGTGTCCGCAAATGTTGACATAATTACTCTATGGAATATCTGCGGTGAATAGTATGTACAAATTTGGTCCAAGAACACCACCTTGCGGAACACCTGCGGTGATAGGATACTCCTTTGTTATTTAAGGAATATTTATTTTTAAAGTGAATCGTTTGTTGGATAAAGAGGATTCAAGGATATTGTGGAATGTGTTAGGTAATGATTTTTTAATTTTATGAATGAGACCATCTTACCACACTTTGTCAAATGCTTGCGCCACATCAAGAAAAGCGGCCGAGCAATACTCTCTGAATTTGAGGAATAATATGATTTTGATGGAGAAAAGGAGTAACTTTTGATAGCAGCACTTTTTCGAAAAGTTTTGATACACAAGGCAACAAACAGGCTGATTGGTCTATATGATGACGGCAGGGTTGCGTCTTTACCTGATTTAGCTATCATAATTATCTGAGACTTTTCCATATTTGTAGATAGTAATTGTCAATTTAGTTTGGGTCATCTTTTTATTAATGTAGTTTTTCCAAGTGAGTCTCTTATCTAATGTAAAAACCAACAAGAATTGCTTGTAGAGTCCGATTGTCAAAAAAAATTTTATTATGGAGCTGATTTTATTATTGATTTTGATTATAACAGCCTCGTTTGTTACAAAAAATGGATCCAAGGATTCGTATCAAATTTTTCTTCAAATATGGAAAATAGTGTAACCAAGAGTTTGAAATGTTATCAAAGGCCTATGTTGAGTCTATTGTAAATAAAACAAGAGTTTATGAGTGTTGTAAGAGTTTTCCAGATGGTCCTGAAAACGTTGAAGATGACGAATGTCCTGAAGACGTCCAGGACACATCAACAACCGACCAAAACGTGGAAAAAGTGAAATAAATGATGGCCGAGCCTCGTAATGCGAATGAAAGTCACTAAATGAAGTTAATGATCATTTACTATTATAACATTTACTGCTATAACGTTGACACTAAAGCAAGTCGCAGGTAATGCACTCTGGTTTAGACCGAAAAAAGCTTGGAAAAATGCCGTCGAACTTAGTGGTTATGTTCATTGATTTCCTACCACAATTTCAAACGGTTAAAACGAAGTGCCTCCTACAACTTCAACGCCGTTTGTATAAAGCAATCCGAGAAAAAACCGGTTTTGTGGCAAAACATTTAATGGCTTTAGTATCATTATAACGCACCCGCTTACCCTTCATAGCTCTTTCAGAAATACTGTAATAAAGCCACAGGCTCTATATTTTTCTGACATGACTCCGCGTCACTGGAAAAAATATATAGCTTCGTTTCTTCTTTCTGCTGTTTCGCGAAAATTAAAAATACCAAGTACAGCCAGGTCCCTCTCTACCTGGTCTTTCCAATGGAGTGGAGATCTTCCTCTTCTGCGGTACCAACTCGTAGAGGACCGTAAATCTTACGCAAAACATTTCTCTCGAAAACTCCTAACGCCGACTCATCATATGTTGTCATCTTCAATGCTTCCGCACCATATAGCAGGACGGGAACGATGAGGAACTGGAAGAGTTTAGTTTCGGTCGTTGGGAGAGGACTTTGCTATTCAATTGTCTTCTCAATCCAAAGTAACACCTGTCGGCAAGAGTGATTCTGCGCTGGATTTCAAGGCTGACATTAATATTGGTGTTGATGCTTGTTCCTAGATAGACGAAATTATCTACTACCTCGAAGTTATGATATACTCTTATAGAAGATTGTACCTTCTCTATTCAGCTCTGCAGCTCGTATTATTTTCTCCAGCATAAAATTAAAACACGATAAGGAATCACCCTGTCTGAAACCCCGTTTGGTATCGCACAGCTCGGAGAGGTCCTTCACGATCCTGACGGAGTTTTTAGTGTTGCTTGAAGTCAGTTTACATAGCCGTATAAGTTTTGCGGGGATAACAAATTCAGACATATAGAAAAGAATATGTAAAAGAGTCATCATACTCAAAAATACTTGAAAATTAAGCTTCTGTAGAAATCTCCATAGACTAATATTGCTCAGCTCTATATAAATAGGCCTCTTTTAACCGCTGAAATAATTTTCGATCGAGCACCTCCTCCAATTTGTGGTGTGCCCCCGGATGTTTTCCAACAAATGGAGAGATCCACAGTTTATTCTAAGCTGCCTCTGAACGGCAGGTGGATTTTTATGCGGAGCCTGTATTACATGTCAGAAATACACTCGGAAGGCTTGACATTCCCTGGGAGACGACCGCAACTGGAAATATTAATTTTCTAAAATGCTTGAATGGTGGTCGAACCAAGACTCGATCTCTGGTTTTCAGAATGGCAAAACGCAATGCTAACCAATCGGCAATTGCGGACGCTGCTCAACACTGCTTATCAAAAAATAGCACCGAGATATACACAGATGCATTGAAGTCCGATGGAGTGGCTTATATCACATTTCAAGCTAAATTTAGAGACTTTATTGAGGGTGTATCTTAAAGTGGAGCGGAACCTGGTGACAAGGCCAAATTTAATTTCAGCGGAAGTTAGGTAGTGATTAACTCGATTACAACAAATTAAAATCTCGTACTAGACTGTCGGCTATGACTGAAGGAAATGACAAAAAGGGTGGACCCGTGTGGGAGAAATATCCTTATATCCCATATATGAAGAGAAAAGTAGAGCTCATGAAAAAATGTAAAATTAAAAGAAGTAAGTCTTCTTAACAGAGAGAAAATCTCAAGAATAGTAGGGGTTCTGCACGATAGAATGACATGCAGAGAGGTTATTGGATACTCACGCTGGCTTAAATGCATTAATGTCGCCACGTCGATAGCCACGTCTGCCCAACCGAACTAAATGAGTGTGAGTGTGAAAAGATCGGACTTTTTGGTGGTTCAACTTTACATTTTCATACTACTTTGAGAAGAGAATGAATAAGCGAAGTTTACTTGATCTTAAATTGTTGCAAAAACACATTTATTCATACATATGTATGTACATAGGTATATACATTTATTTCTTATGATTATTAATACTGCATATGCAAAAGACACAAAATTTTTCATACATATTTACCGTTATAAATATTAATATTTAGTTGTTTCAAAGGAGTCATGGGTCAATGCATGCATACCTACATATTTCCCACACAAAAATACTACACATTTCGCACATTCGATTATTTGTATACATTTTTTCATACATATTCATAAGACTCACCACGCCAACTATAAAAAAAAACATGCATACCTAGATACATGCATACATGATTGCATATGAATTTATTAATTTTTCATACATTCTCATGAATAGCAACAACCATGACTGTTAATTGCTCAACCATGTGGCCATGTCTCGCTTGTTTTTTATTTAATTTTTTTCTTTCTTTGTTTTTTGTTTCTGGGGGCAAAACCAATAAATCTTCCAACATGATATTACAATTCAAATAAAAACGCCTGTCATACGTACAACACCTATTGACACTATTTTTTCCAACGCCACCACCATCACCACCACTACCAAGCGGCGACTTGCACAGCCTTTGCACACCGAATGCATAAATTTACATGTGAATGGAGCGAAAAAAAATACGAATCTACAATATATTATATACGAGTATACAAAATATGCAAAAACAACAAAAAAACGTATAAAGTTTGTTGGGAATAATAAATTAAAAAAATTCACAGAAAAAAAAACAAAAAAAAATTTTTCTTTTTTTTGTTGAGAAATAAATGAATTGCTAGCAAAACGGTGCAGCACTATAATCATTCCGTCAAAATGTTTGATTTATTTGCTTAAAAAATGTTGAACTATTAACAACAACAACAACAACAACAACAACAGCAACAGCCCGGCGTGTTATGGATATTAACAAAACAGTCGTGCGACAGCGCGCTGAATAAATGACAACAGAGGCAAAAGTCGCACAGCAGCAGCAGCAGCGGCAGCGGCAGTTAACTGCCGGTAACAGTAACAACAAATACAACAACAGCGCATTTTACTACAATCACGACAACGACATTGCCACCAAAAACCGGCAACGACAACATTTCAACATGGTTTGTGGAGGAAGTCAACTGACAGTTGATTATGATTAAGTGCTAAAACCTTGTAAAAATTATAATTTTCTATATTTTGTCACAATCCATTATTTATGGCATGCAAAAAAACAGCGCAGCAGCATAGCAATAGCGACAACAAGTAAGCGCACGCACGCACGCAAAGCACTCAAGCGTACAGCAACGTTGACAGCGTGAAAACACGCACAGGCATACAAAGAAACAAACATACATACACACACAAGTAATCTTAGTGTTGTTGTTAACAGTGAAAAACGAAAAGATAAATACTTAAAATACATTTACATGAATTAATGAGAGCAACGACGACGCTTCGAGCGCTCATTTACCGCCGGTTACGTATACGCCCGGGTGCTCGCATATGATTGTACTCCTTTTTTAAGTGATTAATATTTACTTACTTACTATTTTTTTCCTTTTGACTTTTTTCCACGTTTAATGCTATTAATCACTCTAAGCTATTGATTGATCGTTGGTGTAAATGCTTACCTGGTTAATATATATTTATATTAATATAGTTTCGTTTATTTGCTGTGTATACACTCGTATGTATGTATGTATGTAGCAGTTCATGCCAGCGGTATACGAGTATAAGCAATAAATTTTTTATTACTTGTGTACATGCAAAATGAAAATCATATATAAGTATGTATATCTAATAATATAAATCAGCATTATCCGGTTAGCTGTTATTCTGTATTAATAGGCTTAATCAATATACAATTTTAGTTGTGAAATTGTGTTAATATGTTAATAAATAGTTAAATATTGTATAACCACATATATATAGTATTTTAGATTTATTAGCGCTGAGTGAGGTACAAGGTTTTAAAATTTAAAATTTATTTATAAACACAGCAGCAGTGATGAGCTGAGCTTTAAAAACCGTGTTGAACGTACTCATGATATATAAATCATGATTTAATGATAGTTGATTGATTTTTATATATTTGATTTAGTTAGTAATTATTATTTTACGAGTTTCACTTAAGGAATTACATGGGTTGATTCGGAGAGAAAAGCTATAATTTCAAAAAAAATATTTTATATACAAAATAAAATATTGTATTCAATTATCTTAAAGATATATACAGTCGTCTCTGGGTATAGTGAACATCCAAATTTTTACATGGAATACTCTAAATAGTGAAGAGTCGAAAACCTTGAAATTGTGAACAGATTTTTTTGAAGAAAAAAACAATTTTCATGCCAGCACCGAATGGCTATCTGGATTTAAATCTCGCTGTGGAGTTCGACTTTTAAAAGTATTCGCCAAAAAACTGTCATCCGATACCCAGGCAGTTGTACCATTTAAGCATAAACTCAGCAATATTATTTATGAACTAAAGCTTTGCAATGACCAAATTTATAATGCAGAAGAGACTGGTTTGTTCTGGAAAATGCTTCCTGTAAGAACTTATGTCGGCCAAGCTGGAAAAACTGCTCCGTGGAGAAAAGCAGAAAAGGCTAGAATAACTTGTCTTGCCTGCACTAATGCAACTGGTCAGCATAAAATCAAAACAGTAATAATTGGCCGTGTAGACTACAGGAACTCTAAGACTGCATGGATGACCGCCGATATCATCAGAGAATGGTTCCCACCGGAAGATGAGCTTAAAACTACTGATGACTCTATATTTGTGATTTATAAGCTACTAAATGTCATGCTCTTGATTCAGCCTATGGACCAAAATGTAATTCGCATAACTAAGCTGTCAAAAGTCACTTTGTGACCGCAAGAAGCAAACTTCAATAAGCATACTATTAAATTTTCCTACTAATTTACTTTAATGGTCTCTTGAATTTGTATACTCGAAGTGCATTTTGAGCAAATAAAAAGTATTTTTGAGCGAAAATGTTAAACTTGATATAGTAAAAAATCTCAATACTGTGAATAGACCTTGCAATGATTAGTTCAGTATATCCGTGAATTTGTAAAAAAAATCAGAAATTTTCAAAGGAAATTAAACATTACGCCGCCATTGTGACGTCATTTCCAATGACCCGTCGGAAAGGTCTGCGTTGACTGTTGAACTCTGCACAAGGGAAAAATTAAAAAAATCGTGTTTTACTTAATTCTAAAAACTGAAAAGAAAAGAAAAAAATAAAATAGGATATTTTGGCAATTTTTTTTACAAAAAAATGCAAATTTTAGTAAAATTGCCCAACTTTTTTTTCAAATAGTTGTAATTAAAAAAAGTCTCGTTCGTCCGAATTTTCGCGCATTATAAATCAAAGTTCTGTATAATATCTCATCAAAATCGGTTGAGTAGTTCTCGAGAATTTTCGACAATCGACTTTGAACACAGAGTTTCAAGAAAAACGCGTTTAAAGTTTAAAGCCCTCAACCTACCTGTTTTTGAGATTGCAGCTTTCCACGCCTGTATCTTCGAAAAATTTATTCGGGTCGACTTGTAAATTTAGGATAATATGCATGCAATTTGTTGCAAAACCATAAGACGCTTGCCAAAAATTGGAGCAGGAGCTCGGTCAAAAATCACTTCAGCGAAATCAACTACTCGTACTCCAAAGAGCGCAGAAGATAGCTCTCATGCGTATTAGCGGTGAACTGCGGACCATACCAACTACGACTATGAATGTCCTCTTGGATCTATATGCCATAGAAATAAGGGGGATGCAAAATGGTGCTTAAGCTGAAGTAAGACTGCACAAAGTGTCAAATGGTGGTTGAAAACCCATGGTCATACCAAAACACTGAGAAGGTCTCGCCTACCAGACAGGACGGACTACTACATATCACTCACTGACTTCAGTAAAGACTACGAGGGCGTTATTAAACAGAAACCAATGCAACAGTGTTATTCCAGCGTAAGCAAACTCAATATACTTGCAACACGGATGGATCAACACTGAAAAATCAGCAGACCTTTAAAACTTTCAACTGCCGGATTACTGTAGTATTTTTCAGGCTGAACCATATAGGCAGCTGTCAACTATTTGGTTCAAAGCTCTATAAAATCAGAGGTGGAAGATAATCGGCACAAATCACTAAACGTGATGAACAATCAGTTCTGTTTGAACTTAGTCAGGGTACCAGGATACAGTAGCATGCCAGGTAATGAGATGGCTTTCACTTTCGTTCACTTTCGTGGAATAGTCTAGGTATGACGCTCTTCACTTTTAAACTCATCATAAAAGAGTCATGGTGCGAACTCAAGATGGAATAGTCTCAGATACTGTAATTTAACTAGAATAATGTGACCCACTTAGAACAAGAAATGGTTGAGAGAGCTTATTTCGCTAAAAACAAAAGAGTTGTCTATGATAATTGGTCTTCTAACGGGTCATCTTATTTTAAGCGGGCACGCAGAGAGACCATCAGATGGCTCCTACAGTTATAAAAAAGGAGGAAGAACCTGGGATCCTAAGATATTTAGCTTGCGAAGACTACGCACTTTGGAGGAAGAGGTTGAAGTCTCTGGGGACGCCAACCTTTGGGGGTTGCAGCGGGTGCAGGCTTACGTCGATAGCTTTGGGCTGCTAACTTCACACTTTTCTTTGACTAGTGGGTGGGTGCTAAATGGAATCATCAATTACCTATATCATAATTAGCCCGATTGGTGGCCTAAGTGCACTGATGTCTGACAGCAGCCACGTATATCTAACCTAACCTAACCTCTTTCACGTCTGTCTGTCTGTTCGCGATAAACTCAAAAACTACTGAACGGATTTTCAGCAATACCATATATAGAATGATTCTTGACGAATTTTTATGTTTTTTTTTTTGTCTTTTTGAGAATGGAATATTCGTGCTGCGGAAGCGAACTCCTCCTACTCTCCTACGCATAAGCCTTTCCGTTCGCCAAATAAATGCTAAAGAGAAGCATTTTTTCTGGACTCGGAAGCCTTGAATACCTTGGCATAGAGCAAATCCAGTTCCAGCCGCTTATGCGCGCACCAAAAGCTTCCTTCAATAAATTATTTTTTTCTTTGGCTGTAAGGCATGTAGCGCCATTTTATTTAAACCCAAGATCGTTCACATCAACATCCGCTAACTCAGGCACACAAAAGTCATTAATCGTGGCTCTATAGCGTTTCCTATTAGCATAACGAACGGCTTCGTTTTTTGAACAAATACGGACCAATGATTTCCTCTGCCCATTGAACACACCAACAATGTCTTGTGGATTATCATGCGCGTTCGACTTCAATTTTTGCTCGAGTTCCGCAAAATCTTCCACAAAGTGGATTAGCTCAGCTCCAATTGATACGGACGACGGTGGATAGACTCATTCGGGTTCAATTTGAAAAGCATTTAAAAACAGACCTTCAATAAACAGACTAAAGTATACGTTCCATTACACCATCTTAAGGGACATAATTTCAACAACACCTACTTAAACTGCTGCTGAAACCCCCCATAAAATAATTGTCAACTTACCTTTCACATCTCTTAAAGATTAGTTAAAAATTGAGCAAAATTTTATGGAACCACCACCACTGAACCACTATTATGCACATAAATAATTTATTATCCAAATGACAGTTAAAACAATGGATACTAATAAATACCAACTCTAATCACCTAAATACTTGTCTAGCTTATTGAAAGACATATTTCAAGTTGCATTAGTGGCTGCCTTTAGGTGCGGTCTGTAAAATGTCAAAACTCATTAGTAAAGCTTAGACGAAACCGCGGCGTTCGTATGTATGGTATGAGTGCAAGTGTGTGTGTGTATATGTACATACATAAATTAACCATAAACCCAATAAATGGTGGCGATAAGTGAGTACCAAAATTAGTTACAAAATCACAATCGGCAATCATCAAAAGCATAAAAGAAAATTAAATGACTGTCGGCTGACTACAGGTGGTCGAGGTTGAAAATTTATGTAAGCTACAACAACAATGTTGCTTGGAACTCGGTAAATTAACACACAGTGTATATCTATACATATTTAAGCGCTGATACTCATTTTAAAAATATCAACATTAACATAAAATATGCTGCTTATATTGATATATAATTGGCGCTTTGTAACCGCTGCAGCGATTTTCGGCCGAGCTCCTCCTCCAATTTGTGGTATTGCGTCTTGATGTTTTTCCCAACAAAATGGAGGGCGCTACAGTTTATACTAAGCCGATGAAGAGCTTTCATTTTATGTCAGATATACACTCGGAGGGGTGGACATTCCCTGCCGAGGGGCGACCGCAATTAGAAAATTTAGCTTAATTTTTTATTTAAATTAATTTTCTATAATTTTTGAGTGTTGATCGTACCAGGATTTGAACCCGGGCCTTCCGAATTGCAGTACGCAATGCTAACCACTCGGCTGCCGTGGCTTATAACATAAGAAAAAAAGGAGATTGGCTACCATTTTGGGGGTCCGTAGGTGATAAGCGGCTTACTATTGCTATAAATTACAAACTTATTCATATTGGATTGAAATTTTTTAAACTAAATTATCAAACAAAATCAAGTAGAAAACTGTATAAGTATAAAAAATTTTACAATGAAATGAAATAAAAAAGTGCCTGAAAAAAAACATTTTACAAAATTTTCGAAATTAATGCTACCGGATTTTCAAAGCAATTGAAAGTCCTACCTAGGACCTAGGGGCTTAGTAGTATAGCGATACCACTGAGTGTACGAATAGACTACGTAATTTCGGGCCTGAATTTCAGGAAACTGTTTTCAACTACAATAGGGGCTAATGGCTGGAATAAAGGTCGGAAATATGCGAACAGAGCTCTTCACGTTTTCTCAGATGGTTCTAAAATGAACGATTGAGTGGGGGTTTCAGTTTACTGCACCCAACTGGAGATAAGAAAATCGTGTAAGCTGTCAAGCCATTGCATATCTTTCAAGCCGAAATTTTTGTCATGAAGATGGGGCAGAACTGCTGCCATGTGCCGGCTCTCAAACGAAAAGAATACACATCTATGTGAATAGTCGAGCGGCCATAAGGGCCTTAATTTCATACAACATGAAGTCAGCTGTGGTCGCATTATGTAAAGAAGCGATTCTAGTACTAGCTGAAAACAGAAGATTATACATTTACTGGGTGCCACACAGGCATTGAATGTAATGAGATAGCTGACAAACTTTGCTTTTCCATTTAGAACAACACGTAGCATCAAACCTCTCAGCTTCATTAAAGGAAATAAAGCAGAAGCAAGAAGTAATACTACTTCATAAGGCGAATAGACTCGGGGAACGAGCTAAGGGCTGCATAATCGCGAGGACTATGTGTATAACAGGCACTACTAAACTCACAAAGTATGTACTGTCTGTTAAGAAACCGGACTCCAAGCTGCAGTTAGGACTGTTAAGGGGGCACTGCCTTCTGACGTCTCATGCGTTTAAGATAGGTCTGGCTAAGGACAAGTGCATTAAATGCAAGGAATGCATGGAGACAGTGAACGTGTGGCTTTCGTAAGGCAAAAGATGTGCATAATTGGCGGAGAAAGGCTACAATATCTTCAATCAGCAATGGCCAAAAGGTGATAAAACAACTGCTTAAGTTCGCGAAAGGAACAACAATGTTCTTCACGCTTGGTCGCATGTAGTGTGCCTGGCAACACTATGGATGTATTTCGTCTATGTGAGGCCCACTGGATCAGCCAGCTTAACCTTACCTAGCCTATGTCTTTGTTCATTGGTTATAGAACATTCACTACTTGGCATTACTTCTGTTAAGGAATTGTTATCGTAATTGTGATCTGTTCAAAAAATCTATATTTATCATTTGATTTACATAAAATTGGAACAGTGGTAGTTTCGACCATTTTTCCGTCCATGAAGCATATGACTAACATAAAATTTGGTACAGAGGTAGAGACTTCTAAAAGAAAAACAATTAATTCATTATTTTTTTAATTCATTCTGCGAATAAGAAATTTACCATACCACGTCCACATTGCGCTTGGTTATAAATAAATACAATTAAAATTTTCTTTCATATGCATATATTTTTCAAATTTTATTAATTTTCAAAATCTTTTATTTTTAATGATTATTTCATTGGCGAATCAATTTAAAATTGAAATTATGTTGTGGTTGTTTTTAAGTGCCAGACACAAATTTTAAAGGCTTCTTCGCATTAAGACTCAATTTGCATATAAAATATATTCGTATTTACTTTTGCACACACACATTTCTCTGTGCGTGTGTGTGTGCTTTTTAATTTATAACATTTTACTTATAGTAAAATCGTAGATATACGACAGTAATTGCCTTTATTTCATGCGTTAACACGATTAGCCTTAATCATTTCAAAATTTAACAACACAATGCGATTTACCGTGCGGTTGGTGCTGTGGCGTGATATAAGCTATATGTATATAATATGAAAAACCTTCTTTAGAGAAATATGTAGCTGACTTAATGTGCTAAGAAATAACC
This sequence comes from Ceratitis rosa, assembly GCA_037013455.1. Classification (NCBI taxonomy): domain Eukaryota; kingdom Metazoa; phylum Arthropoda; class Insecta; order Diptera; family Tephritidae; genus Ceratitis; species Ceratitis rosa. The sequence goes on along the minus strand of JAWMAG010000069.1, from coordinate 7,932,080 downwards.
TAAGGATTCAGAATTTTTACTTTAATCACCTTAATTTATTTTATTTAATATTATTTTAATTTACTTCTTTTTATTTTATTTTACTTTTTCTATTTTGTTGTATTTCATTTCAATTATTTTATATTTTTTTATTTTAATTTATTTTATTTTATTTTATTTTATTTTATTTTATTTTATTTTATTTTATTTTATTTTATTTTATTTTATTTTATTTTATTTTATTTTATTTTATTTTATTTTATTTTATTTTATTTTATTTTATTTTATTTTATTTTATTTTATTTTATTTTATTTTATTTTATTTTATTTTATTTTATTTTATTTTATTTTATTTTATTTTATTTTATTTTAATTTTATTTTATTTTATTTTATTGTATTTTATTTTATTTTATTTTATTTTATTTTATTTTATTTCATTTTACTATATTTTTATGGAATTTTACTTTATTTTATTTTATTTTATTTTATTTTATTTTATTTTATTTTGTTTTGTTTTATTTTATTTATTTTATTTTATTTTACTTTATTTTATTTTATTTTATTT
>JAWMAG010000069.1:7589035-7929035 GCA_037013455.1 Ceratitis rosa | reverse complement strand
TATTTTGTATTTAAATATTTATAAATTTTAAATTGCGTTAGACTAACATCTAAATAATTATCTTTACACATTTGAAAAACAAATTTAAAAAAACTTTAAAATAAATATTTTATTTGAAAATGTCATGTCACCCTACGTATTGGTGGCACTTAAGTAGGGAGATAGAAAAACAAAAGCAAATAGTTTCATTTAATAATGGTTCTATCCCTTCTTCAGTTAACTCTCAAAGAATTATATTCTTTTAAATCTTATGAGTAGAAAGTGTTGACCTTTTACTTTTGATCGAGAATTGAGATAGATCATTGCTTGCATCACTGATTTATGTTTTTAAAATATAAAAAATAAACTAAGCTATGAGAGCTAGCAAAATGTCTCCCCTTCAACGACTAATTTCCCCCATTTTCCAGAGCTCTTCTTGAAGCCAAAAAAGACAGAGGTCTGGAACATAATTGCGTACTGTATGCTTTCGACTGATTTTAACTTGTTTAGGTGTCTCGAAAACTATAAAAATAATCAAAAATTCCATAACGTCACAAAATCCAAAACCAAATGACAAGTCAAGGTTTGTATCAGAAGATGACAGCGGTCAGAATTTTGATCTAGATGATGTAAAAGACTTGAAAATTGTCAAAAAAACATTGTAGAGTTCCTCATGGAACAAGGCTCAAAAGCGGGAACTAGTGGTTGAAATATAGTGCGAAGCAGTTCACTTCCTACTGCTCCCAAGAGAGCAAGCTTGTTCATTGAATCAATCAATTATTTTCACAATGATGTCTCATATATATGATTGTATTCCGCACAATCTGCAATTACTTGGAACGGGTGCTTTGCAGATGCAAATATTATATAAAGACCGGTTGGCAAATGTGCAATCGTTTATATATTTTGGGCATCTGGATTAACAGAATTCTCTTTCTTTTTGTGTCTATAAGGAAATGGAGACCCAACAAATCACTGATCTACAAAATATTGGCATCAAAGCGAGCTGAACATTGGCGGAAAGATGCCTTGCCTGATCCTGCCTCAAATCTTGGTGCCTCCTCGTAAAGTTCTTCTGGCACCGCTTCACGTAAACCTGGTATAATAAAGAAGCAAGAAATGAAAATAGCTTCAACTTGCTTAATATGAACGCTTTCAAATCTCACAGAGGCTAATAGTCGGTTTATGGCTGATCCACAATTTATCACAACAGTAATGGAACCTCAAAGAGAAGTTTGGTTGGCTTTTAAAGAGTTTATGGGAAAGTTTTCAAGTAATAACAAATACTATAAGCACAAAAAAATCATCAAAAGAAGGTTAGTAGAATTTCAAGTTTAAGGTTTCCTAATTTCGAATTTTTTCAGAAAATTTTCACTAAAATATTGAGGAGGTTGAGCATAAAGACCAGGGGAGATGAAGCGTCTCAATTATAAGCTATTATGGTACACTTCAGAGGGACCCTCCAGAAGCTTTCAAAAAAGGACTCTCATTGAAACAAAAGATATATGTTTAGTGCTAATGGGTCATGTATGTTAAATGAAAAAAATAGTTTTTTTACGACATTCAAAACAACTTTTATCAGTCTTTTATCTTTTATATTAATGACTATATTATAAAACAAACTTCCAAGTCTATTTGTCTGTCTGTCTGTTTGCGATAAACCCAAAAACTACTGAGTGGATTTCGTAGTAGTTTTCACCTGCTTATATGGAAACTTTTGAGAAAGGTTCCTATAAATAATTTTTTAACTTCCGCTCTAATTTTTTATATTAATTTCTCATATATCTACAATTATTATGTAAAAATGCTAATATTTTGTGAGTTCACACTTCGTTCGCCAAATGGATGTTACAGCAGTGTTCCTCTCCCTATTGAATTGTTTTATACTGTTGCAAAGACCGAGTTTACCCACGGATACTTTTTGTTGTTTTTACCGGCAATTTCTCTTTTGGTCTTGTCCTTCAAGTTCATCCCGGGGAAACTTTGTTTGATCAATTTAGCCTCCATTTAATTTAATTTAATTTTTTATGTTTTTTTAATATAATTTTTAATATATGTAGTTAACTATAATATATGTTAATATTTATTTTCAGACATTTGAATAATTTTTTTAATCGAAAACGGGATCTTTCAGCAATTTTCTTATGTCTGGATCAAATAAAATATTTTTTTAGTTTAATTTCAGACATATTTTTTTCCACAGTTAGTGATAAAAAAAATGGCAAACCTGTTAAAAACAAAAACAATGTCATTCAAAAATATATTTCTTCCCACAAAACATTCGGGTATTCTCAAAAACTCGTTTACAGCAGAAACACTCCGTAATGTCATGCCAAAAATCGATAGCAATGCCTACGGAATACAATCAAAATTTACTAATCACCTCAATTTATATGAATAATAAATAAACATTCGTGCATGGAAATCAATGCGCATGTCCAACTCACCTCTCGACTGTGACAACAGCAGCAGCAGCGCAGTAATTGATGAAGTTCTCAACCTTAACACGCTACCACACACTTGGTCAATGTGGTGTATGGTAGTGTGCTGTAACGCGATCGCCAAAAGGCAAACTTCATGCAGGCAGTTAACTCTAGACGCTCCTTACTGTCATGCAAGCAAGGAACATGGAACATGGAAGAAAAGTGAGCGTCGTTCCGATCAGTTGCAGTTCGTGCGGCGACTTAGCACGTTGGTCTTTTGTTTGGCCACATTTCGATACAAAAGTGGCTGTCAGCTGAAATGCGACTGTCAGTTTGGCAGCTGGCGACGGTCAGTTTTGCTGTTATTGCATGTTGTCGTCGTACTGATGGCGCTACGTTGGTTGGTGATATTTTCAAATTGGCGTTGTACCCAGTCCCAGTGGAAGATTAGGGTATTACAGTTTTATTTAATACATGGTTGTCTGCATGAAAGTAAAATAATCGAGGTATATATATGTGATAAACAAATGTGACGATAATAACTAGGCTCAGCCATTTTGCAGGGATTTTTTCTTCAAGATTAACCTTTATTTGTGCCGTAAATTATCTGACTCTACTTGAACCCATAGAAAACAAATCACGTAACCAAACACCCAATACATCCTGTAGTCATTTCTGAGACCCAGAAGACCGCTTGGTTTTATGCACATTGACTTAGCAATGCATGCTACCGGGCAAAAGATTCGAACTCTTGACAGTCAAATATTCAGTAAAAAAAAATTCCGTTGGCGATCACCTCTCGGCAGAAAATACGTATATGTATATACCCTTGACAAGTAATAAAAAGCCGTTTGTAAGCGGCTCAAAAATCTGAAGATCGGCCAAAAATCATCTTGACTCTTCCAATTATTCCAGCACCGCTTTAACATTTCAATATCACTTTTGTAGAACGAACTCTCTCTGGGGCCTTATAATAGGCCTTAGTTTCAGCAGCGACATCTTCATCTCACCTATGTGCATATTGTTGAGTTCTTCAAACAGTCTGTAGCCGTTGGAAACCAAATCGGGCGAAATGTTTGATATGGTGAGAGCAATTCGAAGTTCTATTGGTATAGTTTTGCTATTGTTTATATTTATATACATATAGAAAATTGTAGTGTATTTAACAGTATTTGTAACCAAAATTCTCAGTAACGGCTTGATATATTCTTATGAAGTTTTGTACTCATATTCAGTATGTCCGATAATAGGCTTTTCAGACGAGGAAGTGGACCAGGGACTGACTTATTCAAGAGATAGTATTAATATTCGATTTTCTAGAAATTTGGTACATACATACATATGTAAAATGCTTAGATAAGCATGAACACTACTTTTTTTATATTTATGGCTCTATTTAGGTAAATTTTCCAGCCGATTGACCCAATTTTCAACCACTTTTTGCAACAATTGGAGAGGTATGTCGTATATAGCATGCATACTATTCTCTTCCCAGCAGTCAATCACTCGAGCTTATCTTCGCAGACGTAACTGGCTTCACAGACCCCCACAAAGAATAGTACAGTAGTCTTAAATCGCACGATCTTGGAGGCCACGCCACAGTTACATGACGCGAGATTTTGCACTCACCAAAAATTGCCTTCAACAAATTGATTGTTTCTTGGTAGAACCAAAGGTCGTCCATATCAACATGCTCTAAGTTATCAATCATGGCTCTATAACGTTCCCTATTGAATGTAATATTATGGAGAGCTTGATCTTTGAAGAAATTTCTACCGATGATTCCCTCTGCGCATATATCATAACAAACAGTAACTTTTTGAAGATGTAACGGTGTCTCAGCAATGACTTGTGGATTATCATCACTCCATAAGGATCAGTTTTATTTATTAAAGTAGTTATTGAAGCAAATGTAAGCTTCATCGCGGAACAAAAGCAAATCGGGTATAGGTGGCCATCTTGTTGGCGTATGTTCATCGAACGTTCGACGCGCTTGTTGGGCATTCGGATTCATTTCTTGCACGAGTTGGATTTCGTAAGACCGCAAACCAAGATTTTTTCGCAAATTCTTCCATAAATTGTATGGACGCAGCATCCATTGTTGGGCGCTTTGGCTTATGAACTCATTCGGGTCTTCTTCAATACTCTGTTCTACAGCAGCAATAGCGTCGTCTTTGGCGCGCACAGTACGGCGTGTCTAGGGCAGTGGATTTATCCACTAGAGTAAGCTTGGTGCGAAACCGCTCCATGGTTGCTCGAATTAACGATTCTGCAGGTTGATTATGTGGATCAAATATTCAACGGCCAGAACGATTTGCAAACGTTCTTCCATAATTGGTCTGTTCACTATGAAATGGCAAACCAAGGTGAGTATAATTCAAGTTACTGTAGTCAAAAATAACACAAAAGCAACGATCCACTGAGAGCCTCATGTCGAAAGAAAAACACCCTTCACATAATATTCGCTGTTATTCCATATAAGAGTATGTTGAATTGATTGATTTTAGTAACCACTGAAACTCTTTTCGACCTAGTTCCTTCTCCTATTTGTAATATCTTTCTTAATGTTACTTTCTAACAATTTTTATGAGAAGCTTTTGTAAGAAATTTTCTATAATGTTCTTCTGATATTTTTACGACCTCAGCTAACTCATGGAACTTCACTTTTCGGTAATTCAAGACAATTTTGTGGATTTCTTCATGTTTTCTGGTAGGGCGGCCTCTGCGTTCGGCATCATTGGTGACGCGACGACCGCCCATGAAGCCACCTTACCAACGTGTTATTATTGTTTCTGATAGAAAAGGAGTGCCCTCGAATTCTTTTCTAGAGATTTCGTCGCTTAAATATCAACATGTCCGCCTAGTAAGGATAATTTTTTGTTTTCTTTTATTTCTTGATTGACAAACAGTTCCTATAAACGCTGAAGTGATTTTCCGCCGAGCTCAATACTTTTTCCAACAAGCAACTAAGTTACGGCATCTAGGTTGACTAGTTCATATTGTCCGAATGGGTGCGGGAAATCCTACATTAAAGGTATCCGCTGTACTACTCGCCGCTGAAAGCATAGCAAAAGGAAAGACCTTTAAAATAATTTGCTTTGAAACGATTTTCAGCGCAGCTTCGCTTCCTCTTTGTGGTGTGCGTCTTGATGTTTCTTCCAACAAATGGAGGGACTTACATTTTCTTCCGAACAGTGGATAGATTTTTATGAGGAGCTTTTATTTCATGCCATAAATACACTCGAAGGGCTTTTTATTCAAACCCTGGACTTTTCATGGCACTAAAAGTTGAATATGCATTCAGCCCGAACCAGGCACTTCCCTACTTGTTTCAATCATTATTTAAAAATACTTTCTTGCTTTTGCTTTGGCAGTTTTTGCTGATTGTGATATGTGCGCGACGGTAAGCGTGTCGACCTGAGTTCACTTCACACACACACACACACACACACACAACTTGTTGCAATAATTTCTGCTTTATCGCAAGGAATGGTGTAGCGACAATAACAGCAACTGCAAAAACAATAACAACAAATCAAAATGGTAATACGTGCGCTTAGCAACGCCGGTGTATGGGTGTATGTACACGTATGTATGTATATACACGTATGTAAACCAATAGCGCCTTCAGACAAACGACCATAAAATGTTGACATAAATTGAATTTGATTTATGAGCGCATTTAAAACGCAATCAATGCAACGATAAAAGTCGTCCCAAAGAATGCGCGCCAATTGAAATGCATGCGAAAAAATGCACGATTGGGCGCTTGATGTAGTGCATACATATTTATACTACAAACACAAACTTGTGCGCGCGTAACCAATAATGGCGTTGCGCCGACGCTGGTTGGGCACTGCGGCGCTCAGAGTCGGTGTTTCGCTGCATACGGCTGACACTCTTGACATGACTGACGCGGCGACATTTGAATAAGTGAAAATGTTGCATGCCACAAACAGAGAATGGCCGGCAGACAGACAGCTGTGCGTCCTTTAAACCACGACGCCGACTTGCCGGCTTGCCGGACATGCAACTCCTTGTCAGCAATGCCGTACGAAATGCCACTTTGTCAGCGGTGAAAATGTGGCAGCTGTGCCACAAAGATGACCACTTTAAATTGCACGTATAAAACTTGCACTCTCTTTGCCAGTCACAAGCTATTGGCGCAAACGCCGTGCAGTGCTGCAGTGTGGCAGCGACATGAAATCGGCTTATTTAAGGTTTAAAAACGAGCGTGTTTGCATTCCGCGCGCGGACTCTATGATCAGTAGGCATGCACTTGAACTGACATACAAACGTATTTGTGCAGTTTTGCGCGCACGCCACGACACAAACGCCTGCTTTGCATCTGGGTGTGGTGTGGCATGCTGCGTCGTCTGTGGACAATGATTTAACTTATTGCAGCCGTTAAGTCAACACGAATTAGCACATTTGCATGGCTTCTGACTTCTTTTTAACTAAAGTGTGCGCCAAATATTTATTCACCATTGACAAGTAATTTCTTTCCTTTTTCATTTATTTTACATTTTTTTCATTTTTTTTTTAATTTTTTTATATCTTATTACCGTTGAATTCACGTTGATTGCTGAAATTTTTGCAAATTGCATACTTAAGCTTGCTTTATTCGTATTTAAGCGGCGCTCGCGTCATGCCTCTTGATACCTTAAGTTATTGCTATGCGTTTTATTGACTTTGAGCGCGATAAAATTGTCAAAGTTGACAGTTCGGCATGTGCAAGCAATTCTTTTAAATTTTTTTACTTGCTTTCGGGGCAATTAGTAACTTCAACAGAAAGTGTTAAAACAAGTTTTTGCTCTGTTTTACCGAGCTTTTGCTCTTCTATAAAGGGTAGCTCTGCTTGATTTCTGAAAGATGTGATGTCTGAAACGGAAAACTTGCAAAGAGAGTGTTCCAGTGTTCGATCGTTCTCTGCGCATGCTCTGCACTTATCCTGCAGACTGAAGAAGTGTTCTCCCCTTGCACATTGAGACCAGAAAGTTTCCCGAAATTGTCATATAAACTGCCCGCGCTAAATATTTTTCAGCACTTTTTTGTTAAGTTGGTAGCATTGTCCTTGGCTACTTTGCCAAAAATGAGCGCGATCTGTCAACCTGTTTGTTTGTAGCAGCTGTAGAAATATGTCGACCTCAGTTCCCCCCGCGAATTTCCTTTTACAGCCTTAATCGAGCCAAAACGGGTTCCACGGAGTGGCTCTATCGATAACCAAATACTTCCGAAACAGCGGTTCTCAGGGATTTTGAGATGCCATTACTTATTACTTATACTAAGCTGCTTATAAGTACTCTCAGAAAGCAGGTCTGCAAGTGAACGTCGAACCTTCCTTGTGTTTGTCCGCCAATCATAACATAATCGATTCGGTTGCTTGATTTTCTATCCGGCGATGGGGCGGCTTGCTAAAATCTGGTACTACAGATATCCATAATTCGAACCCCGGCGAAGTAGATCAACCTTAGGCCGGTCGAGTCTAAAATACCTTCTGTCCTCACCATGGTAATAAAGTTGCAAAACAAAGGTTTCCTAACTTGCTAGATTATGGTTAGACTTTCGACCACTGGAGGCGGAGTCTCTCTCCCACCATTAATCAAACATCGAATTTGCGCATCTTTATATGCGGCTGTATTCGATTTCACAAAGGAAACACTTCTTCCGTCCTTGTATCGTCCATCGCACTTCATGGGCGGCGGTGACGTGTATGTTTAATCTTACGAGGGCATCAATCAGAAGGGCTGCAGCACCTTCTCAAATATGGGTCTGGACATTTCAAGTGCATGAGCTGAAATCATGATAAACTGTTGCAGAAGTGGTTATCAAAAAGGGAGTCTCTCATCCGAGGCTTAGTTGTATCCAACCGCAGGGATATTAACTTCCCCTTTTTAGATTCCCTCCAAACGGATGCTTTTTGGCTACCCAGAGGGCAATTGGTCTAAGACTGAAAGTCATGAGCTGCTTAAAATATGATTTAGACAACATTTCAAAGCGCCTAGGGGTCTGAGGCAGTCAATGGTGGCAGCCTCGCTACTGACGCCAGCGCGTGACAGCTCGTTCTCCCTTTTTTTGCCTTCTACATTGATGTGGCCTAAGACCCAAAAGATTTTCCAAATAAGCCGGTAGCCCATTTGGTACTATTAGTAAAGCCCACAATCTCTGCTTAGAAAACAGAGTTGAATTTGAAGCTACCTTAGAAACTTGTGCTGTTGTGCTTGGTGTTAGACCCATCAGTGTAGGTATGAATGTCCGCAGTATTACCGAAGGTTTATCCTGCCGCTTATTCTATTCTGCTGGGAAGGAGTAAGTAGCTTGCATCTGACAGAAGTTGCCACGAGTTCTGATATTATTTTCTGTATGTTGCGAAAGGATTGTACACAATTATCAAGGACTTTTAAGCAACTAACTGTTAGCGCTACTTCATACGGGAACAGGTACATTGCACCCATTCCAGTAGTGTAATGTGGTACTTTTTCTTTAGTGTCGTCCATTCGGAAACTTTCCCGGCTCTGTTTTCCCTCCAGCTAAATTTCTTTGTAAAGAATAACTTCTTTTTTGATAGAGTTGGAGGGTATTAAAATATTTTGAACGATGGATGTTGGGTTAAATTGGTGAATTCTTGACTTACTAGTGAAAAGCACTCAGTTTTTCCGGATTCTTGTCGCTCAGCCCCACTCGCTGAGAATTCAAATTCATGCTCTGTTACCCATGGTAGACGATTGAGACATTTGCCCGAAGATAGAAATGGGAAGGCCAAGATCATCCGCATATCAAACTATCTTTAAATTATCCGCTGAAATCATCTGAACAAGCTGGTTCCTCAAGATCACCCACACTAACCGACATTAGCCTAATCGATCTATATGATTTCGGTACATTCTAGGCGGATGCAAGCAGGAAAGATTAAACTGTTGTGGACAGCTTTGAACGGTTTAAAATTGTTAAAAGCTCGGAACACCTTTCAGCGTTGAAGCAGAGCTCCTTGCCGAGTACATAAAAAGAATAGTGGTTCGATCTGATTTGTATATAAACACGAAAATTATGTATACCAGCAGGTCAAAGACTTTTCTCTTGGTTTGAAAATAGAGTATGGTATCAAAACCGTACAGCTTCCTAAACTCAGCCAATGACCGACCTTAATCCAATCTAATCTAGCTAACTTTTTACAAGGTTTAATTCATTTTTAATTATCAGTTATGTTACACCTCTTTCGGCGACATTTATTAGAGTTTCAAGCTCTCTATTTTTGTGTTATACGATAATCTCAAATATTTTTACCATCCTATATAGAGTTGTAGGGGAGTAGCTAGAGAAGCTATATAATTTTCTAAACGTGCTCTATTGACATCAAACCTTGGAATATGCCTATGACTTTTGATATATGGTACATCTACGCAATCCCATCATAATCCAATTGACCCAATCCCTCTGCCTACAGTCATCTGGTTGAACAAGGCTTTGCAGTGCCTCTGAATAAAGCTAATTTGTTCCTCCAGCTAGGATAGGCACCCACCCACAAGTTCGCAGTGAGTGTTAAAGAGCATATTAGTACTCTCTTTCTACCCCAGTCATTGACCTTCAGGATCTTATTCGCCACCACCGCTTACGCTCCAGCCTCTACTAATGCAGTGTGCAACTATAGAAAGGACTGTGTCCGTTGTGTCTTGTCGAGACTAGCACAGTTCTCAGCTATTTCGACGTTGCTAAGAGCCAACCGCTGTATTGCGAGGAGTGCACTTAGCGTAAATAACGGCCTCTATCTGCAATATCACTGTTTTCTCTCTATAATCTTCTCATCTTGGAGTAAGGTGGTGAATAATCTAGACATGAGTGTGCGTGTGTTCACAAAATTTCACTACAATTCCAAAAATTATTATATTATTATATTTTTAAAAAAACTATGTTCTTTGTGGATCCTAAAATAGCAAAATCTTTCAAAAATAAAGAATGATTCTAAGGATTTTTAAATTTCAAATATTTTATAAATTAAATATTTAATTATTTCTTGTATTCATTTGAATTTATTTAGCAACAATAACCCTTTGAGTAACCTTGGGCGATAATTTGCTTGTTTAAAAATTAAATTGTTCGAAGAAGTTACACATATTATGCCTACTTAGACTATTGACTATCTAAGAAAATTTATAATTTTTAGTTTCATATAAAATTAAGAAAAATAATAACAACTCTTTATAAACTCCTTGTAATGAACTAATAGTTTGGTAGTATGAAGGTATATGGAAAAAGAATTCTGATGAGGAAACGTGGTGGCTTCCGAAATAGCAGCTATATCTTCTGCCGTCCAAAACTATTGTTGTAATTTTTTCACTATTTCCAAAAAATATATGGTCTGAAATAGTTCCATAAAAACTAAAACCCAAAAACAATTCAACATAACAATGACCTGAAAAAGCAAAAACTAATTATGCCTAGAATAAGTGAAAAACTAAAGCTTATTAAATTTGGCGGAAGAGAAAAGAAGATGAAATATTGAAGGCATTTTTGACTGTGTTGGGTGCATAATGCTGATACAGCGTATTATTTATTTAAAATATTGTACCTAAATGTAAAATATTTTTAAAAGAGATGGATGTGGGAACTCGATGAAAGCAGATTCAAGAAGATCACATGAGTATTTTGGAAAACCTTCGGTACTGCAAATAAGACATGTGATGTTAGGCTATCCAGGCAGCGTGCACGATGCACGTATTTATAATAATTGCGAATTATCGAATGAAGAAGAATGAAAACTTACACAGAGTCAAAGAGCATTTTTCAATAAAACATTCAGTAGTTATAGGATTAGAATTGAATACTGTTTTGGCATGCTAAAAGAAATGTTTGGCAGCTTAAAAAGCGTAAGACTACAAATTATAGAGAAAAAAGGAATGAAAAAAGTGTACAAATGCTCATTGTTGCACAACCTTATACTCCCACAAGTTGATCAGTTCGATTACCAGCTTGAGCAATCAGAGCACGATATCGACGAGTCATTACCAAGTGACCGAACTAATGAAGGGGAGGAATTGCGACGAACAATCTGTGAAATGTTAAACTATACAAACAATCAATAAATAAATTTATTTATGAGAAATTGCCATAAATGCCATTGAAAATAGTCTCGCATAGTTGCCATTTTATCGCGAAGAAAATTTCTTATAAAAATGAAGAATTGATTTGCAACATTACCAGTTTGCTTAGTTTGCAACAAATGCTAATAAGTTTACAAATTTAAATAAATACCACTAATAAATTTGGTAGATAAATCGCACAAAAGTTACTAATGGCTAACGTAAATATATAATGATTTTTACTACCTTTCTGAACTTTCTACGATATATCGTACAATATTTGGGAGTGTGTAAAACCTAACAAAATTATTAATTTTTTTTTTTTGCATTTTTGGATTATTTGGCACTGGAAAGAAGCGAAATATGTCAATTAAATATTTTACTCCCATTGACACGGAAATTGATAACAAAGGGTTAAAAAAAAATTAAATTGGAAAACCCAAAAATTAATTAAAAAAACTTTTAAATTTTACGCACTTCAAATTTTTTCTTCGTATTTTCCAATATTCATAAAACTTAAGTAGCCGAATATGTTCCAGCTTGTGCACTGGAATTTCGTTAAGTGTTTGCTGTTAAAGTTATTGATGTGCCCCTTGCATGTTGTTGTTTAGTTTCCAGAGTAATTTTTTATATACTTTATGGCGTTCACTTTTTCGCGCTTTTTTGTTTTTGTTGTTGTTTTATTTTATTATTCAAGCAGTTCGTAAGTGTATGCGGTCATTTGTTGTTTTTTGTTGTTATTGTTATTGTTGTTGTTGCTATTATATTTATCGTTATTGTTGTAAAATTCATTACGAAATTTGAGCTGCTGTCAAGCGGTGGTTATGTTCGGTAACATTTTTATGATGCCTAGCGGCCGGTTAAAATTGAAAAACGCATTTGCGTGATAAATTGCAATATTTAACACTCCGCGCCACTCACTCAACTCCATTTCGTATCGCTTACAATGAATGTACTCGTATGTATGTAGGTTTGTATACGTGTATACCATGTGCCTGTCAGCTAGCAAGCTAGCCTTGCCACAAGTTGACTGTTCCGCTCGTTGAATGACTGGGCAACAACAGTAAATGAGTTACGTGGCTACACGGCTACACGCATTCAGCAACAACAGCAACCACACAATTCACTTTACTTACATACATAGATCAAACATGTAGGAAGTAATGGTTGCACTGTGTTTTGTAAAGCAGAAAATTGTTGATAAAAGGGATTATGGTATGTCGTTTGGCAGCTTCATTGAAAAGATAGTCATGGAGACTAGTTATAACGAGGTAAGGATTGATTATTTCGACATGTAAAATAGCGACTGCGATGTATGTAGGAAATGCGGTTAAGCCCTAAGATCTGCTGCTGGAGCTTTACATATGTTGTGAGACCAACACTTTTGTATGGGGTGGCTGTGGGTTAATGGGTTTCTTGACAAACCAAATAGCACAGACCGCTGCTGTTCAACTTTTGTTTTTGGCACAATAACTTCGATCTCCCATTCGACAGTTTCCTGGTCACAAGGACATAGAGAGAAAATTTAAGGCAAAAGATCCCGCGAAATAGACTCTCTCAAAAGAGAAGGAATCTCTAAGGATGTAGGAGTCTTAACAGGTCACCGCTTCATAGAACGTCATGCGGTGAGGCTGGGAGCTCCCTTTAGATGATGCTACGGAAAATTCAAGAAGAATCGGTGTATCATCTTCTGTTTGACTGACCCGCATTGGACAGGGCTGGGTTCCTATATCTAGAAGATACTTTCATCGATGATTTTTTATAAGATAGCAGGCATCAAGATAAATTATATAATGAAATTTATAAAGGAATCGAAGTGAATTGATAGTGAAGCTTAGTGATCCGGTAAAAACCGTGGTATCACAATGGACCTACACAGGCTCAAGTACACATGATAGCCACGTCAACCTTAGCTTACCATGATCTTCTCGACGACGCCTAGGATGGCTGGATGGCAAAAACCTTGGCAGCTTCCATATAAGACAAATTCCGACATAGAGAAGTCTCGGATATTCAAATTCACTTTGAAAATGGTTTACACTGTTGTTATAAATTTTATTTAAAAATTTTGAACTCTTTTATGAAGTTTCAGCTTTTAGTTGTCATTTAGTATTTTTCCAGTACATTTCTACATCACTCACGTTGCCTACCACCCAAAATCTATTGAATTGTTGGTCTTAAGTATCAGAATCCATCCGTGCTCTTATAAAATACTCTTAGGTATTTTCTCCGAACTAAGCTTTTACTCTATTCTCTTCCTTAAATGCCTATTCTCATTGCTTCGGAATACTCGTGCTAGGTAAGCAGAAAATCCCTTAATACTCCAACGTCTTCCGGTGACTAACTGGAAAATATATCGGTCATGTGAGAACACATATCAAAAATTGTTTCCTTTTTAAGTTTTCGCCACTTCGTTTTCTCGGAATATTCGGCTCGGAAAAACCCACGAAGAATTAGTAGGCAAATTTAAATTGTTTTTGTTTTACAAGCTTTTACTTTTGGCCCAGTCAAATCAAACAAAAACAAAATCCAACATGGCTGAAAGTCTATGAGATTTCTTCAAATCAATGAAATCTAAAAGCTCCTCATCAATCCGACACCTGGCTTCAAAGTTCACAAAGTTCGCGATTTTCGTCCAAGTTGTAAATTTATTATAAACTTATTGCTGACAAACATTTTAGACCATTTAATTATCTATAAACTGTAACACTTTTTTCCTAAGAGTCACGAGATATAGAGGTTCAAAGACTTGGAGGAACTGTATTTATACAACTCTTTATCTTGACCAAATGACAGCCTATTTATGTCTAGAGGGGTGAAAGTTTGTATGGACTAACGTAATTTAACGATGTATGTGAGGCAGGATCACCAAGGCTATTTTGCTGCGTATCGATATTTCCATTTATTGTAGTATAACTCAACTCAGTGAAGCTACGACGCTCACTCAAGTTTCATACGTAAGTTCGCGTCAAAATCTATCGATTATCTATTTATATAAAAGATTTTGTCGTGATTGACCGACGGATTAACCCACAGTCATAAGGACTTGAAATTTAAAGGGTGTTTTCTGCGTGTGAGATATCGGAAAGGGATCTCGACATCAATCGAAAGGGTACCAATAGTACTTTATATAATCGAATCAAGCAATACCGACAACTTAAAGTAATAACGACGGTTCCAGTATATCTAAATTTGGAACAGTTTAAATAAGGCAGATGGATGATGAAATCGCTCCTTTATAGACATCGGGTTGTGTAGACAACGATTTTGTACGATCGTCGTTTACGAAGACGTATTAGGCAGCAGCTACGACGTTTATCAAAAATTCATTCGGACAGAAGTGTGATGTATGTGTGATTGTGGTTTCTGCTTTCACCACGTCTTAATAGTACTTTCCCCGAGGAGTCAGTGCCTGACATTAAATTATAATATTTTTCGTTACAATACGTATACCCGCACATACAATAAACGGGAGTGGTGTTCATAACACAGCCATACCTCATTTTTTGTTTTGTATTTGATTATTATAATTGGTATTGTAAGGGAGGTGATGGATAGTAAAATTTTAAGAAAAGCTCTAGTTCAGCTTGGGTTAATTTAAACGAGTTGAGTTGATGTAGGCATTTTCGTCTGTCCACCTGGTTGTATGCAAACTAATCCTTCAGTTTTTGAGATCTTTTGCAGAAGCTCTCTTACATTTAAACGACCATTTGTTGGAACCGACTAGATTGACCCACAATAAAATACACATACATTTTTCTCAAATTCCTCATGTAAAAGCATGAAATTCGGTATTATATATTGACAACGAAAATCATCGAAATCGAAGGACTACATCACATAACCACCCCCAACCAATTTTTCAGATGTGAGAATTAATATTTTGTCCTAAATTAAGGGTATAAAAATTTCGAGTTGGCCGAAGATAGCTCTTTTTCCAATTGTGGTCTATTCTCAACAGGGAATGTCAAGACCTCGGAACGTATTTAGGACAAGAAATAAAAGCTGCTGATAAAAACAATCAGATGTTGGAAAATCTAAGATACGCGCGCCACAAATTAGAGTACGTGCTCGACCGAAGGTCGCTTCAGCGTTTACAAAGCGTCATTTTTTTATTAATTGAATTAACGCCGTATATGAATTAAAGCGTCAAAGTAAAAATTTGCTTGCATATCGAAACGCCTAAAAATATGCAATATTTTCTCATGTTCATTTTTACTCGCCTACGACCTTTAATGTTGTTATTATCAAAGGACGGCTCTTTCATTAAACTCCTTGGCGGCGCTGATTCTAAACCACAAGTTGAAATAATTTTTACATTCGTAATAAATTTATTAGCTGGCTGGAATGGGATATTAAGGTAGTAGGGTGGTAACTTACATTCTTTTTAATGCTTTTTTGGAAATGTTTTATTTGGAAAAAAATAATTCAATCAGCTTCAGTGTGTTATATATTTATTATTAGAATATTATTAAGAGCATCGCAGGGTTGGATATACAACATTTTATCACCCGGGCCGACCGTAGAATATTATTCCAAGAAAAACACGTTTAAAGTTTCAACAATCTTGCTATGGGACGCTCACCTATAGATACTATAACTTCGTAAATATTTCGAATTTCATTCGAAATTTTTTACAGTGTTTTCTTAACATATAGTACTTTCAAAAAAGTCGATTTTCTTCAAACCAATTTACCAGAGTCCTGCCTTAAAAGGTCTCAAATCGAACGACTAGTTGTCCAATCAGAAGAATTGGATTTAAGCAACGCGACTGTAATGCTAAAACAACAATTAAGGGTTTTGAAATTTTGGTCTGTCACAAAAGAAAAAGCGAAAATTCTTCCAAAAAAAATATTTGTCCGTGCCAAAAAAAAAAAATTATAATTTCTGGTATTTAAATGAGCGAACGTAATAAAGATTCAAACTACAAAACTGATAAAGGAAGCTGCAATGAGCATTGGTAGGTGGTTGATTGAAGAGGTTGCAGGCCATCAGCTCTCCTAGGCTCCAGACAGGCCTATTGCGGCACCAATGAGAAGCCTAGTGACCGCCATACGCTAATCAAACCAATGTGTGGAGTTCGCAAAACTGAACAGTCGTCGTAGCTTTGCCCCCACTATCTCGTTCAAGTCTCCCAGAAGTTGCCACCTCTAGAAACTTCAATCTACTAAGTGCATTAAAATTTCAGATTCTTCTTCTTGTCTGAAACATCTGCAGTAATCGCTGGATGATACGCCCAACCTTTCTGTGTGCCTGACCTATAGAATACTCTTGCATGATGGCCAAAGTGGAAGGAAAGTGCGCTTTCTTGCTAGCTCGTCCATCATCTCATTACCGGTGTGTTACTGTGTCCAGGCACCCATACCAGGTTCAAAAAGAACTTCTGAGCCATCCCTTTGTGTGATCTACGGCTGTTCTCTACGGTTTTCGAGTTTACTCTTAGAAATTCGAGGGCTCTTAATGCGGCCTGGGTATTGGAAATATTTTCTGAGAGCCAATTCAGCTTAAAAAAATAGTACAGTGATCTGAAGATATCAAGATCTTTTCAGTAAACTCCCCCATCGGCCACGTTATCTAGTTTTGACCCAGCCGTATAAAAATGCATCGAGCCGGTTCTTGCTGGTGTTATTCTGTCCCAAAGGTTTCTATCCGGGATAACTACCTTGACATCTATCCTGAAATTAGTGAGCAAAATGCAGTAATCTGTTTTTTCTGGGAGACGGAAACTTCTAACTTAGGCTCTCGTACTTTCGACGACTTCCAGTATCAGTCCGAAAGATTAAATCGAAAAAGACTTATTTGGCTTCCCTCGCTGGACTCGACTGTGGCCGAGAAAGTAATATTTAACTAATGGTTGTAAGATTTTTTTCAATATTTTTTTCAACATTTTTTTCCGTTTTCAAACCACAATGCATTTGTCTGTCCAACGAAGGCAATAAGTTGCGCTTGCTCATTCGCGATGCACGAATGACTTATTTTGCACGTCTGCTGGTCATAGGAAACACACAAAAAGCGTCATGAGCAAAGAACAAAAAGTAAAAATAACAATAAAAGAAAATGGCAAATAAAAATGAATGGTTGAAAAAAGCCACACTCAAAACCTGCACAACATAAAAAAGACTGGCTTTGTTGCATGCCACTTACCAGGCAACAAACCAAAGGCATGTACATACATACATACAGACATATTAGTGTGCATAAAAATGCAACTAGCCGTCGACAGCCGGCAAGTACTTACTGCCACATTGCGATTGTACGGTCATGCAAACAAGTCAAACACACACACAGGCACACATGCAGACAGACACACACAGCGACATTCGCGTAGAGTAACATAAACAAGGTAATCAGCGCATAAAAACGTAGGCCGCATTTACTTACATACCATACATACATGCATGCATACTCGTAGATATATGCATGTGTATATATATTTATAAATGCGGCTTGCTGTTTGCCAGTTGGTGGCATGCAACCGGCGGCGGTGAAGTTAACATGTTTGTGATATGAGTTACATGTCGTGCTTAATGGTATAATTTAAAGCTGCAAATTTTGTCATAAATTTCAAAAATTGATTACCTCGGCGCGTTATACTGAAATGCATGCGGCAGCACTTGCACGCACACAGACACCAACAAATATACATATAGGTATACTTATATATGGACATACTGATTTCATATACCCGTTGGTTTGTATATTGTCTGCAATGGCTTTTTGCACCTGAGCTCAATTCACTGCATTTCACGCTGCACAGTGTTGCAATTTCATATGACAAATTGACGAAAATAATAATTGTTGGGTACGTATATAGTACTCGTATGTATAAAGGGATTTCGTGTTGCATGTACTTAGGGAAATAGAAGGTGCTTTTAATGTTTGTTGCGCTCACATGTAGTTACTTGTAATTATATAGGTTTATAGGGTTTTACCCTTTTGTGGCGTGATGTCAAATCATTTGATTCTAAAGCATTAAAATTTTGAAATAATAAATTTTTTCAAGGGTGAATAGTAAGGGGAGTATTCTTCTTAGACACCATTAAATCAGGTCTTTCTCTCCCTAATCTTTCCCCTTACTCCGCCACCATCGGCAGGTACTGCATCTAATACTTTCAAGCCTGAGATTTTTCATCCAACTGAATAAAATAGCTTAGACAACATATCCGCTGTCTCATAATTCAATGTACTACGTTAAGACCACAAAGTTTCCGGAAATTGTCGTTTAAGTTACCTGCGCTGAATATTTTTCAGCATTTTTTTTTTTATGTTAAGTTGAAATCAGTCGACTTTAGTTTCCTATGCAAATTCTCTTTTACGGCCTCAATCAAGTCGAAACGTGTTCCACGGAGTAGTAACCCGAGTTTTGGAAAGTCGCATGGCGCCAAATTCGTGTATATCTCATACAGCTTACAGTGGTGAAACTTATCGCTTGCTAGTTTTTATAGACGACTCATTGGTTGGCGTCATTGTTCACTCCTCAGCACCATATATGGGCACACTCTTCTCAACTTCCTTCCTCTGGACCTATACGGGAAACTAAAAGCCGACTGCAATGCAATCAAATGGAATTCAACTCAAGCTTGGGAGAATTGCAGTATAGGATACACAAAAAAAAATTTACCTCTTGCAGAAGTGCCGAAGCAGCTGGGCTACACCACCTCCAGTATGTGCGTCGACAATTTATTCTCCTGGAGAATCCCAAAAAGATTCGATGAGAAAGCCATAGCCAAAGATGGCTTATAGCCCGATGGAAAAGTGGGCTGCGGAATTTATTCTCCCACGCTCTCATTAAACGTAAGCGTGAGACTGCCAGCGTTTTGCAAGCGGAACTCTTTGCAATCATGTAGGCCGCTGAGTGGTTTTTAAATCTACGGCAGCAGGACAATCGTATACAATATAGGTACTACAATACTACAGTCAAGCTGCCATCAGGTCTTTACAATGTAAGGGTACCACGTTCAAAAGTGGCCATAAAATGTAGGATCAATCTTAACAAACACTCAATTAAATGCAATACTGCCGTGCTCGGGGTACCTGTACAAAGTAACGTCCCAGGCAATTGCATGGCAGACGAACTGGCGAGAGAACGAACCCTTCTACCCACGATAAAACATACACATGATGCTGTTTTACCTCTGTCCATGGCAAAATATATGCTTAATCTAGCCTTTGTCAGTGAAGGAGACTCAAGATAGTTGAACGATATCACGTGCAACGTGACCAGACAGCTATGGCAGAAGTCAAAACACATTATCCTTCTAGACCGGTTCTCCATTAACATAACAACAGACGAAGAAGAGGAGGAGTCTATCGAGCACTACCTGTGTCACTGTCTAGCCCTAACAACTGCGCGACACAAATTCCTCGGAAAACATTTCTTCGGCTGTCTCGCTGAGTTAGCCTCACCGAAAATTGGAAATCTCGTTGCCTTTATAAGGCACACGAAAAGGTTCGATCATTTGAGAAGGTTAAGGCAGAAACCTCACAACGGTATCACAATAGGCCCATTGGCTTAAGTGCGCCGGTAGTGGCCAGCAGCCGCATCAACTCAACTCAACTCACCCACACTGAAGGTTAGTTAGATAAGAACTTATAAGCTTTATAGAGGAGACCTATCTTAGGATAATTGCCAATAGGATAGTTCCACATACATATCTACAGCCTCGACCAAAAGTATTAGACACCCCACTAATTACTGAATTTTTTGTTTTACCAAGTGAGGTAATGAAGTTTCATTAGTAAAACAGTGAAAATACAATGAATTAGTGATAATAACAGTAATATTTAGTAGGTCCACCCTTCGATTTAATAACGGCAGCAATTCTCTTAGGCATGCTGCGTACAAGCTTTGCCCATTCGTCCGCACTTATAGCGTACCTCTCGTTAATTAAGGCATTCTTTAAGGCAGTTTTTGATGTTATACTGTGTTCCTTAATCTTGCGTTTTAAAATAGCCCACATGTGCTCAATGGGATTAAGATCTGGAGACTGTGCAGGCCAATCTAACACGACAAAGACGTAATCTCTAAACCAACGCATCGTAGTCGCTGATTTGTGACAAGGAGCATTGTCTTGCTGAAATTGAGCCCCGTCTAAATTAGTATCGCCGAAAATGCGCGTTAACGAAAGCAGAAGAACTTTTGACTGTCCAAGCGTCCCTCGCAAACGAACATTTCGCCGACACCATCAGCAGCCATGCAGCCCCAGATCACAATGCTGCCTCCTCCATGCTCAACAGTGGGTACCAAGCAATCTGGATGATATTCTTCCCTAACCCGTCGCCTCACGAACGTCACACCAGGTGGTCCAAATATCTGTAGAAAAGAAAAAATAATGTTTTCATAAGATTTGTATTATGTCTTCAAAGTTTCTCTAGGGTAATACTTTAAGACGATCTTAACTAAGCTTACCTCGAAGTTTGATTTATCAGACCACAGAACCTTCGACCAATCTTCTTCCGTGAAATGTTGGTTTCGGCGAGCTCATTCCAAACGATTTTTCCTATTCTTTACTGAGAGCCACGGCTTCTTTCGGGCGTCTTCTTCTGTTCGAGCACTAACTGGTTTACTAAATTCATCCGGAAGGGTAGCTGCAAGGTCAGAAGAAGATTTTTTGCGATCCTTGAGAGACTCGCGTATAAGTATTCGGTCTTCTCGTTTACTGGTTAGACGCTTTCTTCCACTTTTTGATTTATTATTGTGGGATTTCGTTTCCATAAATCGTAATTTACACTTTCACTTTCAAATTTTAAATGCGAAAATATTTTATGAATTTCTTAAAAATGACAATTTTTAGGTTTAGCTTACCCAGAGTGCTATGACTTTTAATATTACACAATTTATTCATTTAATCAATAGTTAAACACCCATGTAAGACATTTACAAAAAGAAGTGGTAACTTTGATAGCCACATTTGATAATACTTGTATTACCTATATTTTAGTGGGGTGCCTAATACTTTTGGCCAAGGCTGTATGTACATGGTTATCCATTTTTCAGTTTCGAAGATAAGCGTGAATAAATGCATTTAAAATATTTTTTCATAAAATTCCTTTTTTTATTATAAAATTTGAACTTTGGCATTATCAGTGAAACACTATATCATTAAAGTGACGGCCTTGAAAATTCTGGCAAACTTCGATCCACTTCAGGTAATTTTCGATCACTTGTTGGCACATATTAGGTGGTATCCCAGCCATAACTCAAAGAATGTTGATTTTCAAGTGCTCAAAGGTTAAAGGTTTATTAGCATAAATTCGATCTTTCGTGTAGTCCAATTGACACCACCAAGACGAGAGACTACATGGCCTGTAAATTTGACATGTAAGAAAAGTTATTAAGATTTTTCAATCGCCTTAACGTTAATATTTTTATTTTAATATCATATTTTAAATAATTAAATATGAATTTTGATTAGAATTTCCATCTAACGAGTATTTAATTCCATAATATTAATGACCTTTCCATATAGGTTTTCCCCCGCATATTATCTTACCCATATTGTCTTATTATTACTGCAATTTTTTAAAACAATGTAAATATAATATACATATATGATTTACGAGTATGTATACACATACCTATGATTTGTAGCTTGACTTCGTTAGCAAATACGCCTACAAGTAAGCTAGACATGTTTATGGAGTTTACTTTCAAAACACATAAATTAGCATTACATTTGTAATGCTCTAATAATTTTGTGATGCTCAAATGTTATTCATATAATAATTGTTAATCACATACTACGTGTGTACATTACGCACGAATTATGAGTGTGCAATTTTGCGGTTTCTTCGCATATTAGTAGAAATACAATGGTAGTTTCTCTCTAGTATTAAAACGTAGATAAAAGGAACTTGATAATGAGATAATTTTGAGTACAAACATCAACAACAAACAAAATAAATATATACATATATAAATAATTGACAGTTTAAAACCACTTAAGCTTCAGCCCAGTTTTTCTGTAATTTGTGGTGATGGTCATCTTTTTTTTTATAAGTGACCTAATAAGAGACCTTGATTGTTGCTGAACTGAGCACCTAGAGTTTTATTTCTTTTTTTTTTTTTTGGTTTGAAAATTTAATATTAACTATTTCCAAGAACTATAAAAAATGAGTTTAAAATCATTAAAAATGCTTGGGTACCTGACTTCTTAGGAAAATTTCAATACTCAAAGCACTAATGGGAGGCTGGGTGGAAAAACCATGTCTCCATAATCCCTTGACTGTCCAGTTCCCCTACATAGTCCTACTTAAAAAAAATTAACAGATAGTTTTTACCACCGGATCATCAACTCACAATTCTACTATAGTCCCTTTTAAGACAATCAGTAGAATATTTTTATGATTGAAGTCTGAGCAGGCTGCTATATTATATACACGTAATAGCAAACAATATTCGAAATAAATATTCTACTACCGACAATCAAGTACTATGGATAAGCCCCTCGACTGTTCAATTTACCCAGTACTTTTAAATTTTTCATATTTATATTAGACATACCTATATGGTAAGGCTCCTTGTGGTTTAGAGATTTTTTTGCAGTAAGACACGCCTTCCGTACGATGTACCTAAACTTCAATAGTTTTCGCGTCAGTCGGGTTTTTATTTCGACGGGCTTAGTTCGACGAGAGATTCCCTCCCAACTTGCACTAATATTCTTTGAGAATATTCGTCAGCAACTTAGTATAAGGAAACTATGGGGCCGCATATCCCTTCGTATCTCCAAGAATGCCAAACTAAGATCAGGTGCAGAATGACACCTCCCATTACAGAGAAGAAAGATCGGCCTAAGAGCAAGCCGTACAAGTTATAATATCTAATGTGGCGGCATTAAGAGTTTTTGATTTGAACCTTTGCATTTAAGACGATGAAACAATGAGTAGACAATTGAAAAGTAAAGTCCTCTCTCGGCGTACGAAAGCCAAACTCTACAAGTCGCTCATCATACCGGTCCTACTATATGGCGCAGAAGCGTGGACGCTGTCAACATCTGATGTGTCGGCTCTAGGAGTCTTCAAGGGAAAAGTTTTGCAAACGATTTATGGTCCTTTGCGCATTGGCAACGGCAAATACCACAGACGATGGAACGATAAGCTGTACGAGGTGTACGATGATATTGATATAGTTCAGCGAATGAAGAGACAGCGGCTACGATGGCTAGGTCATGTCGTCCGAATGGATGAAAGCACTCCAGCTTCGAAAGTATTCGATGCAGTACCCACTGGCGGATGCAGAGAAGAGGGAGACCTCCACTCCGTTGGAAAGATCAGGTGCAGAGTGACCTGGCCTCACTTGGTATTTCCAACTGGCGCCAGACAGCGAAAAGAAGAGAGGAATGGTGCGTTAATATTGATTCGGCTATAATCGCGTAAACGGTGCCAACGCCAATAAAGAAGAAGAAGAAGAATGTCAGAATCACATTCGGATGGGCTCACATAACTCTATCAAAGTCCGATGAGGATATGTAGGTAGGCTGGAGACGGGAAACTAAAGAATGATCCATGGTGATGATGTCGAGGTTCCCTACTTTTTTAAATAAAAAACACAGAAAGTTCAAATTTACTGAGGAATGTCATTTGAAGGAACATTCTTTGACAAATAGTTTATGAAGATTATCTCTTTCAAATGTTTGCCGCAGCTACGTCTCAGATGGTCTATCCGTTGAGTCCCATTTTCAATGACTCGTTCAAGCATTTCGACTGGTAACTGGCTAAAGACACGCGTAAGGTTTTGCTCCAAGGCCTGAATCGAAGCGAGATTGTACGCATAGACTTTAAACTTTACATAATTCCTACAGGAAAAAGTCTAACCGTGTGATATATCACGATCTTGGTACGATCGGCACAAAACGTGAATTTAACTACTCACCTAAGTGATCTCTCAATAACTTCATTGATTGACGGGATGTGTGGGAAGTGACGCCGTCTTGTTATAACCAAATGTCGCCGAGATTACGAGCGTTAATTTCAGGCATCAAATAGTCAGTTATCAAGCCGCGAAGGGAATCCCTTTTTGGATGGTTATAAGAGCTCAATTCTTGTACGAGTTCCACTTAATAAGCCTCCATACTGTCGAGTTGACGTTGATGGCTGTTAAAAGAGTCAAGCCAGGTGAGGTAATACTATTGACGGCCGAGCAGAGAGATTGATTGTTTGTGGAGAGATATGTTGCAACTAGTTACTAGTATTACATATTGCCAGAAAGCCAGTACTCCTAGAGCTTTCCCATCACGGCCAACATACTTGCATAAATTTTGCCATCATCAAAGTTCAGCTGCCCAAATTAAAAGGGAAAAAGGAACAAAGGACTAAAACCAATATATTATTGGCAAAATTTCCGAAACATTAAATTATGAACCATACAAAATGAGTTATTAGCCTTTCAGCAGAGAAAATTGACAATGCGCATAATTTGCCGCCATCAGCGCAGGTAAGTTGAGCCTACAGCACCAGCGTTCCGAATAGCTTTTGTTATGAAAAATTTAAATTCATCATTTGTAATGAACGCGTAATCGCCTAACATTAAATTAAATTATTTAATAACACAATCTACAACTAACTTAAGCACACACACACATGTATATATATACCAAAGCATAATGGCCAACCAACACTCAGGTCAACATGCAACATGAAGAGCTTGCCACAGCAATACTGGGTGTTGGCTACAACACTGTTGCATGTAAACGAAGTGCTCATGGTATATGCATAAATACTCGTACATACCTATATTTGTGTGTGTATTTATATAATATATAATATGTATATGTAGGTACATGCCTGCTGACTTGCATAACAATTTCGTTAACACTTCCTGCCGCACTTAAGTAACTAATTTTATAACCACCGAAAATGGTTCGGCGCTCGCCACAATATGCCGCTTCATTATCATTTTCTTGTATAATTATTTAATTTATTTTTATAGACAATTCAACGCGCTCACACGCTCACAAACGCCGCACAGTGTCGCTTCAATGTTGAGTTTTGCGTTAGCAAGTCAGCAAAATGCACGTAATTACCAAGTAATTGTGTGGGTAATGGATGCGAGCAAGGCGCATCATCATTGAAATTACTTGCGCCAACTAAAATATAATAATAATAAAGACGCAGACGCAGACGCAGCTTGACAACGCTTCAGCGTTTCCCCCTTCCGCGTGAGTTGATAATCAAAAGTAAAAGATGACATGGTGAATCAAATATATTTACTTATACATACGTGTATTTACATATATGGAAAGTTGTGTGTGTGTATGTTGAGTTGCATAAATAAGTATTTAAGTGTGGTAAGAACAAGCACTGGCTTTACATGCAACGTGCAACGTGTTGTGCCTGTTGGGCGCTGCAGGCTGTTATCTTTTTTAAATATGCAATAACTCGTAAAATGCTGCGCCGACAATTTTTATGCTCTGCACTTGGGTAATATTAGTTTATTATTTAAATTATAACCACGGCTCATTTTATATACTATGTACATACAAATATATGTATTATTTCGGTAGAGTGCTTATTATATTTTCAGCATATTGATTGAAAGTAGGTGCTCAAGCAGCTGAATGGAGGTTTAAGGTGTGTTATTACGTGCAGGCATGCCTTTAATACTCTTTGGGCATGCAATATGTTGGAATTTCTGTAGTGAGGCTTTAAGTATTATTTTAAAGCTTTTGAAGTCATGTGAAGCTTTCTTTTTTCACTGAAGCGATTTTCGGCCGAGTTGCACCTCCAATATGTGTGGTGTGCGTCTTAATGTTTCTCCAACAAAAGGAAGGACCTACAGTTTATACTAAGCCGCCTCCGAACGACCGAAGGATTTTTATGAGGCGCTTTTATTTCAAGTCAGAAATACACTCGGCGTGATTGACATTCCCCGTCGAGTGGCGAACGCAATCAGAAAAAAATAATTTTTTATAATTTTGGATATTTGATCACACCAGGACTCGAACCGTGGCCTTCCGAATGGCAGTACGCGATGACAACCACTCGGCTATTGCAACCGTCCTTTTCTTTTTTTAACCGACTGTAAGATATAATTAAATGTAGCAGCATTTGTTGACTAATTTTTAGCATGACAGGACGAATTAGCCTGGCACCATCTATATTATCCTTATTTTCGTTTGAGTAAAAATTAAGGGATCGATACTGAACACAAAACCGACACTCTGGTTTTTGAAAATCTAGTTTTCATCTCAACGTCATATCCTTCCTCTTGAAAACTTCTAATGCCGACTCATCGGGTACTATCATTATCATCATCTGCTTATAGTAGTTATTTTGAAAGGACTTTTCAATTGATCACTTAATTCAGAGTAGCAAGGCTGGCATTATTATTTGTGTTATTGCTGGTCTATTTTATAGACAAAATCCGCAGATACTCAAGCGATTGAAAAATCGGTTACAGATATTGTAAGGTCTATCCATCATCCATTTTGTACGTCCCTTCTCAAATAAGCCTACTGTAAGTCAAAGTACGATCGAATGCGTCTATTTCTCGATGTTCTCAAGAGTTGGGACTTTCTTAAGGCGCATTATGGACTTACACCTACATCCACATAAAGTCTAGCTCACACAACAACTGAAGTCAGCTGACCATTCGCAACGCCCTACATATGTCGATTGGGTGCTTGAACAACAACAAAATTGCCTTCTGCCACAAGTCGCATTTCTAACTCAGGGGATATGTAACTGACCAAAAAGTGTCACATTTGTGGTTTCGAACATCTTCAAATAATTGAAGAGACGCCACAACATCACCTTACTGCCTGGTGCGCTCTTTGGTCGGGAGATGTTATTGGACCTTACTTCTATGAAAACGACAACGGCGAGACTGTCACTATCAATTAGGAATGACACAGTCGTATGAGTATCGACTTTTTTGGCCTTTAAGTGAAGAGCACAACTTGGGCAATATGTTGTTTTAACAAGATGGTGCCACATGCCACACAACACGAGCGAATGTGGCTTTATTGCTAGAGAAATTTCCCGGCCACGTAATATCTCGTATCGCTGATGTAAATTGCGATTAGATGCCGTTGGACTTTTTATGTGGACCATTTGATTATATGTCGCTTGAGCCTCGGAACGTTTCTTTCCAATACTGACTGCATTTCTGGTATTATTCAGCACCTTTCCGCGCAGTCGAAAACAACATTAAAACCGACGAAAAAGTTAAATGTGTCGATACTTTTCTCTCGGTACTTTTCCAAACTTCGAGGCTTGGTGAACATCTGCTCTATGTTGGATACTCCAGGTCTGTATCAGTTCGTTGATAATGGGCTTCAATATTTCACAATAAACGCCAACCAGTTCTTATACATACTATGCCACTGCCATTCAGGAGTTTGAGGAAGTGCTCTCTCCATACACTGCGCGCGTTCTGAACGTCGGACACAAGATCACCTTTTTGGTTCTTACATACTAAGTATGCTCTGGACTTGAAACATTTTCGCATTTTTTCAAAGAATTTTCAAGCTTATCTTCCTTCGGCCAGCTTAGAAATCTTCCACACGGCAAGCGATTGGTACCATCGAAAATATTTGATGTAGGCAACATTTTCTCTCCACTTCCCTGTAACAATTTTGACATCGGGGCAGAACTAGCACTCATGCAAGCGTTTCAGGTGTTCATAAAAGGTCAGGATTCGAGTTCTGGTCCGACCAACATTCAAAAATTATGGAAAATTGATTTAAATACAAAAACTTTATTTTTTTTATACACAATTCATTTATTTACTGGATCTGCTTTAATATAAGCCTAACAGTAAGTGTACAAATCTTAAGAACTAAATTACAAACATGATAGCTCGAGTTATGTAACTCTGAGCCCTTTTCAAACTACGGCGCTCTCCTTAGAAGGCGGGAGCATCTCTTAGCTGCAGGCAGGAATTTCTTGTTGGGTTGCATAAAGCATTAGCTAGCGGGTTTGGATGATTTCTCAGCTTTATAAAGTACTTCGTCCTGCTTTTTTCAATTTCAGGCTTAACCAGTAAAACACCAAGGTCTTTGTGAATGTTTACGTTACGAACGTACCATGGTGCGCCCGTTAGTGCTCTTAAAATTTTGGACTGGAACCTCTGTATTTTATCAATGTTAGTTGCACAGGTCGTACCCCACAGTTGAATACCATACATCCAAATTGGTTTTAATACTGCCTTGTAAATAAGGACTTGGTAGTCTAGTTTTTTGCCTCTATGTGTCTCTTCCAAGTGTGACGTCTATCTAAGTGTATACCGAGATATGTTACATCATTTACTTGGGGAATGTTTATGCCATTTAAGCGAATTGCAGGACATGATTGCGGTCTTAAAGTAAATGTAACGTGTTTACACTTTTGCTCATTAACTTTTGTTCTCCAGTTTTCTAGCCATTCTTCGATGAGGAGTAAATGAGCACTAATCGTTTTTGCTGCTCTTTTAGGGCATTTGTCCCGGCATAAAACAGCTGTGTCATCCGCAAAAATAGATGTCTGCACTTTTCGGTTTAGTGGGATGTCTGCAATGTATATAATATATAAAATAGGCCCAAGGATGCTACCCTGCGGAACACCAGCTTTTACCGGATACTCCTCACTGATAAATTCAGATTGTTTAATTGTAAATTGTCTGTTAGTCAGATATGACTTAAGTATCATATAAAATTGAACAGGCAGTGCTTTATGTATTTTGTACAGTAAACCTTTATGCCAGACTGCCTTCCTGATTTCATTAGTTATTCGGTTAACTTGTTCAATAGTACTATGCTTTTCACGAAAGCCGAATTGGTGATCTGGTATCACATTGTTACGGTAGAGAAAAGGAGATATTTTTGATAGCAGAATTTTTTCAAATAATTTGGAAAGACTGGGTAATAGGCTTATTGGTCTGTAAGAAGACGCCTGTGTATAGTCTTTGCCTGGTTTGGCTATCTTTAATATCTGCGACTTTTTCCACGCGTTTGGAAAGTAATTTAGATTTAGAATGCCATTAAAGAGTTCAGAGAGCAATGCTTGTGCAACTCTTGTTAGCTCTATTAATACAAAAATAAGTTAAAATTTCTAATAGCGCTCGCCCTGGGTAAAGAGTGCCAACCCATTCGACTTGAAATAAAAGCTCCTCATAGAAAAACCTTCAGCCATTCTGAGGAAGAACCTACACTCTTGTTCTTCGATTAAATTTTAAATCATGATCTTCAAAACACTTCTTTATTAACGACGAACCCAGCGTTACCCACCTACCGCCCAACCGACCGAGGGGCGCGTCTGAGAGAAATCGAAAAATCCAACAGACCGGTCACCGAAAATCAGTAACAGTCCGGACTGCCCTGAACCCGAAATCGATCGCGGAAGGTCACGGTTACACTTGCCTCTTACACTAAACAGCTACAGATTTGTTCATCAGCTGCTATAAAATTGCATGGGGAAAGAAGAGGGAATTTATTTAATTATTCAAAGCACTCAATAAGTAGGTTTTGATACAGAGAAGCAAGTCAGAGGAATCATGTTGGGGAAATGTGTATTAAAATCGTTACACAAAGATATAAAAGGGTGGTGCATTTCAAAGTTTGTTCTGCATGAGCCCAAAGGAAAGGAACCTAAAGTGTACAGATGATCTTTAAAGGGATTGTGAAGTTAAGCTCCCTAAGTAGGAATGGGCTATTGATAGTACCTCTTATCAATTTAGTTAAAAATAAAATTCCAAGCATCTTTCTACGACTTTTGTGAGAAGGCAGATTCTTGTTCGCATCCCAGTTTAAATTTCATAACGCGAATAATAGGTATTGTTTTTGTACAGATTCCAATTTATCACTATATCAATTAATAGTGCGGACTCCATACAATTGAGCCATATTCCGAAATGGGCCTAACTTGTGACGTAAAGAGTAATTTGGTAATATATGGGTCCTTGAACTCCAACGTTTAATAAAAGCTAACTTGACATGACATTGTTCATAAGTGGGAACTCCCATCCTCTCAACATGTTGTTCATGTTCACTAAAGCTTTGTTTTCATGTGGCGGATGCAAAGTCTCACGAATAAACTCATACAGAAAGTTTTTCTGAATACCCTTGTTCAGAAACAAATCTGATTAGATTTTCAATATCTTCACATTCCTTTCCTTTGCCATGCCATTTATCATCGGCAAATCAGGCAACCAATCTTTTGGGAAGAACTAGAAAGCTTCCCGAACTTCAATTGAGTTCCCTCTTTGCTTAAGCTCTCAAGAGTTTGTAGAGACTACACTTAAATATTTGCTAGTATTGAGACCATAAGAAACAAATCTCTCACTTAGATGATGACAATAGATAGGTTAACCTAATCGGTCCCACTGCTCAAAGACCGGCGCCTAACTATAACGTCCACTGAAATGCTTGCATGAACGGAAACATTTTTTTGTCTCTTCCATGTTAATAAGAACTCGTTGGGCTACAATTAAATTCAATCTACATATGCACACATGTACTTATGTATAGATAAAGCATACCTGTGGTGAGTTAATAACAGTGTGGTAATCAACGAAAGGAACAAATGGCATAAATGTGGCAAATAATACAATTAAAACC
The DNA here is from genome assembly GCA_037013455.1 of Ceratitis rosa. NCBI lineage: Eukaryota > Metazoa > Arthropoda > Insecta > Diptera > Tephritidae > Ceratitis > Ceratitis rosa. The sequence goes on along the minus strand of JAWMAG010000069.1, from coordinate 7,898,024 downwards.
CCATCTGCTGTCAAGTCAAAATTGTATAGTAAAGAAAAATCCACACAAAAATGCAAAGAGAAGAACGAGGAGGAGGAGGAGGAGAAGGAGGAGGAGACGGAGGAGCAGTCGGAGTATAAAACGAGAACACACCGTGATGAGCAGAAAGATAAATGTGTAAGAAAGCGGCTAAAGCCTATAATTTCAGCGTCAAATGCGCCACTTGGCTACTTAAGCAAGTACAATGTATATAGTAAGAAACAACAACAATATTCAATGAATGGTAAACAACATATCAAACATACACATGCATACATGCGCATACACATACTCGTAGTTGTTGATTGCAACGATATCACCGCTAAATAATGGCAACTGACAGTCGTGTGCGACAACCAGTAATCAGCAAACATTGACAGGAAAGCAGCCAGTAGTGGAGAGTATTGAGGTGAAACTGTAATAATTAACACAAAAGTGAAGAAGAGGAAGAGTGGTGAAGGTAAGAGTAAGGGTAGCTTTATACTGCCGACAAAGTAGCGCATGTGTATGTGTGTGTGTGAGTAAAGGTATTGAGAAACACCTTTGCTTATGGCCCCAAGAGGCTATGAAACAAAGATTGCTAAGTGTTTTAATGACAGGCAAACACACACACTCACATACACATGCAACATGTCTTGTATTAATTATTATTATTATTATAGTTTTTGGTTCAATGAAACATAGCAGAGCTGGTTGCTTGCGAGGGAGGGGCGTTGAGCGTAAATTACCAGTAACAAATTAAAATTAATATATTTTTAACACGACCAACAAACCAGTTAAAGTGAAAAAAGTGTAGCAAACCAACAGTTAGGCGCCGAGTGGGCACGCAAAGAAGCAAAAAAAAATTTATGATGAACGCGCTATAATTTTAAAAATTATACATATGAAAGATAAAATACACTTGCGTGGAGTATAAATATGTACATATGTAACAAATAAGAGAAACTAAGTTCGGGTGGAACGGTATAAGAGATAAGACACTTTTTTCGCTTTTCACAAAGTGTTATATTATGTCATAGAATCATCAAACTAAAATATCCCACAAATGAAAAATAAATCATACAAATATGTTAATTTAGACAACCAGCTACTTTCTGAAGAATTCCTCTAGATACTGGTGAAAACCGCATTGAAATCGGTGTAGTGGTTTTTAAGTTTATCGCGAACAGACAGACAGACATGCTGACAAACGCGGTGGAGGACTTTGTTTTATAAAATATTGTGATGCCTGGTGGCTTATCTGACTATCACAAAAGGACTACTGTACAGTTATGTAGAAGGTAGGTTTTTTTGTGAATAATAAATATTTTTAGCAGATATTCCAACCACAGAGCGATCAAAAATAGAAGAACCCTTAAATTCGAGGTAGGTCTGTGTCTATCAGCCGTTTTTGCTACTACTTTAGTACCAGCGAATATAGCCATCCTACCAAGTTTGATTGAGTTCTGTTGATTAATGACTTAAATAATTGATCTACGTGAACCCAGTTTCATAAAAATATCTCAATCCCTACTTAAGTTATCATATACAAGAACGGATGAACAGGCGGACGGGCAAACAGACATGGCTAAATCATTTTGCCATTCTATGAAGTTTGATATATATAATATACGTGTATACCTATGTCGATTATTTTATGCTGTTACATACACCGTTAGCCGAACAAACTAAATATACTCTCCTTATATTGTACAGCCGAGTGTAAAAATGGCTTATACCTACGTGTATATATAGCAATCCCTGTAGAAAATAAGTATTGAAGAAATTCGGTAAAAAAATCGTATATTTTTAATTATTTTTTTTTTTTTACTTTTTAACCTGCTCGATAAAGCAGACTATCTCCTCTGAAGGTTGAATTTCAAAGGTTGCTTCAGGTTAAGAATGCTCTCTGGACGTGAATGGGGAAGAGGTCTAGCAGGTGAGTAGAAAGCATCTTAATCGGGCATCTCAATATATGCCGACAGATCGATAATGGATCACGGGCTGAGGATGGGCTATAATCCAAGGAGCTCAACAGCTCACTCTCTCTCTCTTTATCTCTATTTGTCTGTCTCTCTTTTTCTCACTCTCTTTCTCTCTCTTTCTCTCTCTCTCTCTCTTTTTCTCTCTTCCTGTTTCTCCTTCTATCTCTTTCTATCAATCTCTTTCTCCCTCTATCTGTTTCTCTTCCATAAACTCTAACAGCTAGCCACCATTTCTAGTCTAATCGTTGCCAGTCATAAACTCCAGAGTCATCAACAATTCTAGGAAGGTCCTGAGTTCGCTACGACACGATTGTTGAAGCGAAGCAGTTCGAAGCTCTTATAGAATGAAAAGTCACCCTGTTTGAAACCTTGCTCAGTAACGAACGGTTGAGAGAAGTCCTTCCTAAGTTTGGCTGCCTTTCTGGTATTGTACAGCCTCAATTGACAGCCGCCTATGATTTGTAGGGATACCTGATGTCCAGACGTAGCGACGCTCAACTCTTCTTTGTGCTATCGTAGACTGCTTTAAAGTCAACAAGTAGTTGATGTGTGTCTATTTTTTTCCCCACCGGTCTTTTCCAGACATTCACGCATGGTAAATATCTAATCGATGGTTGAGAGAAGTCCTTCCTAAGTTTGGCTGCCTTTCTGGTATTGTACAGCCTCAATTGACAGCCGCCTATGATTTGTAGGGATACCTGATGTCCAGACGTAGCGACGCTCAACTCTTCTTTGTGCTATCGTAGACTGCTTTAAAGTCAACAAGTAGTTGATGTGTGTCTTTTTTTCCCCCCACCGGTCTTTTTCAGACATTCACGCATGGTAAATATCTAATCGATGGTAGTTCGTAAAGATCTAAGCCCACACCCCTTCGAAATTTGAAAAATACCTTTTAGCAGTAAGTATTTTTAAACTTACTTCCCACAGGGTACTTCATAATACTAGCTGCATATTAATGTTTTCATGCTTGTAGTAATAACAAAAACATCAGTTTACCGCGCTTAATTACAACGCGTCCCAGCAGAATAGCTGACTGGCTCGCTGCGTCATCGTCTTCTCTTTGTTGTCATTATCATCATCGTGTTACTCCAACACTCATGTTGATTTACAAAGTTAAGCTGCCAGCACTTATGTTACTTCATGCGATTTTGCAATGGCAACATGCATTTCAGCTGTCTGATTTGAGCTGGCTGATAAGCGCAACAAGTTGTATAGACAAACTCAGCTCTAACATGATAGATGCTATCGCGGGAAATTACTAAAGGATGGCACGAAACTGTGCCTTATCGCGGGCCATATGGTATGGACATCTACAGTGTGTAGACTTAATAGTCTATGCTGCTCTTAATTTATAGGCTATACCTGCTTTTGGTTGTATGGAAGTGTGAAAGAGGTTTTGAAATATTAGATATTTATTGCTTAACACCATTTAGTGAGCATTAAAAAGTAAAGAATGGATGCTGAAAAGGGAGTTTTTTGAAATAAAACTGAAGGAGCCTTTAGTGGTTTTCTACCCTAACCCTTCTTTCCATGTTCAGACACTCACAGATGTCAACATTCCCTGTTGGTTGATAACGCTTTTCTATATGTTTTTAATTTATTTTAGTATCCTCGGTTTCAAGTTATAACCCTTCGTCATGGTCGCTACCCACGCACAACACTCACCACCGTTACACCGCAAGCCCTTAAAAAATTCGTTGTTAAGTCAGCCAAAGAATGGGGAATAAGAAGTTTGGCTGCCCAAAAAAGGGATCACGCAATATGAGTCAAATATAGTTTGATAAGCATTGAGAGGATCTTACTGAACATACTGTTTGAAAGACTAACAAACTGATTGAACCAAATCAGTGTGGATTCAGGCCTTGGCTCCTGAGACAAGACTCGACACTCACCAACACTTCGCCGACTTTGCCGTAAGCCTTCGGTAGTAGGAAACGAAGCTGCCTCTTTGTACGCCTGTGAAAGTTGACGCTGAGCAACTAACTTCATTAGAATTGAGAAGGACCCTGAGGTTTCAAGCAGCTGACTACTCTAACTCAACTCAAAGCTGGAGAAAATAATAAAATTTCGTTGGGCTTGAAAATGATTTGCCGATGGTCCAAAACTGCTTAAGAGAGATTGCAGGACCGACCTACCAACTTATTCCAGTTGTATCGATTTAACAATTTGCGAGTATCCAAATTAAGTTTTTCCAATATCAACCACAGTTGCACCTTGATGCTAGATCTGTTGCTTGAGTTAAAAAATGATGACCAATTTCCCTAATTTGGATTGTGATTTTGATTGTGTTAACGGGCGAGGTATGACAGTTACCTACAATTCGCCTGGGGCATCACATTGACATTCTTTAGCAATCGATAAGACGACACTGTGTTGTTCAAGGTGAATGCTAAATCACCAGCTTGATCTCTCTCACAATCTTTAGATCCGTTGGGATATGGTGCGCAGATGACGGCAGTTAGCATGGGGCTAAGAAACGTTGTCCACTCCACGCAGTTTTTAAGGTTTGCAGAAGTCTTTAAATAACTCTTAAGATAACCGAAATGAAAGGTCGTCGAAAAACCATGACCAAATAAAATCTCTCCTAACTCCGGCTATGGTGAGAGTTATTTACCGTAGGAACCATCCTAACAGGCCCTTAAGAAACACCATGTAGGCACGTCAGGGATGGAGTACTCATCTTCTTGTACTCTATTATCCACTATCTAATCTGAACTTCTGGACAGGACAGTTTCTTAACGCCAATTACAGAAAGCCAGTTAACATCTTTTAAACACTACTCCCGTTAATGCCGGAATCCAACCACCACCGAAACATAGCAAACTAAGAGCTCGAGCTGACATAATTAAAATCTGAATATTATATACGATACAGTCAGTGTTTCAACAGGGCACCGCCAGACCGCCCACATACTCGTATGTAGATAGTGACTTGCCTGAGGCACCGAAAGCTTACTTGGTAGGTTTTTAGGAATCCACCTTGTAGTCCGGACGTCGTACCAAAGCATTCTTTGATGTTTATTTCGATGTTTAGGTATTTCAATATAAAGAGGAAAATATGCTATTAATAATGGAAAATCATTTTTATGAGCTTTTACGTCACCAAATCGCAAAGTAGTGCCCCCAATGACATCACGAACTCCATCTTTGAGGCCTTGAATCGACAATGGCCAATTTGCGTGGATCTTAACTTTCACGTGGCCCTAAAGGAAGAAGTCGTAAGGCGTTGTATAACAAGATCTCGGTGACCGATTGCGATCGCCTCCTCGAGAGATGACACAGTCCGGAAACTTTTCCTTTAAAAGATCGATGGTTTCTTTGCTTGTGAGGCACGTAGCGCCGTCTTATTGAAAGTAAACGTTGTCCAGATCAATACCATACAATTCGGAAAAGTAAGGTCCCCCGGACCATAAACCGCACCAAACAGTTACACGTTGAGGATGGAAAGACTTTCAAATAATAAATCATGGGTTTTCCAAGCCCCAGACCTGGGTTTTCTTTAACAATTTCTTGAGCGACGTGTACATGTTTTATTCTTCACATCACTAACTTGTCCCAACAGCTTCATTTTTTCCACCGTTTTCTGTATTGTGGTCGGACAAGGTGCTACACAACGACCGGAAAATGTTTTTGTTTTACGAACCGTTTTCATTGCCAGATTTCACCATTTTTATAGTGAATTTTAATAATCTGAGTCCATTCTTGAAGCGTGTATTGTTCCATTCTTATTACTGACATTGTTTTTACTTCTCAAATGTCAAAAAATTGCAGCTTCAAAAGTGACATCTACCAAAATATTCAAAATAACACCTCTTTTTGGATAATACTTTATTACTTGAAATGGTAGTTTTTAAACACGGGCCAGCATCACTCAATCAGCTGAATATTGCCGTAAGTAAAAGCATCAGTACCATCTAGCTGCAAATACCGTGGAGACTTTTTTACTTATCCAACGCACACTCAGAGTATAAATGGAGAGTGATGAAGAGTCGTCAGAACTCACCATAAAGACTTGTATTAATGCATTCTAACTATCGTAAATTCTTCACTGATTATTTTTTATCATGCATTATGCTATTAGAGCACGCAAATTTAAATATTTTACTTATTAAATAATGACACAGATAAACCAATTAAAAATTAAATTTATACCTAAATGCAGGCACTATTTAAAATTGATAATAAGCAGACATAAAAACTAAAAATTAGAACTCCAATAATTAAATAAAAATATGTACTTAAGTTCTTTATGGGACAATGCTCATAAATACTCGTATCCACTTACTAAATATAATATATGTTTGTACCTATAATATGTGTATGTAAGTATACGCGTATGTATGTTTATATGTGCCGCATAAAAATGTTATTTTCACAAAGTGGTAACACAGTAGCTAACCGCTGCTATTACCACTAGCAACACAGCGGTGCGTCGCCACAAAAATGGTAGCCGTGACAAGAAAGCGCAACAACAACAACAACAAGTATGTACATAAAATAAAAGCAACAACAAAGAAAAGCGCATATCAAAACGAGCAATCAATGGTCATAAAATGTATTTGGCTTAACATGTGCTAAAGGCATGCTGGCGACTGGTGACTGCTAACTGCTGACTGGCGATGGCATCCAAAGCGGCCAGCATGCAATTGAACAACAACAATAACAGCAAAAAATAAAATAGTTGCAACAACTTGTTGAATGGGGAGCGGTAGGTCGATGTATGTATAAGTATAAGTAAGAGAGACAGACAGCATCGATTAAGTGGAAACCATTTACACGCTTGCCGCGCGCGCCAAACACCATTTGTGCCACAATGCAGTTGTGCCAGAGTGGCAACAAACCAATGTTCATACCATATACATACATACAAACATATATATATATTTATATGTACGTCAATATGTGTAAAGAGTAATAATGCAAAGAAGAAAAAAACCAAACAAATCACAGATAGTTAACAAAAAAGTGACAGCAATGAATTTGTGTGGCATGTTGGCGTTGCATGTTGCATTTAAGCCAATTGTAAATGGTTGTTGTTATTATTTTATGGCTTGTTGCAAATACTCGTACTGTTGCCAACATGTCAATTATATCAAATTAATAATTATAAGTAATTTTATGTCTCTCTCTAGACATACATACATACATACATACATACATATATTTAGTTATAAGTACATATATAAAAATGTTATGCGTGTATATGCGCATGTATTACATACACAACGTTGCCTCCAAGTATTTTGAGGCAAATATTTTCATGCACACAATATATACAACAACAATAGCAATTATAATAATAATAACAACAACAGCAGCAACAACAACAACAACAACAACAACAACAACAACAACAACAACGACAACAACAACAACAAACTTCAACAACAACAAGAATTGCAACAACAATTACAGCAACAACAAACAAGCTTACGAAACTTGCCGCTTATGTTGTTGTTGCTCATATTATCATTACTATTATTGTTATTGTTGTTGTAAATGCATTAAATGCATGACAGCAATTTAGTTGATTGCACACTTTGGCGTTATTCATACATACATACAATACATTCGTACATTTGTACATACTTATAGATATTTGCAACAAAGCAACATTGTAACACAGCAATGACGTTAACCGGCAACAGCTGCAATACCAACAACACTGTAGCAGTAGTAATATTGTCAGTAACAGGTCTGAACTAGTCACAGTTCATGTCAGATTTAATTTTTTAACTGCCGGCAAGATACAGCTTTAACTGTTAGCCATAATAAGTTAGTAGATAATTATGTCAATACTATTCACAGCATGACTGCCTTTTCAAGAGGCAAAAAGATATTGCTTTGGTATAAGTACGTTTGAGGGTAAATTAAATAGGGTTCTCATACACTTGAAACACGAGAAAGAGACATAAAGACTCCATAGTGTTACCAAACACTCTATTTGGCTCAGTAAGTTGACGGTGTCTCAGATTAAAGCTCACCCAGTACTGCAATAACTCCACAGAGCCTTACAATACCTTCAACAGCGCAAGACACAAGCTTCCTCCTGGTTAAAGTCAGCTCGAGTCTTATATTAGTATTGCAGGAACCAGGTTTTTACCGCAAAATGCCCCTTATAGATCTTGTAAAAAGCTCCACTAACACTGATTTCGAGTTGTCTGAGGAGATGTAGCCATCCGGGTCGCTATGATCTGTGAGCTCCAGTGATAAGTGTTCTTTCGCCAACTTGGGTCTTGCAGTTTGCAACGCCAGCTGACGTATTTTTTAAGACTACTGGAATTACTCGCAGTGATGTTCTGAGACCGAGGTCTCTTAAAGGCTGATTTCTTCGGGAGTGCAGAGGCGTTTGGTTTCTCGCTGTCATCTTTTATAGACCGCCTTCCGTTGTTAGCGAGCATTTCCTTTGCCTACTTTAGGCTGCCCTTTTGAACCTCCGTCAGTGAGCTCAAATGCTGCTCGCCTTAACCCTGTGTGCCCTGACGGAGAGTTTGACTCTCAATGGAGTACTAAAACAGCAAGGGGTTTGATCAGAATCACTTGTCCTTGTTGTTTTTAAGGTTGTGATGATACGCACATGCTGTTTGCCTCTAGCTACCTTCACTAATGGTGTTTTACTCTCGGTGGGCCTGTTGAGACGGGCCTCCAGTGATCCACCTGGTAGTTTAGCTTTTTCCTTAATGAAAGTATGATTTTGGTCAGTTGGGGTTAGCTTTCCGTCTAGAGGAATAGAAATTTTCACCGCGGCTTCAGAAAGCCGTGGAGGTGCAGGTTATGTAAATCTTAGTCGATGTCCTTCAGCGGCATTTCCGCTCATGTTATATTTAATTTTAACATATTCTACTAAGTTGAAACCTTTCGGTGGGCGAAAATGTGGGAACAGAGGAAATGAACAGTCGACTGCATAATAGAAGAATAGATCTGAGCTCGTAGTGATAGTCCGAAGTGGTTTTTTATGAGGGGTTTTCTATTTCATAGCAGAAATACGCACCCCTATTCTACACGTACTGCTGCAATTCGCCGTTACTCCGAAACGTGATGCTTCACTTGAAAACAGTGGATCGCTCCTTACTACAAACCATCAAATGAGCACAAAAACGGATGACCCCCTGGTTTAGGGGAAAGTCCAGGTTCGAAACCATCCGGATCTAGATAGGTTCGCTCGTGGAGAACAGAGGTATCTGTTGAAGAAAGCGTTTGCTCATCGCAAACTAAAGTGTTGATGGGACAGACCCTGAAGAAAGTACACTGTTGAGAGCTGACCCGCTTGACCCTGTAAACTATACATATAAATATTTTATGTTTTTCCAACAAATGGAGGGACCGACAGTTTTTTACTAACCCGCCTCCGAACGGTTTTTTATGAGGAGCTTTAAGGTTCACACAGAAATACACTCGGTAGGGTTGACATTCTCTGCCGAGGGTCGACCGCAAGCGCTACATAACGCCCATCGTCTAAGTTTATGCACTGCTTCTACTGAACAACAATCTAACTCATCGCTCTATCTGGTGTTTTGGTACGGTGAATCGGGTCTAGTAGCGAAAACTATTGGAAAGGACAGTCGCTGCAAATGGAAGCGATTCAAAGTACCCCACCAGAATTGAAAGATTACTCCATAAAGAGGAGCCTTCAATTTGTTCTAAGCCGTCTGAGAACGGCTGATGCATTTGCTTGTCAGTAATACACTCGGAGAAGTTGACATTAAATGCCGAGGGGCGGCCGCAATTAAAAAACTAAATTTTTGAGTTTACTTTCTATAACTTTGTATGTTGTTCTGTCTAGAATTTGAACCGTGACCCTCCGCATGGTGGCACACACTTAAACTACTCTATCACAGTAATGAAGCAGGCTGTATTCCCTCCTTGACTTCGGTATACTCTGAAATGGACGCTGTCCTATGAGAAGATCTTTCATCTTAACTGCAAAAGCGTCTTCTTCTCTCTTCAACTAACGGTATTTCTTCCTATTTTTCAATCAGAACGTAACGGCAAATTATTGAAATGTTGAAAGTCAAGTATTCAACACGGATGATGGTGAAACGTTCGTCGACCGGTATAAAGGTAGTACTCGGCGACAGAGTCTCCCTTTCACTACAAATCCTACACAAAACTTGAGCGCTATAATGAATTTCACCAGAATCTTTCTTCTTCGCTCGGACTTAATTAAACCTCGGTGCACCCTTAAACCGAATATGTCGCATTGACTCCACTGAAGCTTCCTCTCGTTTCTCTCAAGAACCGTGTACAGCCCTGCTACAGTTTGTCATTGATTTAAGTGAAATTCATGAAAAATACGAAAAAAAAATTTTTAAATAGTAACGTTTGTTGTTCTTTTCTGGCATAACATAGGATCACATTACCCATCAACACCAAGAATTCCATACGTCTTTCAATCATACAAAGAATAGACAAAAAAAAAAGAATTCCTGATACCTTCTTGACTAACAAAAAGCTGGTTACTACAGCTACGATATTTTATCACTGTATATAGAAAACAACAACATAACCATAACTAAAAATGTTGCACTGGAATGACTGACGACTGCTGTTATGGCAACAATGATGGAATGCTGGTTGTTACCAGAATGTTGCTGCGAAACAGCAGCTGAGGCTTGAGGCTTGAGACTTGAGTGGCAGCAGTGAATGAGTGAATATTTGTAGATTACATATACTCGTATACATCCTTACATACATACATATCTATGTATCTATGAGTACCAACATACCAACAACAAATGCCACATGCGTACATCAACAAGCATAGTTTCCTGCCACATCTGTGAAATAGCAAACTGACTGACTTGACACATGAATGATGTGTTTGTGTGGCGAACAGCAAAACAGTAAAGCAAAAGAAAGTAAAACAAAAACAAAAACAAAACCAATTCCATAGCAATGCAACTATAACAAGTATGCAAACAACAACATATGACAGCTGCCTGACTGGTGGGTGGTAGGTTATTCGTTTAGTTGATAGCTGCCTTCGTTGGTAGTTGTTGCTTGCTTTTGCTTTTCTGTTGTTGGCAGAAACGAATTTGTAGAAATCGCCTGCCAAGCACTTGACAGTGGGAGTTTAATGTCGTTCAAACACAATTTCATGGGAAGGTACATACATACATACATACGAGTATAGCATAGCAGAGAAATAATAGAAGAACTGAGTACGTGCGGATAGTCCAAAAAGGATTTTCATGAGGTGTGCTCTATTTCGTAGCAGAAACACACACGGAGGGTCGATTGCATTTAGAAAACTGCTGGATGCTGGTTTCGTCAGAGTTCGACCTTCCCTACACACTGCAGGAATGCTCAATAACATCTCAACATCAGCTCAATTTTGTCAATATCACTATTTATCCCTCAAAACTAACTCAACTAAACTCAAAACTCCTATTCTACCTAATAAAATACAATAAGTGCTGAGAGACTCTCCCAAGCTGTGCTTGAGTTTGACTTCACTTCCATATTCTGAATCATCCCCTGAGATGTGGCTCAAGTGAAGCTCAACTGGACGCCTTCTAATGCTAATCTAGCTTAGCGTTAGTGGTAACAGACCATTAGCCATTCTCATGACTTCAATAAAATTGGGTTCATTAGAATTTCTAAAGGTGCTTTCAGCTAACTTGCTGAGCTCTGCAACAAATCAAAATGACCAAATCAAATAGATGAAAAGGGTGTTAGATATGCCTGCGTCGAGTCTTTATATGTAGAGTTGAGTGAGGTACAGTATCCTGATCTTAGTTTTGCGCATAGATTACTTGGGCTCCGCAGACTAGATCGATCTTTTGATCTACTTTAGGTTGTGGTCGGGTTCCAACGACGCTATTCACTGGAAGAGACTTAAGAAAGGTGTTGACTAACGCTCTGTGAATGGTGTTTAAGGCCTGTGAATGGCGTTTAAGGATGTCAAGTCACATCCAGCGGTTCGGTTAAGTATTACCGAATAGAGTGCAAATGGTCCTTCCTGATGTGGCGGAAGGTTGCTTCTGCTTCAGGCAGGTATCTGTAGTAGATATTTTCGGCAAATCATAACATTATGCTTCTTAACAGGGAATATAGAAGACTCTCAATGTATGTGATGCACAGTCCGGCTCAGATCGGCCGGAACTATCTCATAAGGTGCTGTCAGTCAGCGACTATACAATTTTGTTGCTGCTCTGTACGATCGTGTTGACAGAATTTCCACGTCTTCAACTCTGGCATATAAAAAGCCGTCGTGAATTTTCGTGTGTTTTCGCGTGTTTCGTATATGTCTGACAGTGAAGCAGCGGGAAATGGTAGAGAAGTAGCCGTTTACTGTGCAGATAGGTTCGCAATACCCTTCACACTTACTGTCATAAACGGCTGCTATCAGGACTCTTATGAAGAGCGTTGGGAAACTTTTGATAAACTACACCTTATTTCAGAACACATGCCCTACTCATGATCTGAGCAGGCACTGGGCTATGTTTGGGAAGTGTAGTAGTAGGGCTGTGTATTTACACACACAAAGTCACATGTATTGCTGGTAGGATATTCTGACTAATATCTTATCTATATATAGAGAGGTCACCTCAAGAGTTTCTTTGTGACTCAAAACCTTGACTGTTTTCCTACTTTTTCAACTTTTACTTGTCACAATATACTCTATTCTCTGGCTCGGAGTTTCCACTAAGCGTTTTCTCGAGTAAAACTTTTACTGATGGGTTCAGAAATCATAAATAATTCCACAATCCAGTTCGCACCACTATTGGGTATCTATCATACTCACATATAAACTATCTAAAAGCAAGGTTTGTTCAAATGTATTGCAAGAGAAACATAGTATAGTGTCAGTAAGTCTGTCACTTTAGTTGCTCCAATCTAAAAGTCATGCAAAATGAAGAAATACAACTCTGCGCTGTGGTATTTGCTGCTGTTGTTATTATACAGTTATATATATTATCACAGCATGACACCAACACCACAATCAAAGAGTAAAATGACATAACCTACCCACCCACACACCGCCTCTTTCGAACTCGTCAGAGATGACAGGCGACAGCCGACAGTTGACAACAAGCTGTGTGCGGGTTTCATGTGGTGAACACCAATATCCATATGCGTACGGTCGGCGTACGTGTATGTATGTTTCGTATGTGCTACTAAGTTGACATTTGACGTTTGTTTGTGTCATGCCATCCGCAATGTTAGGTTATTATTTTTTGAGTGACATATGCTGTCAATATTTTATTTATGTATGTTTCGTGCATGTATGGTATTTGTGGAGAAATTTTGAAATTTGATATTTTATTCAGATGTGAATTTATTGCGTATATACGAGTATGTATGTATGTATATGCAAGAGGGAGCACCTGTATTCATGACGTAAGAAGTGTGAGAGAAAACTCATAAAAAAATTCTCTCTTACTATGTGGAGAATTTTGAGTTGTAAGACTTTGATGAACTAGTATTGAACTAGTCAGTATATGAGTATTTAAAAGTACAACACAATTTCGTCTTCAACTCGCTTCGAAGAAGTAAAAGATTTTTCATCAGTTTCTTATAAGATTGGCGCCTTGAAATATGAATGAAAACTCATGGAACATCTTAGCCAATGTATTGCACAACCTATGTCGACTCCTATTGGATTTCTGGCACGAAATAAATGCTTCTCATAAAAATTTATCAATCATTCAAAGGCAGCTTAGTATATTCTACTGGTCACTTTTTTCGTATGAAGAGGCCTCAAAACTCACACCATAAATTGGCGCAGGCGAAAATCGCTTTACCTGCCTTAGATATATTTTAATCGAACTACAAGCCCGTTAAGAAAATCTGCAACTTGAATCTTAATTCTAGCTCTAGGGAGTTATCACGGCTATATTTTCCAGCAAATGCTTTGAAATTAACTATTAAGACCTACACAGCTGGAGCAGGAGATTGCCCTACGGGTTTGGTGCTCAAGAGTTTACCCTTGGTATGGCATGCCTGTCTTAAAAATCGGCTAATATCCAATAGCTACCGTGACAGTCCGGTTTTTATACCGGATGATGCAATACAGTCGTGGTCTGGGTGACTGAACATAGCGACATCCCAGCCAACTGTAGGGCGGATGAGCCAACGAAAGAAGGTACTATTCTAACTACAATAAGTTCTACGCACGCTGCGAAGGTGCCTTTGTGTACGGCAAAACTCAGACTACAGCTGACTTTCACCAAAACAGCCAACACCAGGTGGTCTAGCGACGGAACTTGCCACGTGACTATACATTTTTGGCCTTTGCTGGACATTAAAAGATCATGAGATCTAATCCGCCTAGATCAGTTAACCATTACTTCAATAACGGGTATACTAATTGGACATTATTTAATGGGACTTCATGGCAGGAGAATGCGATACTTTTCTAATAATTTTTGTCCCACCTGTAAGGACGAAGAAGAGGATGAGTCTGTCGAGCATTGCCCATGCCATTGTCCAGCCCTAAGCATTACAGGACATAAATACGGGTATCTAGGACATCACAACTTTGATTATCTGGCTGATATAGCAACGGCTGCTATAGGCAGTGTCGCATCGTTCATAAGGCTTACGAAATGGTTCGTACATCTGAGGAGTTAGAGAGTACGCCACAGAGGTATTGTTAAGGATATTTTTCGTGTGAAGCTGTTATGTTAGTTTTGTTCAGTATTGTTTGGTATTTCATCGTAGAAAGACTTACGCCTGAACTACGTTTACAAATCGTTCAACTTTATTGCATAAATTCATGTTCTGTAAAGAATGTGTTTCGCGCGCTTCGCTCAACTTATGGCCAATATAATCGGTCTTCTGACCGTACTTAACTTAACGCATTTGGGAAGAATAGCAACCTAAAGAGAACTGACATTTCATTAAAAAAAGCAACGGTTTGATGTGGGTTGTGGCCCGGTAGAATTATCGGTCTATATTTCTTCAAAAATGATGCCGGTGAGAACATAACCGTCAATAGCGACCGTTTTCACGCCATGCTAACCGTCTATTTGATGCTTGAAATTGAAATTCGTGGTCTTGGCGATATTTGGTTTCAATAAAACGGCGCCACTTCCTATACATCGGATCCAGCAATGGATTTGTTAAGAGAACACTTCGGTGAGCAGATAATTTCAGGTTTTAGACCAGTCGAGTGGCCACTAATATCGTGTGATATCACACCGTTAGACTTTTTCTTGTGGGTATATATAAAATCTAAAGTCTATGCGAACAATCCCGCTTCGATTCAGGCCTTGGAGCAAAAAAAAAGCGTCATTCGCCAGTTACCAGTCAAAAGGAAATTGGACCGCGGCTAACATTTGAAAAAGATAATCTTCAGATATAAAAAAATGCCAAAGAATGTTCTTTCGAATGATAATAAACATTCCCCAGTAAATTTGAATTTTCTGTGTTTTTTCTTTAAAAAAGGAGGGAACCTGGACATGGATTCCCCTTTATTTATCAGTTGGATTAAACTTAAAACTTTTGAGAAATATTTAATCGACTTAAGGCAACTTAAAGTGAAATCATGAAATTCTTAACGGCAATACGAAATGATTGACTGTTTTGTCTTCAAACAGAGAGTCAGATATGGCGAAGCCCACTAGCTGTCCACATCCATAAAATGAGCTTAAATGTTAAACTTACTAGTGTTGTATAACAATGATCAAGAAAGACATACTAATTAAGGAAAATATGATTTTATGCCTTTTTGACGGATTTTTTACCAAAAGATATCATTTAAATATTAGGATATAATTATACGTGTATATTATATATGAATTTCAGATTTGTGCCTCCCACACACGAGCATGTAAATGATGAAAACAAATTAAATTAATTCCTACATAACAGGTTTTGAATTTGAAAATGTCAGGATTGAAGAATCAATATCAATCGCCACAGTTTCCCTGAAAAAGGCATGAACTGGTACCAAGTGTGTAATAAACCAAATGTTAAAGTTTACGCCTAAAGGTATGCTTCATTTCTTATTCAGAACTATTTTAATCTTGGGTAAAAGGCAAAACTTGTGTACATATTCCAAATTCTATTGGATCAATAATCCAATTAAGTAATCTAATAGCCCAAATTTGGATTAATATTATATTTTTTTGGCATTGAATTTTTTTTCTATATTTTTTTTGTATGAAATATTTTCCAAATTTTCCAAAAAAAAATATAACAAACTCAGTAATTACGTACATATTTCCATACAAGTCTCAGTTTAGATCCTAAAATCTACAATAAAAAAATATTCAAAATACTTGGCCCACTTTGCACCTTAAGTAATTTCATAAATATTCTACTCAAAAGGAGAATGTTATGTTCATATGGGATGTTTGTCATGTTATACTCAGAAATTTGATAAAATATACAGAGATTATGGGGTTTGTCGTTGTTATAATTGTGATATGCGGATGTGCTTGAGTAGAATTATGGCTGTTGCTATGGTAATACTCATGTAACTATGCATATGCAAGAGATTGGTGAAATTTTTGTTATTTACATTCATACATATGTACATATGATAACAAAACTCTGATTTGTGTTTTGCATATAGTAAATATGTAGGTTTATTTACATACATATATATATTGTATGTAAATACCTTCAACATAAATATACAATATGTGTGTACAGATATTTGTAGGTAGAGTTTTGAATATTTTTTACAAGCATTTTCATATACCTATATGTATGTAAATATGTTTAGTTAACACAATTTCTTTTATTTTCTGCTTACCATATTCTCTATATGTACCTATCATTCTTTTCTGTATGTAAATATATGAAATATAGGAGGCATATGCAATGAATATACATATAGTGTATATAAAAAGGCGCCTACACATCACAATCATTACCACATGCTGAAAAGCTGTCATGATTTATGAAATTCCTAACGAAATTTTTACAAGTAAATAAATATAAGCTCTGCACAATACACTCATACACATACATGCATACGTATGTAGTTGAATAAGTATTAGCATGCACTCAAATACTGTTATTCACAAGGATTTAAATTTTTTTTTTTTTTTTTTGAAATTCTCGAAAATTGACGTAAAAGCAATAACCACAAAAAATTGATATGCCAATACAAAAGAACTTCAAAAACAAAATTTTATTGGCAAATTTATACATGCACACAGGCATACATATGTATATATGGTACGTAGGTGTACATACGAGTATGACGTTTGGATTAGGACATTATTTGAATATCAATTGAATTGCTTTGAATGGTTCATTGAAATGCAAACATTTTTCATGAACGAAATATTTTTTTATTTATTGAATTTTCTATTTTTTTAATAAATAAATACTGACTTGGTAGACAATTTGATTTTTATTGTACACATATGTATGTGTGTATATGTTAAAGCTTTAGGTTAATAAATTTTGAAATTCTATAAATTTCTGAAAATATTTCTCTAAAAAGAACTGATGAATATAACAAGTGAGGCGGCGCTGTATTCATACAAATAATATTTTTAAGCATACATATGTGTACATACATGTTGGACCACCCCAGATTGCATTGAAATGTAATTAAAATAAAAGTTATTGCATTTTGGTAAAAAAAAACAATAGCTCGAAAGTTGTGAGGTCAACACATATGTATGTATGTATATATTTTATACATTTCTGATGCATATTTTCTAAAAATTGTTTACTAAAAAATATTTTAATTTGCTTTGGTTTTTAAAACTAATCTTTCTACAACTATACATATAATATTGATTTGAAAACTGTTTAAAATTTTATATGTACAAATTGATTTCTTGCGATTTCTCCATTATAATGAGGTTACTCATACGCCCCGACATAAACAGCTGTTCAAAAATTCAATATGTACACCCATAATTATAATTATTCAGTGAGTTATGGCGGCCCCAGTGCGTACTACTATTCGGAAAGCCTGGGTACGAGTCCTCGTCCGCACAGGTTTTCTTGATAACTATTTGTTCATAAACCTGGCCTCTTCTGAACCCACAACCTTAACCAACATGCAGCTTTATATTTTATACATGTTTTAGCTATCTTCATTGTCCCTTTAGATATGGAAACATTCTTTCATTGTTCTTTTTCTTAAAATTGTTTTTATTTCTTATATTTACAATTATAAAGATTTGTTCAATACTTCTAAATTCTTTGATATTTATATATTTATTATATTTTATTGTATAAGTAAACTGGCAGTATTTTCACTTCAACTGGTCCTTCGATAGGGCTTCAGACCAGAAATTAAATTGTTGGTGTTGAAACCGCACAAACCCATCTTGAATGTTAATGTTAAAATGGCTACTTTTTAGGGTGTTAACAGCACACATCAATTTTAACGTTTAGCATTATCTGTTAACGATTTAACATTAATGCCAGCATTCCCCGCTCACTGTAACTGTATTGACTGGCAATAGGGACCAGTATGTCTCTGCTCATAGAGCATACCAAACAGTGATTTTTCGAGGGTAAAAGGGTATCTCCAAATGTGACAATAAATAAGATGGAGAATCAGAGCTTTCTGTGTCATAAATTTCTAATGACAAATAATTAATTATTTAATGATTTGCTGAAAAATGTGTACACAAATAATTCATTGAATTTTTATTAATATTAAATACTTATTATTGTATTTTATAATGATTTAATCTTAAGACTAACAGACACCCATAAATTAGTAATGAAATAATGATTTATATTAAATATATGTATGTATCGAGTGCGAAACCCAATTAGTTACATGAACCAAAATTTATGATTACAAAGCTGCAACAAAATAAATGCATAAATAATGTGAAGAAAGATAGGCGTCTTAAAATGAAATATCTCAACACGTATACAACATTATTTACAGCTCAGTAATCTTAGCAAATATATTCGTACATTCACAGACATATCTATATACAATATTAAATATATCCCTTTGGATAACAAATTACAAATTCTCACTTATACATGCATACATATGTATGTACAGTTCAGCAATAAATATTTGAACGAAACAACAAAAACCTTTCAATGGGCGACTAGCAATGATAGGACTTCATAAAATATCTTCATATTCAAGTATTTCTGCTTGGCCTTTTAATATGAATATATGCATGTATGCATTTGTACATATTTATAGTATTGGACTTGTAGTATTAACTTAACAAGAAGTGTTGCCAATAGTATGAGTATGTTGTAGAGAGGTGCACTTAGATCCACAATGTCAGACAGCTAATGCATATAAGATAATAAGGATAAAACTTAGATGCACCATAGAGAGAACGTGCATAGTTACATACATACATGGAAATATATATATATATATATTAATTTATATAAATTTAATGGTTGAAAGGTACCCAGTAGAAATAGAGCAGCGTTCTAGGTTTGGCTTTATTTTATTCACCACAGCCTCAAAATTCATTTGTTGTCGATAAGTTTACCTTTTCTTTTATTATTATTTTTTTTCCTGTTCCTTAAAACTGAGTATCTTTTGTTAAAGAAAAAATTAAGATGCCTTTGAAGAATTAATAAATTTAATTATTTGTCTGATAAGCTGAAATACTTACAAGCAACTCAGAATAGAATTCAGTCCCCAAAGACAAAGTACGATGTGAGCGTGAAGGTAGCTTCGGGTGCCTTATATTGCTGTGTTATTCAATCCTTCCTTTCACTATTGGACGCCAGGTGAAAATACCCAGTGAAACCAGATCGTTCTCTACTTGGTCCATCCAACGGACTAGAGGTATTCCTCTTACTCTGCCTCCTTCAGTGGGTACTGCGTAGAGTGCTTTCAAAATAACCATACCAGCGTAGCCGCTGTCTCTTCATTCGCTAAACTATATCAATACAATAGTTAAAGTGAAGATCAATCAGAGCTAGAGTTGCAGTTAGATTATAGGTATATTGGCTCGATCTTGGGGCACTTCAGTATTATTGAGGCACTCGACTTTCTCCCTGGCTGTACAGATCACAGTATCTCACTGCTGGAGTCAACTGAATTCTTCCCAACCATAATTCCCACATAGACAGACTGAATTGAACAAAACCACTTGAGAAAAGGGGCGCTTAACTTCTTCAGAGATGCGTCGAAGGTTAACAGAAAGCCCGGTAGAGATCTTCTACTGTTAATTATTCAGCGCCACAGTTCCTGTTCCTGTGTGACAAGCCAATATTCATTCAAAACGACCAAACGGTTATTAACTCTGTTGTTTTTTGATGGTAGTTCCGAACTGGTGCTAAGCTTACTTCAAAATAAATATGCAAATAAGGATACCGAACAGTAAAATTGTTATAACCTTGCGTGTATGGGACTACCGCTTCGTTACTGCGAGAGAAAGTGTAAATAGGTATATGCCTCTATGTTCAGTTGTTGTCTGCTTCTGGACAGGTGGGCCTGGAACCCGATCAGGGAGTGCTGAGTTCACAATTATAAGTCTGCATTTGAAAAATCTTTCTGCCTTCTAAGCTCAGAGCTCTCACACAAAGAGCGAGTTCTAACTGGGATTGTCCATTAGGTATTGGTTTGGGATCTGACAGGATCGCCATTGTGGAATTTGACTGCAAAAAGAGATGGAATCATCTACTCGAATTAAAAGTTAACATTTATTAATAACCCAACGGACATACGTGACATGCCTCTGTAGATCTTCTTACGATCAGTCACCTCAACCCAACCTATTTTAATCCTTCATTAAACTAAAAAGTCAGTCGCCGTACCCGAGTGGTTAGCAGTAAGTGCTACTGTATGGGATGTGGGATTTAGTCTTGGCATAACCAATAGCCAACAAAATAAAAAAATACCTGTAATTGCGGCCGTCCCTCGGAAGGTTTAAGCAAATCCTCAGTAAAATCCTTCAACTACTCGGTGGCGACGTAGAAAAACATGAAGACCCACAACACCAGTCGGAGGACTAACTTAAAAGAAAAATGCCATGAATCAGTTTCTTTTCTCTATGGCAAAAAGAAGAGTTTGTGTAATTCAAAATCAACTGATCCTTAAATATTTTCAAAAAATAGCCCTGAAGGGGATTTTCGTCTGAAATTTCAGATGGAAATTTACTAATATTTTCTCGTTGGGCTTCCAGCTTCACCGCTGCTTTTGTATTCCATAACATATATGTGCCACATTTGTTCAACGTATAGTTCAAGATTATTAGTGTTCATATATACATATTTATGTACATAGAGCAACAAGGATAACGCAAGGAAAGGCAGCGAACCGGAACAAAACATAATTTATGACTTCATAAAGAACCAATTTCAAGTAAACTGCCAAAGCTTGCCCGCAAGTAGCATAACCTCAAAAGATGTAGGAACAATGAACGGCAGGAGTATAACAGGATAATATGGGAATGAGGTCAAGCTCAAGCCAAAGCTGCAGAAGCAGAAGCATTTATAGATATTTGTTGTATGGACACACATGTGTATTATGGAAATACATGTTAAAGAAGTGTGTAAATAGTATAGAAAGGTACAACAGAAGTGATTGCAAATCTGACGGGATGAACAGTGAAGCAAGGACATAAAAAAAATTGAGAAAGGAGTGTGTTAACTAGAGAGATAGAGAGTAGAATTTATTAAAAATTATTAAATAATAATATTAACCATTATTCAAGCATTTAATTTGAAAATAGATAAAATTTAGGAAATAAAAAAAAATTAGAAAAATAAATAATGAAATAATTTTAAATTTTTTATGATTTCCAATTATAAATATTTTTTTTTTCAATTTTCTTATTTTATAGCCACTGTTCCGGTCTCAAACAACCATTCAAGCTCTCCCCTACCAGATACATATGTTTCATATGTGTGTATGTATGTATGTATGTATGTAGTTTCCTTAAACTTTGTGCTCACTTGAGTGTAGCGTCGTGATTGCGGTAAGATAATCTCACTTATTTACTCAAGTATTTCAGCAAGACTGGAAAATTATCCACAGGAAGACAATTGATTTTCACGAAAGGCGAAGTGGGGTCAAATTCATATACATAAATACCATATAAATATGTAAAAATACATTTATGTGTACATTAGTTAGTACATGAGGATAATAAACTCAGACACATTTAATTAGATTAGTAGAAAAATGTTTTCTACCCGGTCTAATCTTTGAGCTAATTAATGGCTGGAGAAAGAAAATTATTACTTTTAGCCTGCGTGGGCTTTAATATAGCATAAAAATATTGAAATAAAAAAAATTATATATATAAAAAATTATATTTAAATAAATTAGTATATTCTATGAGACATTGAAGATCGATAGTTGATGTCCCCCATAAGGTCTGATTTGAAATCTAAAAATAATTAAATGTAAAATGATTGAATATTTTCCCAAAGTAACATTTTTATAACAAATTTTTCTACAAAATTTTATTTAACCTTTAACATTAGAGTCTCAAGATACCTCATATACCGGCCGACAGAAGTAAAGATGAAAATTGTATGGAAAAGTGTTTCGAGACAGAAGGTTCCTCTTGTATGAACCAAACAGGTGATCTGGCGATTGTTGTGCAGAGCAGAGTTTATAGAGGAGACACTTCTCCAACTGGCTAAATCGCAGAGAAAGTGTAATACCCGGAGGTGATGAACCCGATTCCCTAGCCAATTGCGATAGAATAGATATTCCATTACCCAACTATGATAAGACCCGAAAAGTAATTGCCCACCTGAAGAACAATAAATCAGCTGGAGGTGACCGGCTGAGCTATTCAAATAAGGCTGTGAAGTATTGATATCATCAATAGCATCAGCCTCCTTGCAGAATAAGGTTGGACGAAAACGGGAAAAGCACGATGATTGGAATCCTGGTATGCTCTGAACAATCCATAAAAAGCCTCCTCAATATCGCATACAAGTCCTCTGTAGCGTGTTGTGTGAAATATTAATGTTCACCGTCAACAAAGGGATTGGTCGCAATACATGTGACATTAGGCGTGGTACGTTGAACAATGGGCAGATATTCACCATTCGCCAAATCTTGAAAAAATCTGAAAAAAATTTACATAAATACAACCTCTTCGCCGGTTTTAAAGCTACCTTCGATGGCATGAAAAGGAGTTGCCTCAACGCCGCATGCCCGAATTCCATATCTCCAAAAAATGTATAAGGTTGTTTACACTGACCGCTGACCAACACCAAAATCTCCGTCAGAATCAGGAAGGATATCTGAGAATCGTTCAACACTAGGAGTTACCGAAAAAAAAGTTTTGCAGCAGCAACTGATAGAACGATGAGTTGTACGACATATACGTGTACGGCGACAATGACTTGGTTCAGCGAAGTTAAAGGCAGCGGCTATGTTGGCTAAGTTATGTCGTCAGAATGGGTGAAAGCGCTCCAGTCTTAACAGTATAAAGCAGAAGGAGAGGAAAACCTCCAGTATATTGAAAGGTTCAGCGCACTGGCTTTCCTTGTTATTTCCGATCGGTGCCAGATACTGAAAAGAAGAAACGATTGACCGACTATGGTACCGTAAGCGTTTTCTACGCAGAGTAAGAGAATAAGAACTTGAAGTCTTGTAGAACTTCCTTTCCGAGTGCACCGCACTTTAGAGAATTAGTTTAAAGTGACTACAGATGGCAATCTTTAGAGTAATGAAAGACACACATTGGTTTGTGCAACGGGTGGGGTTTCTAGGAGTCCTCAGTGGTCTAATCATGGGCTAGTTCAGTGGACTAAGTTAATTGATGCCAGTGACAACTACAACCTGCCTTAACCTTAAAGAGCTTATATTTTTAGAATAATAGAAAAAAATTATGTTGCGGCCGGAAATTTCAATCCCTTCGATTGTAGGCGCACACCTTAAACTGCAGAGGAGCTCGGTCAAAAGTTGCTCTAAAGATTATATAACGCCAATTTTCTACAAACATATAGAAATTTGCTAAATTCCATAATCATTTCACTCTAAGATTTTTAGATTTCATTTTGTGGCGCATTTCTTGATAAAAGAGACCTGAAAGTTAGGTTAAAACTGAATTTTAATAAAAAAAAGTTTTTGAATTTATTGACTGTTTTTTCTCATTTGAGGAATTTTGTTTTTTTTTTTTTCATAAAAGAAAAATTCAGAAATGGGTTCGATTTTGCCTCTACCTTTACGGTTTCTTTCATCAAAAAAGGAACTTCACAATGTCCCACTAAAATCTAAATCCCGCTAAAGAAACCCTTTGCACTAATAAATATATGCTTACCCCCATAAGCTCCTTAAATATGTGTATTTAAATAACAAGAGAGTACAATACTCAACTTGCGTTCAATAATAAATTACTTCAATGCACTTTGCTTGGTAGCTCGATATTGCCAAGACTTTGAATATATTAATCGTTGCTTGAAAATTTATGTTGTTCTGCAATAATAATTCTTCGTAGTTTGTTGACAAGAGGAAAATGTCTGTGGTAAAATTATTATGCAAATGGCAAAAAGTTGCAGGCAAGAATGGATATTGAAATTTTCATTTATAATACTATAGTTATGTATGCATATGTTTTTGTTATTAATTATGATAATGGTTTATTTATTTTAAATAAATTAAGTTACAATTTGTAATAATAGTAGGATGCTTATCAATGCATAGATTATCGTAAACACAGAAATTGTTCTGATTTTGTTTATTAAATAAGTAAGTAGTAAATAAAAAAGTATGGAGAAGACAAAATTACAATCATTATCATTATCAAATTACCAAATGCAAATGGAAAATGGCAGATTGGAAGGAGATGGCCGGGGAAGGATCTTGTTTGTCATATACAATAATTAGTTCCTCATCGCTGGGGAGACTACTTGTACTTGGAATAAATAAGTTAAAAAGCCCGCATAAAAGAATTACAAATTTTAGTCCTCTATTCTGATGTAGCACTTCACTTTTCAAGCCCCGTGCATATGAGAGATACAGTGCATTCAAAAGCGTTCGAGATGTGGAGGAAAATGATTTGCCATTAACATATTCAACTGAAATAACCTTCTGTCCACAATAGATAACTACAATATAATCTGGTGTAGATTCACCATTTCATTGACCTACTATGATCGAATAAAATCTGTTCAAAAATAATTTCTTCTTTCTGCATTGTGAAATTAGGGGCTCCCAATACAATCGTCATTCTAACATAAGTCGTCTGAAACTATAAATGGAACCGCCTCCGTACGGCCCATGGTTTTTTATGAGGAGCTTTCATTACATGTCCGAAATACACCCGGAGGACGTGACAGCAATTAGACGAAAATGCTGACCACTCCGCTTTTGAGGTCGCGGTCGTAGGGAAGTGCTTGGTGTTATTTTCATAGTTAAAATAATACCAGGCTTAATTCATAGACCTTTCTTTCTAAAAACTAGTAAAAATAATTTTGAATTTTCGAATCCCTTGTATTCTTTGTGTCTTAATTTCAACTCTCATTCTAGCATTTAAGAGAATTCATGGCGGTAGCTGAAGTCGATTCCAGAGCATTTTTTCGGTAGAAGCCTACTTTGAAGGCGGTATAATAATTTTGAATGAATAATAAATACTTTGTGTTTTATTGGTCAACTCTTAAACGAAGGTAGTTCCGCGTACCATTGTAGCATAGACGGGAAAGTTTTTCAGTATAAGAACTAAAGTTCTTTCTCTATAAGAGCTAAATTTCTTTGTCCTAGAGAACTGAATTAAGCTATAGTCAGGCAACTATCAAGACCCTGACACCATCTATAACGAGTTTTAAGCAAGCCTTAAATGTTATACACACCTTCCCGTACAATCTGCATGTCAATAGTGGCATTGGAACGAAAATTCTACCTATGGCTGACGAAGAACTCCAGTTGCTTTTAGGGAGTCACCCAATCTTGTCTCAAAAGACATCTGGATATTGTAGCAGGTTAGAATACGAGCTATCCACTTTAGGCCTTGGCATGACAGTTATCTCTTCCGTGTTCCATTAAACCCATTTACCGAACATCCCCCTCTCTCCGGTTCGAACCAGTTTAAACAGCACTCTTAAAGCTCCCATTATAAGACATCGATTACACTAATTAGTTTTATTTGCCCTAAAAACGGAGTCCAGTCTGCTACTACTACTAAAGCAATTTCTATGAAGAAATTCTTAACCTAACTTTTTGAAACGATGAGTTTATTCGCCGTTATATACGTGTATGGATAATGGATGATTTTCGTACTATATTTGGGAACGAAAGTTTGCCCCCTCCCATGTGGTCTGCCTTTAAGCACGTCCAGAGCAAAAACCGCGTAGAACTTTCGAGTGCCTGATTTCTAGATGTTTGGAGTTCGTAGCGAATTGTTAAAGCAGCTAAAGGAAGCTTTGAAATTATATAGAAGGGTTGATAAAAACATCTAGGCTATCTTTGAGAAAGGCTTAACTCTTAAAAAAGCTTATATTAATTAGCGCTTTGTAACCTCTACCAGGTGTGTTTGTTGAAGGTTACCGGTTTTACTAATAGATGTCGCTAGCAATATGTATAAATTTCTATGATTTGGTATGTATGTAATTTTTTTCTATTGACATTAACCTACAAAAATACGCAAGTCACATTCCGCCAAAATAATAGCGTCATATTTGTTTACCTCAGTGAATATGTCGAGTTTCGTTCCAAGTAAATCGCATTTGCGGCTTTTCTTATTTCATCAAAAGAAAAAAGCAGCTGAAGCTCACCGGTTTTTGGTAGAAACTTATGGTGAACATGCTCCAGTGATTAGAACATGTGCGACATGGTTTCGTCAATTTAAAAGTGGAGATTTCGATTTGACAGACAATGAACATCCTGGTGCAGCGAAAAAGTTCGAAGACGAAGAATTGCATGTTGATCCAACCCAATCGCAACAAAAATTGGCAGAAACACTACATGTGACTCGAGAAGCGATTTGCCAACGTTTAAAAGCCATGGGAAAGATCCAGAAGTATGGAAAATGGGTGCCACACCAGCTGAACGATAGACAAATGGAAAATTGAAAAACCGTTTGTGAAATGCTGCTTCAACGTCACGGGGACGAAAAATTAATTTATTTTGAGAACTCAAAGCGAAAAAAATCATGGCCTTCCCCCGGTTAAGCTGGCCCATCGACTGCAAGGCCAAATCGCTTTGGCCGTAAGACAATGCTTTGTGTTTGGTGGGACCAGTGTTGTGTGGTGTACTACGAGTTGTTAAAACCTGGTGAAACGGTAACGCGTTGATCGAAAAACGGGCGGAATGGGCCCGAAGACTTGGCAAAGTTATCTTGCAACATGACAACGCGCCGTCTCATACCGCTAAACTGGTGAAGGACACATTAAAAACACTTAATTGGGAAATAGGTATTATCGCACCCGCCGTACTCTCCAGACCTCGCCCCGTCCGACTATCACCTTTTCGCATCGATGGGAGTTTTTTTGGAATGGTATCCATAATTTGCCTGAGAGATGGGCGAAATGTGTAGAAACCAATGGTCAATACTTTGAATAAAAAATTTTTGAGATTCCTCTGAAAATTAAGTGTTTTCTTTATCGAAAAAACCGGCAAATTTCAACTTGTGATTTTCGGCCAAATTTTTCCTCTTATCTACGGTGTGTGTTTTTGCTAAAAATTGAGTGACCTAAAATTTACTCTAAGTCGCCTCTAAACGGTCTATGGATTCATGTGAGGAGCTTTTATTTCATACCATAAATACACGTGGACGACTTGACATTCCCTGCCGAGGGGCGATCACAATCAAAAAAATTAATTTCCCATATTTTTGATTGTTGGGCCAGAGCTCAAACCCTGACCTCTCGAATGGCAGAAAAAAATTCTAATAGGAGAATTTTCAGATTTTTAAATGGTTAAAGCTTTTCATACACTATGGAGTGGTCAGCTTTACAGCTTCACAACGGGGATCCAACTCCTAGTAGTATTATCTAGCACATTCTAACCTGATCTGTTGTATTATACATAGACTATTTCTCAATACTTTTGTTATTTTAAGATGTTGATGGTAGAAGTAATGCAAAATTTCCTTTCAGAAACCGTCTTACCAATAACTTGCTTTACCTTTTCAGCTTTCCTCCGCACATATGTATGTATGGTATGTATACATAACTCACTTAATCCGAAATTCCCAGTGGTTGCCGTGAAGCACAAACGAAATATTTTACAAGCACTTTTCCGATTCGATTCAATTGCATTCATCGTTTGGGTTGTGGACTGCAATCCAGTATTGTTTGTTCGATTCGATGCTTCGCTTGGTGCGAAGAGAGAGGCGGAAAGGCAAGCGGCAACTGGAAAGAACGTAGAATCAGGCAGGCAAAAGTCATTGGTTACACATGTCGCTGTTATTGCAACTTTTATGCTGCTTGTTTGCGCACTTGGACATATCAAAAACAACAACAAAAACATGTTCAAAGTGTAGGAAAAAGAATATTCAAACAGTAGCAACAGCAACATATGTACATACATATGTACATATGTAGATATTCCACTCTTTACTTGCAATAACAATGGCAAATCGCAATGTAATAACGTGCAGTGAACACTTGCAGGTCAAACAAACTCGTGCATATATATGTTTGCAGT
Source organism: Ceratitis rosa (assembly GCA_037013455.1). Classification (NCBI taxonomy): domain Eukaryota; kingdom Metazoa; phylum Arthropoda; class Insecta; order Diptera; family Tephritidae; genus Ceratitis; species Ceratitis rosa. The sequence continues at coordinate 7,869,576 of JAWMAG010000069.1, read as the reverse complement.
CAACATTATTTGTAGCAGCAGCAGTAACATAGTAGTGAACAATTACTACACCAACAACGCCCACGGAACGGAAGCTGTCACGTGTAATAAATGGTAAATGCGACAGGAAGGAAACACTACAATTTGTTATCTGTCAACAGCAACAGCAAAAGTGGCAGCACAGCAGCAACGTAGTAAAACTAAAATAAAAGCAACGACAGTGACAGCAATCACTGCGGAGGCGGCGGAGTAGCAGATGAAGGTGCCAACTCGAATAACGGCATTGGCGATAGTAATGGCAGCAAAAGCGATAGATATTCGTGGCGTTGCGATGAATCGAGTCGAAAAGGATTTGTGCAGCGGAAATCTTTGACACTTTGAAACAATCAATTCGAAAAAAGGAACATGCGGTGTCAGTAAAATAAATATATATACTCGTACATGAATATGCTTTATAAACAGTGAGGTGAAGTGTACAAATTTAAGAATATTAATGAATCAAACGTATTAAATTGAATTTATATAAAACTAAATAAAATAGATAAAAAAATTAAATCCAAATAGAAATAAATAAAATAAATTGAAATAAATATAATAAAATAAGATAAAATAAATTAATGTTAAATAAAAAAATGACATGATATAATATAAAGTATAAAAAAACAATTTGAATAATATAACATGAAATTAAATGAAATGAAATAAAATAAAATAAAATAAAATAAAATAAAATTAAATAAAATAAAATAAAATAAAATAAAATAAAATAAAATAAAATAAAATAAAATAAAATAAAATAAAATAAAATAAAATAAAATAAAATAAAATAAAATAAAATAAAATAAAATAATATAAAATAAAATAAAATAAAATAAAATAAAATAAAATAAAATTAAATAAAATAAAATAAAATAAAATAAAATAAAATGAAATAAAATAAAATAAAATAAAATAAAATAAAATAAAATAAAATAAAATAAAATAAAATAAAATAAAATAAAATAAAATAAAATAAAATAAAATAAAATAAAATAAAATAAAATAAAATAAAATAAAATAAAATAAAATAAAATAAAATAAAATAAAATAAAATAAAATAAAATAAAGTGAAATGAAATAAAATAAAATAAAATAAAATAAAATAAAATAAAATAAAATTAAATAAAATAAAATAAAATAAAATAAAATAAAATAAAATAAAATAAAATAAAATAAAATAAAATAAAATAAAATAAATTAAAATAAAATAAAATAAAATAAAATAAAATAAAATAAAATAAAATAAAATAAAATAAAATAAAATAAAATAAAATAAATTAAAATAAAATAAAATAAAATAAAATAAAATAAATTAAAATAAAATAAAATAAAATAAAATAAAATAAAATAAAATAAAATAAAATAAAATAAAATAAAATAAAATAAAATAAAATAAAATAAAATAAAATAAAATAAAATAAAATAAAATAAAATAAAATAAAATAAAATAAAATAAAATAAAATAAAATAAAATAAAATAAAATAAAATAAAATAAAATAAAATAAAATAAAATAAAATAAAATAAAATAAAATAAAATAAAATAAAATAAAATAAAATAAAATAAAATAAAATAAAATAAAATAAAATAAAATAAAATAAAATAAAATAAAACAAAATAAAATAAAATAAAATAAAATAAAATAAAATGAAATGAAATAAAATAAAATAAATAAAATAAAATAAAATAAAATAAAATGAATTAAAATAAAATAAAATGAAATAAAATAAAATAAAATAAAAGAATATAAAATAAAAAAAAAATAAAATAAAATGAAATAAAACAAAATAAAATATATTAAAATAAATAAAATAAAACAAAATAAATTAATGTAAAAAACGAATGAAATAATATAAAAGTTAACAAAACATATAAATATAAAATAAAATTAAATAATATAAAATTAAATACAATATAATGAAATAAAATAAAATAAATAAAAATACAACTAATAAATACAATATAATAAAATAAAATGATATAAAACAAAATAAAATAAATTAAAATAAAACAAAATGAAATAAAACTAATTAAAATTATATAAAGTAAAATAAAATAAAATAAAAATTTATTCAATTTAATTAAATAAAATTAAAGAAAAAAGTATAATAAATAAATTAAAATTAAATTTAATTAAATAATATAAAACGAAATAAAATGAAATTAAACTATACTATAATAAATTAAATTAAATTAAACAAAACTGAAAAAAATTAATTAAACTAGTTTAAATTAAACTAAACTAAGCTAATTTAATTTAAATTAAATTATATTGTGTTAAATAAAATAAAATATTAAATTAAATTAAGTAAAAAAAATAGTAATACTAAATATAATAAAAGAAAATGAAATAATATATATATATAATAAGTAATCTAAAATAAAATTAAAATTAATTTAACTTAATAAAATAAAGTAAAATGAAATTAAATAAAAATTAAAAATTTTAATAAAACTGAAATGAAATAATATAAAATATAATAGAATAAGCTAGAATAAATTAAAATTCAATTTACATTAATAACATAAAGTAAAATAAGATAAAAAAAAATTGAAATAAACTTAAATAAAATAAGATGAAATACACAAAATATAATAAAATAAATAAAAACTTTATAAAATTAGATAAATTAAAACAAATTAAAATAAAATTTCACGATTTTATAATAAATTCATTTAAATTACATAAAACTTAATAAAATTAAATTAAATTAAACTGTATTATAATGAATTAAATTAAATTAAGTTAAATAAATTAATAAAATGAAATTATATACCGTATAATAAAATAAACTAAAACAAATTAAATAATGAAATAAAATGAAATGAAATGAAATAAATTTAATTAAAATGAAATAAAAGTATATTAAATTAAATTAAATAACAAATTAAAAAAAAACAACATAAAATTAAGAAAAATAAATTCAAATAAATAAAAAAGAAATAAAAAGAGAAAAGTTAAAATATAAAGATAAATCAAGTAACCAAAATAAAATTAACTAAAAATACGCTAAATTAAATTAAATAAGCTAATACAAAATATATTAGAAATAAACTGTTTTCATATTACATTTTGATAACATATATAGCAGGCACAACCCACTGTGCTTCAACGAAAATTTATTTATTTATATACAAATTTATGCTCTTATTTATTGGCTGAGGAAAATGGTGGAAAATAAAATAAATAACTAATGATAATATATAAGTATAGATATTTGTATTTACTCCCTGTTAGTAGCACACATACATATTTATGTATATAATTTTCTGCTATTTAATAGTGCAAAATGTTGAAGGAAAGTAACAATAACAATAACAACTAAATAATGACACTGACGACGGCGACAATTTTATTTATTCATCCACAACAAAGGTAGTTAGTGGTTACCTTGTTGGACTCTCAGTATACAAATGAACAAAATAAATGACAGAAAGTCAGACGGAAGAGAGCAGTTAGTTAGTTGAACTCACATACAAGCAACTTTGACACTCTTATTGTAGTAACGAGTAGTAGTAACGGAAGTTTGACAGTTCGAGTATGTCGACAGCGGAAAATGTTGCCAACGGCGCGCCATGACAAACGGAAGGATTCGCTAGTAAATAAATATAAAAAAGAGAATGCTAGCAGGCAAATTTATATATGCCGGCAAAAATATAAATACATATATCTGTATGTATATATAAATTCATGCTGCAATTAAATGGTCCACAATGTAAATTCATTTTAAAACGTGTGACATTTTGTCATTTAAGGTTGCCATTGAAAGTTGTTCGTTGACAGATAACCGTTTTCAATGCCGAAGAGCGCTGTTGATGTGGATGGAGCAAAAAAAAAGCATGGTTCATGAACTAATTACTAATAGAACAAATGCGAAATTATTATGAAATAAATTTTTGTTACATTTTATACATTGTTTTATTGAAATTGGCGGAGTTTTAACAGATACATTTAAATCGGAAAACATTTTATGTTGAAAAAATTATTTTTTCAGAAATTAAATAGAAAATAAAAACATTTTGTTTAGAAAATAAATAAATAAATAAACTTAAATAAATGTTGAAAATATATGTTTTTAAACTGTTTATAAATTATAAAAAAAAATAAATTCTTCATTCATGTTCAACATAAAAGATTTTTCAGAAAAGTTAATTTCTCATTTTATTTTTAGTGAAAAAAATTCAAAAACAAAAATTGAAAAAAAGTATATATATATTTTCGTTGAAATATAAAAAAATCTTTAAAATATATATTCAAAAAAAAAAAAAATACAAAAGAAAAAATATTTTCTTTAAAATAAACAAATAAAAAAAATATTTAAAGAATATATTAACATAGTTATAAAAAAATGCAAATTAAAAAAATATTTTCCTTAAAATATAATTTCAAACAAAATACAAAAGAAAAAATATTTTCTCTCAAATATAAAATAAAAAAAACAAATAAGAAAATATTTTCTTTGAAATATATGTAAATAAAAAAGAAATACTAATTTAAAAATATTTTCTTTGAAATATATAATCAAAAAGAAAATGCTAATCAAAAAAATATTTTCTTTAAAGTATAAAATAAAAAAAATACAATTATTTAAAGTATAAATTCAAAAAAAAAAGTTCAAAAAAGGAAAACATTTTCTATGAAACTTTAATTTAAAAAAATAAAAAAAAAATGTTTCTTTAATACACGGTGTGTCCCAAAAATAACCGAACTTTTTGGATATAAAATAGTAAAATGCACATTATATTATCTTTGAAAGTTATTATTTATTCAAAATAGGTTGCATTTGACTCAACACAACGTTTGGAATGATCAACCAGCGCATGCATAGATTTTTTTATGTCTTTTATAGAAATGTTCTTCAGTACCTCGGTTACGGCTGCTTCATTTTTTTCAAATTTTTTTAATTTTTTAAACTTCAATTTCAATTTTTTTTTTTCAAGTTTGGCACAAATTTTTATATTTGCTCTTTTTTTTGGAACCATTAGCACACTTTTGGTTTTATTGAATTGGCTGTCACTTTTACATCTGTCATCCGACTTACATGAAGTTAGGTGCGTTTGAAAGAGGATGAATGTATCTTTTTAATGTTGCAAATTTTCAATACATGGCGCTGTATGTTGTATGATTTAAATATAAAGTTCGGTTATTTTTGGGACACACCGTGTTTATCAATTCAGACAAATATAAAAATAAAACATATTTTATTTGAATTATACATTCTAAAAAATAAATACAAGTGAAAAAATAATCTTCTTTAAAATACAAATTAAAAAAAATATTTTCTTTAAAATATAAACTAAATTACTAATTCAAAAAAAAATACAAAAAAAAAAGTATTTTCTTTAAAACACATATGCTAAAAGAAAATACAAAAAAAATATTTTCTTAAATTATAAATTTAAAGAAAATGCCAATGAAAAAAAAAATTAATTATAAATTCAAAAAACAAATAACAAAAATAAACATAATTTAAAAAAAAATACCAATGAAAAAAATATTTTCTTTAAATATAGATTAAAAAAAATTCAAAGAAAATAATATTTTCCTTAAAATGTAAAATCAAAAAAAAGAGTACAAAAGAAGAAATATTTTCTTTAAAATATAAATTCAGAAAGATACAAAAATAAAAAAAATTTCTTTAAATTATATATTCTAAAAAAAATAAATTCTTAGATTCATGTTCAGCATAAAAGGTTTTCCAATAAGATTAAGATTTCAATTTATTTTTACTAGGCAAATACATACATACATACTCGTATGTATATGCACCTCAGTCGTTTACATTTGTGCTTAATTTCAATTCAATGCTTTATACTGCGCTTAAATTTAAATCTCCACTTACCACCGCGTACTACCTCTTACCTCACTGACCATTTGCCTATACATATATACATATATACATGCAAATCTACTTATTCATTGTATGTACCTAAATACATGCATAGTGCAGCTTATTTAGCCAGCTGCCCCGTCGGCATTCTCCTGTCGTCGTATTTATGTCAATTTTACACTTGTGTTACAGCTACAAAAATAATCTGTCAACATAATCATCAACTTTAACCTCGACTGTCAGTTTAGATAGGAAAATACGTTGGCACAAAATAAAGTACATACCAGTATATGAAATTTTATAAAGCCGCAATTTGACTTAACAGCTGTCAGTGTGCGATTTCGAGTAATGCAAATAAAAACAGAAAAAAAACAAAAAAAGAAAAACAATTTTGCAAGTAATAAAACTTTGAAAATAAAAAAGGAGCAAAAAATATTTAAGTGACCATTTGGCTTGTTGGTGTTCAAATTTATGTACGAAAAAATGGAAATAATAATAATCTACGATAAGTAATTTACACTTACTTTATAAACTGACTTTACAAACCATTGACTATACGAGTATGTTATTGTAGTGGGTTTTGAAGACTAATAAATGCGCTATAGGACTGCTAGGTTGATTTGAGGTAGAATAATTAGACGACCGAACTTTGTCGGCATATGCTTAATTCACGATAGTAATCGAATTTATTGTTGTCACAGATGGGATCTTTCATCCAAGACTATTTGCGTTGAAGCAGAATTTTTTTGTGTAGGTTTCCAAACCCTATACGGAACCGGAGAGAGAAGGTTCGCCTGCTCAATTTTCCCCAGAAGAGGCGTGATCTAAGACCAGGATTCGTGAACAGTTTATACCTGGGAAAGAATCGTTTCTGGTCACTCCCAGGAGAATAGTAGTTTCCAACTTGCATCAACTTCTACACATAAATCACCCTCCAATAAGAAAATACTACTATAATATACTATACTAAAATATATTCTCGCTTAAGCATCAAATTGAGACCTATTGACAGTCCACGACTTATTGGCATCACACACGTGCAGGGACGCAGACATGAATGAGACGTTGGGACACCAACTCTGTTTCTGTTTCCATATCTAGAATTTGCCTGAGACATCTACATATAAGGTCGACTAATTTAACTTGAATTAAATAGAACCATCTATCTATCAAACCTGATTTTACCTAGGCCCAGCATATCCCAAATTAGCTGTCCTTGAACTAGATGGCCTCTCGTCGTCATGCTTTGCAACCTGTTCAACTCTGTCGCTAATTTTGGAGCTTCTCTATCGCTTACCGAACAGCTTTATGGACTCTCCTAAACGTTACCTCTTAAATTTGCATTTCAGATGTCTCTCTTCGATGTTATAAAGGTATTTCGGATTGACGATATTGTGGCACTCACCAACGAAATGTGCCCTACGAGCTTATACCATGTATCTCTACCACACCAGAGCGGTCCTGTAGTGCGTTATGACTTTCTTTGTCTCTTTGTTCGGCGTTCTTCTATCGACGATGTTCTAAATCTCCTTCGAAGGAGACTTAGCTAAAAGCTCTTTTGCTCTTGTGGTGATTACCGAGGTTATACTGCATTCACCGGAGTCATCATTATTTACGCTTCCCTTAGTGACTCTGATAGGCGATCTCCTGTCACTTCCTTTTCCTTGTTTTTGTTTGCTTCTGAGTCAACCCGTTCTCAGGAACGCTGCATTGAAATACAGCCGAAATGGACCGCTCATTGCAAATCATCCAATGAGGTCCCCGTTATACCCTAGATTAGGATGTGACAGTTTTTGTACACTGTTCTCCAGGAGCGATGATCTATATGGGAAGTTGCACAGGGCTAGATCTAGAGGAACCTTCATCCAGAAAATTACTTATTGGTGATTCAGCATCACGCCAAGGTGCTTGCCCTCACAGAAGTAATAACCTAACCTAAGCATCATTATCTCAATATTTTTACTAAGAACACATACTCGTACATTTTTCACTCTCACACAAACAAGGTGACTCTTACTAGCTTACAGCGGTACTAGCCGATAGGTGTTTCGCCTGCACCTGTCATATGGAGTATCTGGACATACGGCACAATAAACCCCAGGTATCTAGTTGGGAACAGGGCAAGGTCTTATACCATATGATGGGTTTGACAATATTATAGGCTCAATTTTTTATGGGGACAATGACGAAAGGTTGGAATGCAGATCCTCTACTAACTTTATGTATCTGGGATCAATTTTTTGGAACATTTAATAATTATTAATTACTATAACGCTCTTCCTCGCTCTAAGTCAACCAAACACCTAAAGATATTTTCTTATTATTTTCCCTGAGTACTCTTTTACAGCGCCCTTTATACAGAAAACTTAACCTGAGCACTACTCAGGTTTGTTTTTCATTTCTTCCTTTCAAAGAGATTTTCTTTACTTTTGCTTCTACCAGCGGATTAATCAGAACAGCCGACCGATATGCCCTACCAAGCGGGGACGCTGTCCTCATTCCTTGGATTTATTGAGGTTTTGAAGTCAAATCAGGAATGGTTCGATTTTGTCGCGTTTCAAAAGCGTTTCACTGATAGTAGTTCGGTCAATCAAAATTTTTTGCATTAATTCATGTGACGCCCAAAAATCGAGCTCCTTAGAGTAGTCAGCCCTCCTTAAGAATGCCAAACTATGGCATGATTGATCTCCTATGCCCTCGGTATCTCTTCCAATTGCGAAATTCCGTTCGCTCTTTGAGTGACTGACCGAACAGAGCGAGCTGCATCTTTGGTTTCAAGAATTCCGGAACGGAATCGAGCAAACCACGCCTGAATCCGGCATTCGCATCGTAAACCACACAAATTCTGCGGCATGTTTTTGTAGAGCTTCCACCTTTTTTATAGGAAGAAAGCGCCACATCCGTATATACTTCTTTCGAAAACATCAAGAATCGATTCACACCGTATGCGTCATCGCTCAGCACCCATTACATAATACTACTTGTAGGAACCCAAGAATCCGGTCTTTACTTGACGAATTTACCTACTCAGTTCGAAGTAAAGAGGTTGCAAGCGATGTTGATGATGATTCCGGATCCAAGTTAAACGGGTTTACTCCTAAATTTTGAACTTACGCCATAGAATTTGAACAGTGACGAAGCAAACAGTGCAATATAGAGCCTGGAGCTTGCTTTTGTATTGGGTTTCGAGGTTGATATTGGTGCTAATGTTCTTTCTAGCTTCAATACAGGTCTTTTTTCTCTACAAGTTAAAAGTTTTGACTGTCCGCAGAGACGTGAAGCCCAGGGAATGTGGGGGTGCACTACTTATTTGACCTTAGAAGAACATTCGTCTTCTACTCACTGCCTAACAGACCGCTGCGCTGCGTTATCCTCACCAGTGCGGAGAAAACAGAATCACAAGAGACCGCTTATTACGTCCAACGAGTTCAGCCTCCTATATATTTATTTCATGCCACTAAATCAGCGTCTCCTTTGCAATATGCTAATTTCAATTTTCCGAGTTCACTTTACCCCATTAATAATCTCCAACTCTACAAGCTACTCCAAACTATACCAGCGCGAAACCAAACTTTCAACCTGCCATACTTTCGCCGCGAAATTATAAATCTTCACAACTTCAACACTGGCAACTGCTCGTGAAAAGCCTATAATATTTCATTCAGTCCAATTGCACGTAATGTAGAGTGCATATTAAGCCAACAAATACAATAACAACAATGAGTGGCATACAACTGAAATTAATCACTGACCATGTTGAGTGGTGGCTCTGGTCGCTCGCTGGTCGGTCAACTTGCCCTAAACAACGCGTGATTGTCGCTCGTGCATGACTGTGGCTGCATCTAGCAGGCAGTGTACATATGTACATATTTGCAAATAGATTTATATACATTTATTCAATTACAATGTGTGCAGTTTTTTATTGCTTAAAAACAGCATTTTATAGTCAATTATTAATTACCCAACGCGACTGAATTACCGGCCGTGGACAGATGTATTTTGTGTACATTTTCTTTTTTTTTTTTTTTTTTTTTAATTTTATTTTTATTTTTTTTTTAATATTTTTATAATTTTTTATTGTTTTTATTTATTATTTTTTCATTATTTTTTATACTTTTTTAATTGAAAAAAAAAATTTTTTTTTGATTATTTTGAATTTTTTTATTTTTTTTAAATTTTTTTTTATTTTAACTTGCAACAACATCCACATAGTTGGTGGCTTTAAGCGTTTGGTTAATTGGTTGGCTTATTGCTTGTGTGCATTGCCTTGCCCGCCTGCCTTGTGGCATGGCCGCGTGGTTAAACTATTGCGGCTGTTAAGGCCACATTTAAATTAAGCTCGTTGTTGTTGTTAAAGGATTTTCTGCTCTTTATTTTTGTTGTTGCTTTTACTCACCTCAAATTAAATTTGCTAAAGTTTTAATTTACGACGAGACGCAACTCGTAAAAGTCAAAATAAATTGCCTGCTCGCTGAAACGGACTGTAACGTTCGCTTGCCTCGAAACGGCACATTGGCACAACGTGATGCTGGCTGACTGGAGCAGGCGAGCAGAGAAGCTGACAAAAAAACAAACGGGCAAAGTGTCTGACTTAGTTGACGGCCATGTTTTGGTTCGGCCGACATGACCAGATAATTTGTGCGCAAACTCAACCGTTCGACTATGCAAAACTGCTTTTGGAAATTTACATACATACGTGTACATACACGCGGACACACGTCTGTGCACTCGTACATGCCGTGGTCCGTTGGCGTCACCGTAAATTTGATTTGAGTCTGCATGTGGACGTGTAATTGACATGTTTGCCGCTGTTATGTTTCGATATGTGGCATTTGGTATGTGTTGGCATGTGGCGAGTAAAAGTGACAGTTGGCAGCCGGTAGTCGGCAAGCTGGCTTTGATACCAAACTAAGCAAGCGGCGGTATGTATGCACACATATTACAAATAATAAAAAAATCAAAGTTTAGCCTTTTAACAAATACACCAAATGCAGTTTTTAAAATGTACGCCGAAACCGGTACGCTTTGTCAAAGCAAAACATTTAATTTTGATAAGCCAAAAAATACATGTTGCCAAAATTAATGGCATACAACAAATCTTTCAAATGTTTTACGTAGAAGCGTTTTGTGCTTGAAATACTCGTATCGAAAGGTTTTTTTTTTATTGATAAACGACACAAATCATAGCCGGTTATGTTGGCCACAGTCATTAAAGTGGGTTAATCGATAAGTGTGGAAAAATTAGCAAGTGTGAAAAAGCTTTCTACATAATTAAATACTTGATGTTTGAATTTTGCTATATTTGTACATATGTATGTATGTATGTGCAAAGTTTATGACTTTTTGATGACTTTAATTAATTTTTTAAAATTATTATTGACTTTTATCTGTTTGCTGAAAGCTTTTTAATGACTTTGTCTTCGTAAGCTCGTAAAAATTTTGTGTTGATTTATTCAGTAAACTTAGTCATGGGAATGCTTTATTTACGATCAAATTAAATTGAAATTTTTTAAGAGTATTTTTCAATATTTTTTATTTAATTATTTATTTTAATTGAATATACAAATATCGATAATGTGATATAATTTTTCTTCCATTAAACTATTCCACTTCTGAATGATAAGATCATCAACAACGTCGTGTCTTTACAGATTGAGTCTTTGAAATGCAGGAAAATGATCCGGATTTTCATCGAAATATCTTGACTGATGAGACCTGTTTCCACCTCTATAGCTCAAAACTAAACCTCAAAAAATAAACCTGTCGCATCTGGGGCTCGAACAACCCAAGATTTATTGGTGAAAAGCCTCTACATCCTGAATGTATAACTATTTGATGCGGTTTATGGTTCGGCGGAGTCAGTGGAGCTTACATTTTCGACAATTACGGTGATAGTATTGTGTTATCGAAAGATGATTAATGATTTTGTATGACCTGAATTGGAGACGAGTCATCTGGACAACGTTCACTTTCAACAAGTCGGTGCTACGTGAAAACACAAGCAGCGAAACCAACGATCTTTTAAGTTTAAGTTTCCGGACCGTGTTATCTCTCGAGGAGGTGTTCGCATCGAGATCTTGCGACTTCTTCTTCACGTGAAAGATAAGGCGTACGCCAACAGGCCAAAGTCGATTGAAAATCACAAAGTTGGAATTCGTGAAACTATAGGAAGCATGCAGCGGCCACTTTATGATTTGGTGATGGAAAATTTCATCAAAAAGATATAGTCCTGTAATCGTAACCGTTGCGACTTTTTCGCGGATATGGTTTTCCATTATTAATGGCGTATCTTTCTCTTTACATTGCAATAAACAACTGGACATTTATCTAAAAAAAATTCCATTTTTCTTTGAGTATCAAAATGACACCTCTTATTGGAAAACCCTGTACATGTGATCAGAAAAATGCTTGCCGATGTGTCGATATGACATTCACATGATAATTATTTTATTTTTTTTATTTATTTAAAGGGATGGTTGACAACCCATCCGAGTCATTAAGAAGTTAAATTGTTCGCCCTTGTGTAACCCAATTATTCGTTTGTGAATATTTCGCTCTACTTGAGAATCGTTTTATTTTCTCCAACCCATGAATAACATTCCCCCACAAGGCTGACACTTTGAGCTTTGTAGAAGATATGATGGCTCAATAGGTTGAATACTGGCAGTGCTTTCACTCAGACAATTCTACCCTAGAGATGAGATGTTTCCCCAGGAATAGATGGTACGCTTTGCGTAGGTATTTTTTCATCGCTTTAAGTGTTCTCTGGAGTTTACTGTCGTAGGCGACATTTGATGGTACTGAAAGGTCTGTTGCAATCATTTGTGACAGAATTGCGAGCCAGCTCGTTTAACTTTTCATTACCTTTTACAACGTGTTTGCTGCCGTCCTGCATACTTTCACAAATTTCTACTTTATATACACATTTAATTACCTTAATTACCCCTTACCACCTAATTAATTTCTTTATGAAAGCCTTAGGCCCCCCGAGAAGTATTCGTGATTTCTACTTCTCTAAACTTGACGCTCCCTTCGTTATTGTTACGAGTAACCCTGCTTCTTAACTAACTTCTTCGTCTTACCTGCAACCCATTCTTCCCTACATCAGAAAGAGGCTTCTACTTGACAGGCGGCCACTTGGTAGATTTAGCGCAAATTCTGTTATAAATTTTTTAGTGATTCCACGTTCTTCACAATCCAAACTCTTAATCCAATTGTCTAGGCTGGCTAATCACTAGCAGTGGTTCATAAGTCAATGGTATTATGTGTTAATTGGTCCTATTTCAAGGAAGAGGGAGGTATCATTGCCAGATGAAATTCGGTAATTCTTCTTTACTGTTGTTCAAAATAATTATGTCCAATATACAAATACGAAAAATACACCTAGCGTCCATCTTCGTGCAATAGAACTTCTGCAGGAACTCCAAATTCTAAGCGTTTTGCTGGTCTTGCTTTCCATATGTTCAATCCTATTCGGATTTTTTTTTTTAATCGAGAATTATATGGTGATACTTGACCGAGTTGGTGGAAATTACTTTAAGAAGAAGTAGTCCGTGAGTTTGTATCTTCCTGCTGAAGAGGCAGACTTCTGCTTTTTCTGAGTTTAAGTTCATGTCTCAGTCCAAGCAGTTGCGATTTTAAGATCTACTATTTTTCTATTCTCAGCTGTAAGCGGGTTGGTAGTTGGTTTGTCAAGATCACGGTTGCGAAGCCCCTTTCTGAAGTTTCACTCATGATGTCGTGGCAAGATTAAGAGCTGCAGAGAGAATCATCAAGTCTATACCTATGCAGGATGCTCACCACTATCGCTTTATTTAAGTAAAAACAGTGTTTCAGCAGCTCCAATGCTGGGAGTATAATTTTGTTGATATTTTGGTCTTAATGGATACTCTGCCGTGGAAGATCGATAAATCTATCACTTTCGCCAATTCTTAAAGCGGATAGCTACAGTCGACCGATGTTCTATTGCAGGCTGCTTTTGTTTTGTCTAATTTATAAAATCAACACTAGTACTAAAAATTGGACGTGCTTATTAAATGAGAACATCACAGTTTATCAACAACACCTCTCAAAATGAAAATTGTGTAATTTTTGCACGTTAGTGATAATTTATATCAATTAAAAAACGAAAATCGCACTTATAAGTGAACTTAAGCCGATAAATATAATTAAATACCATCGCGCGAAAATTCACTAAAATCTGTCGAAATTATCACGTGCGTATTTTTCTTATGGGAACAGTTAGATATATAGAAAGTGGTACGACAACAGGGTGACCCAACTGCAAAACTAACGCTGTCAGAAACTTAGAACTATTGTCAAAATGACGATATGTATTTAGTGCGAGAGTAGAAAAATAAAATAGTTGCCACTATCATTTGAGGTGTACAAATGAAACTGCAATTTATTCTAAGGCGCCTCCGAACAACCGATGGATTTTTCTAAGAATCTTTTATTTCATGCCAGAGATACATTTTTAGGGCTTCACATTCCATGCCGTGGGATGATCGCATTTTGAAAAATCAATTTTCTATAACTTTTGGATGTTGGTCGGTCTACGACTACTATACGAACTAAGTATACGTGTATGTGCATGCCGAGATTAATGTAATTTTAAAAACAATTAAACTAAATAAAAATTGTTTATCTCATATTTTTGTAAAATCTCAATATTTCATTGAATGTGTTTTTTTTTAGGTAAGAATACATACTACAAAATAAATCAGAGAAGAAGCACGAATTGGCAGACAAGAAATTGCCTCTAGAATGTGTCATGAAAGTTTTAGAATTAAAAACAAGAAAAAAGTGATGAATTCGGCCATGTCATGGAAGGCTGTGTAGTATTCTATGAGGAAATACTTTTTTCGGAGTTGGGTTTTTGACAGTTGTTACTAGATTTATACTCAGTTTGGCTTACCATTTTATAATGAACAGACTTATGTACTTCGGAACAACGTTTGCAAATCATGGAAAAATAATAGTACGATTCGAGCGAAGCATCTCGTGCTGAGTTCTATATTCCGTCGGCATAATGGCCCAAAAGAGTCGGCAATTCGAGCGACCATGGATGGGTTTTGCACCACGTTTACTCTAGTGGATAATGCGAATTCTCATAGACCCTATATAGTGAGGACCTATTCGTGTAAGAATTAAAACCAAACGACTATTAAGCGTGGCGCACCTTCGGTGAATGAGCCCGAAACGAGAATTCCACCAATCCCGATTTTCACAAGAACATTTGGTTCAGCAATGAAGCTAATTTTTGGTTGAATGGTTGCGTTAGTAAGTAAAATTGTCTCATCTAGAGTGATAATAATTCTCAAGCAATTTTTTGAGATGCCTTTTCATCCTCAAAAAGTGTTTGGTGTGCGTAATGGGCCCATATTTCAGTCAAAAATGAACCTTACCGTAATATTGCAGTCAATTGGAGAATGTTGATGTGGATGACCTTTGGTTCCAACAAGTCTGCGCTTCCTGTCATACAGCCAACGAAAATATGAAGTTATTCAAGGAAACTTTTGGTGAGCGCATTATCTCACATGGGTCTGTGATGTGGCCTCCAAGATCGTGCGATTCAACACCGCTGATTTTTTACCCAAATCTTCAAATGTGTACAAATCGTTCATATGGGAGCTATATGTATAGCTGTCAAATTTTGATGGTTTTCAGTATCAATCATTATATGAGTGTAGAATACCAAATTTCATGTTCTTAGCTGAACTATATGGTTCTCCTTTTTAATATGAAAAAAAATCACAATATACCATATACATAAACATATGTAGGGTTATCCATTTCGTTATTTAAAAATACGGAGCTGTAAAACTGTAGTAATGTTTTAGTTAAAAGTCAGGTATTAATGAAAATAGACCGCTTGATCACCTACTAGAAACAATTTTAAGAGAAGATTATGACGCTCACAATCGTCCAACTACTCAAGCATTTCGTAAAATTTTAAAGAAATTTGGAGAGGCTGATTTGGTTAGTGATATTGTAAAACCTATCCATTATCGTTTTACGCGTCCGCCCTCAAATATCATTACTGTAAGTGAAAGACCCGAATATCTCTATTTGTCGACATTCTCAAGAGCTAGGACTTTCTTACTACACATTATGGCGAATTGGGTCCTTGAACAATAACACATTTCTCACTCGAGGGATACGTCAAGAAGGAAAAGCGTCGCATTTGACGCTTCGAAAATTCCCAGTCAACTCGGAGCGTTATGGTCATATGACAATCGACTTTTTTTTCCTGTAATTGAAGAACTCGACTTGGACAATATGTGGTTTCAACAAAATGGTGCCTCATGCCACACAATACGAGCGAGTGTGGCTTTATTGCTAGAGAAATTTCCCGAGATCGTAGGATTTGACACCGTTGAACTTTCTTTTATGAGTTTATGCGGATAAACCTTTAGCTCTTGGGCACTTGGAAATCAGCATTATTATTTCCGAAATCGCAAAATGGGTAGCTCTGTACATATATGTATATCCATACATATTTATCACAAACAATAGATGTCCACACACTTCCACATACATATTTACACATTTCTAGAACACCCTATAATTAGCATAGAGTTTAGCGTACACTAACTAAGCTCGTTAAATAAACTAACAAGCATTTTGTTAACAATAAATGCAACACCACGAACAACAACAACAACAACACAACAACCACACAACAATCGATTCGCACAAAAAAAGTGTTCATAACATGAAAACGAGGTGAACAATTAACAAATTTTATACACAAACTAATCCATACAATTCAATATATGCAAACAAAATCATTGACATGTAATTGCTAACAAATTGTTACAATGTTCATACGACAAGCACACAAACTCACACTTATATACATACATACATATGTACAACTGTACAAATGATGTCGGTGAAGCTTAAATTGTTGGTTAGTCTCCGTCCATTTGGCTTTGCTGACTGGTTATGTGGAGTAATAGGGGGGAAAAAATTAACAACAAATATGTAACATGAGATAACAACAACAACAACAACAACAACAACAACAACAACAATAACAACAATTGTAGTAAAATAAACTTGCATACATTTAAACATGTCCACGTACGTACATATATCGTTAAGTTAGAGACAACTAAATGCCACAAATGGTGGCAGGAATGTGGCAAAAACCGCACACTAACTAAGTAATAAACGTTGGGGATAACAACAAAAAAGCATGAAAATAAAAGAAACAGAATAATAATGTGTTGAAGTTAAATGTAGTCGCATAAAAGGCTTTGAAATCGATATGAACTGGGAATTTTTTTATTTAGTATTACATACATTTCTACTATCGTGATCGGAGCTGGTGATCGATTTTGTGTAATTTTCCCCCTTTTTTTGTCGATTGTAATAGATTGAAAGTACCGGTACATGGAGAGAGAATTATTTGAGACTGAGTGCTTTGCTGAAGAGAAATATGAGCTTCAGTGAGATCAAGAGTAGTCAGAAGAGAAACAAAAACTGGCCTTTTCGAAAAACTTCAGTGGCAAAAAACACGTCTCTAGTCATCTTTGAACCTGGGATCAAGTTCACGCATCTGAAAAGGTGGTAAGTGCACCGGTGTGTTATCTCAATGGTCCTTCAGGCCGAGGTGGAGCTTGCACTTGAACTTAGTTGGAACCGAACTTTAGATACTCGGCTGATATATATAAATATATATATATATATATTTGGTTCTTTGTAACCGCTGAAGCGATTTTCGGCCGAGTTCCTCCTCTAATTTGTGCTTTTGAGTCTCGATGTTTTTGCAAAAAATGGAGGGACCTACAGTTTATACTAAGTCACCTCCAGACGGCTAATGATTTTTTATGAGGAGCCTTTACTTCATGTCATATGTAAATACACTCGGAAGGGTTGAGATTCCCTGCCGAGGGGCGACCGCAATTTGAAAATTTAACTTAATTTTTTATTTAAATTAATTTTCTATAACTTTTTGGATGTTGCTGGCACTGGGATTTGAACCCGATGCTTCCGAATGGCAGTACGTAATGCTAACCACTCGGCTACCGCGGCCGCAAACCTTATATACTCTGTCTAAATGTAAGGCTTTGAAGGCTTGAACATTTTGTCTTAATATCAATAAAACAAGATTTTAGGAAGGGCTAAGTAGGCAACCCATGTAGAGCCTTGAGTCACGGCTAAAAGAAAGAAAGCTTCAGTGGAGCCACTGCGATATATTCATTTTAAAGGTTCGCTGAAATTTAGCTGCAGCATCTCCTCACCAGAGGTGTGGCTGAGAGTGGGCGTCGATCTTTTAAGTCAGCGGCTCGCTATATAAACATGTGCAAAATCTGAACCTACTCACCTAGCTAGGTTGTCCGACAATTAAAAGTTTAACAGTGCCTTAGATGAGAGACCCCATCTCTGATCATGCTCACAGCAAACTTATTATGATTTAAGGGCATGCACCTGAATTGCCCGATAACTTTATGGGGAAGGTGCCTCTGCTCAGCTGATTGTTGCGCTTGTAAGACTAAAGCCAGACATAACCGCCGTCCAAGAAGTCTGATGAACAGCACAAGGACGGAGACGGGTTGGTCCTTGTTACATTTACTACAGCCACAATATAAAAGAACGCGCATTTGGCGTCGTATTCGTAGTGAGAGAGAGACTGAGTTGCCCAGGTGGATGAACTATGTGCTGACTAGGATGAGCAAAGAAGGTATTTCACAAAGCCCTTGAGCATAAAGTATAACGCGCTTTAACCTCCCAATGACACTCGAAAACTCAAATTCCATTACAAAACATTACCAAACGGGTTTGTTACTGACCAACATCGCCGGGGCCCTAAAAGTGGTTGTCTGTAACGCTAGAGTCCAGCACAAGAAAATTCATCAAGCTACTTCGCTGTGTCCGGATCGAAAAACTCGCAACCAGCATGCCTCCAGTGCTTTTGACGTACGTACGCTCCGTATCGACTATGACCACTGTCTTGTCACATTACGAATTCACACAAACCTTTCTGCACCACGGAATGACCGTCAACAAACCCAAGCAAGCTTCGACGTCAAAAGGCTGTAATCTCTACAGACAGCCAAACTATTTCTATTCGACTTGCAGTCCTGCTCTCTGAGAGCAACCATCAACTCGATATAAGGGATCTGGGGGACAGCATTGCAAGCTCCCTACGTACAGCTGTAAGCAGAACTAGTGGTTTTCGGCAAAGTCAAAAGAACAGCTGATACGATGAGGATTGTCGTGTCGCAGTGTAGAGAAACAGAATGCCTGGTTAAAGATAGTTTCCTTTTAGAACAGAAAATTATTTGCCAAAGCTTATGAGGCAAAATTTGCTAAATATTAAAGAAGACTATTAACAGGCCATGACCAGTTGGTGTCACGTGGCTTCAATTTAGGTTTGAGGTAGAGGTAGAGGTAGAGGTAGAGGGCATCGAGTACTGGAAATGCTAGAAATGTGCGGACTGTGGAGCACATCATCAGTATGTGCGCCGTGTTGTTGCAGGACCTTCAATGAGGAATGCATAAAGAGCCAAAACGAGTAACGAGGCGTATAGCAGTACAGCTTTGGTCGTATGTAAAGTATTTGGTAACACTTTGGATGTCCATGTGAGACTCGCCAGACTCTTGAAGCATACATAAAAATATGGAAATTTACCGTTAAAGTGTGGCATGCATAGCACAAAGTGTATAAAACTGGGTGAGAAACTGCCAAGTGAGCAATCCAGCAAGAATTGAGGAGCGAAAAAGAAAATTGCCAATCTGCCGCCAAAAAGAGTGCTCCTGGAAATCATGGATATGCTGTTTTCCCCAGCTGAAGTTAATATACATATACACATACATACTTTGTTCTTTTTTTTATTATTCAGTTCTGGTGGTGTTGGTGTGATGCGCGCCCACCAATGTGAAATGTTGCACCCTCTGTGTGTAATAAATAATATTTTTTCGCATAAAATATGTTATCCGATTTTCATGGCATGCCGAATAGCGGTAATATTTCATTTTTTATTACCTTACCGTGGTTGTGTTTTTTTTTTTCAGAGTGTGAGTATACTTCAATATATAGTGCATGTAGAAATATAGAGGTTTTCATATATATTAGACTGGTTCAAAATATTTTAGAGATTTTAATTTATCGAAAATGATTTTGAAATATAATTAAGAGATTTAAAAAGCGAACTTTTGTTCTTAATTAATATTTAAATTAAATATTTAATGGTTATACTTCGGCAAAAAATGTGTTGAAAATTATAAAAATAAAATAAATTAGTTATAGATATATATATATTTTAATTTAAATTTATTTATTAGATGTACATATGTACATACATATATGTAAATTATAATAACCCACTTTTGAGTCATACCTATATTATATACGGCATATACATAATTCATCTAAGCATTGCATTTCAAAATGTCTCTCCCAACTTATTGACCCTCCCTAATGTGTATATGTATATATTGTACAAATAAAGTTATTGTTGGCTACCTTTGCATAGCCAAACATTATTTCTGTGTTCATGCCACCAACATCCTTGACAGCGCAGCGTGCAGTTATTCATGCCATATTTTCTCACAATGATCACACACATACGGAGATATCTATTATGTACGAGTATAAGCGGTCATAAAAAACGCAAAATAGAAATAAAAACACTCATACATTCTCAATCGCTGCATTCATAAATTTCAACTTGTTTCGCACACCTACATGAGTAATATATGTCAACGCGCCAAAAAGTATGCAAACATAGTGCTTTCATTTTACTCGCAACCATGTCCTTTTACTTGTACTTTTCATCACGTTTATCAACCGAGAACGTATTTAGTTAATTAGAATAGCGGTTATATTATCGGAATTTAAATAAATTTGTAGTGGCAGTATTTAACAAATTTTTGTCAATCGGAAGTAGAAGACCGTTTTGCCGAAAATAATTAAATGTTAAACTTTTTTATAAATAGAAAAATACTTATATTTTTAATATTAATATGATTTTACTTACCTTAATTAAATTTTCAAGGGCCGATGTTGATTTTGAATAAAACACAAACTATTTAGGAAATTATTGAAATTTTATTTTATTATGATATATTGGTATTACTCAATTATGTATGTAACAAAATATCGGCCAAATGAGCGCCGCGACCTCGGCGGCACACCTCCATACGATGGTCCAAATTTTCGATGACGCGGAGGCATAATGGAGTTTCTCTGCCGTTAATGTGCCGAATTATCTCATCCTTTAGCTCTTGAATTGTTGCTGGCTTATCGACGTACACCTTTTCTTTCAAATAACCCCAGAGAAAAAAGTCCAACGGTGTCAAATCACATGATCTTGGGGGCCAATTGACATCGCCATTACGTGAGATAACACGGCCATTGAATTTGTTGCGCAAAAGAGCCATTGTTTCGTTAGCTGTGTGGCAAGTGGCACCGTCCTGCTGAAACCACATATCGTCCACATCCATATCTTCCAGTTGTGGCCATAAAAAATTCGTTATCATCTCACGATAGCGAACACCATTCACAGTAACTGCCTGACCGGCCTCATTTTGGAAAAAATACGGCCCGATGATGCCGCCAGCCCATAAACCGCACCAAATAGTCACAAACAGTCACTCTTTGTGGGTGCATTGGTTTTTCGACAATCACTCTTGGATTCTCATTCGCCCAAATGCGGCAATTCTGTTTATTGACGAATCCACTGAGGTGAAAATGTGCCTCATCACTGAAGATGATTTTCTTCGAAAATTTTCATAATGTTGGATTGTGTATCTCTCCATGGTTCAAATTGAGTAAGTCTGAAATAGAGAAATGTCAAATTAAATTCGGAAAAAAACTTGGCGATTAGGTGTGGTTCACATTCAACATCGGCCCTTACAATTTAACCACCCGTTATATAATATAAATGGTTGAGTTACTCTTCAAATGTGTACGTCTTGAAATTATAGCAACAAATAGAGAGACCTGTCTTGTTATTCTCAGCCGAGGGGGTTTGTCAAAGCACGACTCGAACTCTAACCACCATTTTTTCATCTCAGTAAATATGTATTGAAAAACTTTTAAGGCAGACTTTTAAAATTTACTTTTAACCTGGCTCGAATAATGGCTTTAAATATCATTTACGGCTCATTCAGAAGCTCTCTTCAAAATTTAATAGGAAGAGCATACAAAGTCCAACGGCATTATCCTATGAACCTTCTTGGAAACTTCCAATGATCTCCCCACGAGCTCCTTTCCCCCAAAATCTTCTTTTCTTCTTTTCTTTGGCATTGGCACCGCTTACGTGATTATAGCCGAATTAACAACAGCGCGCCATTCGTTTCTTCTTTTAGTCGCTTGGCGTTTTTGGAGAAGCCAAGTGTTGGAGGTATTCCTCTTACCTATATTATACAGCTCATCATGCCATCGTCTTCGGTATTTGCCACCGCCTTTACGCAGAGGTCTATAAATCTTCCATAAAACCTTTCTATCGGAGACCCTCAAAGCCATCTCATTGGATGTTGTCCACGTCCACGCCACTGAACCATAGACAAGGCGAGTAATGATGAGTGAATTGTAGAGATTTTATTCTTTGTTTGTCGAGAAAGGACTCTACTTTTCAGTTGTCTACTAGGTCAAAGGTAGCGTCTGTTGGTAAGATTAATTTTGCGTTGGATTGCCAGGCTGACATTGTTAATGGTGTCAGTAGATAGACGAAATTATCTACAGTGACTGGAAATAAATCGTCTAATCCTCGTTCCCTGCGCTTTGCATCTCTGTCTAATTTGGTTAATGAAGTACTAACGGCAAATGCATGCTCTAGTAAAGTATTATATCTTGTCCCTTTAGCTCCGCAACTAAAAATAACCAAGCATTTAGTTGAAGAAGTCATAGGTTAGACACAAGCGTTTTCATAAACTTTTACATACCTTTGGACACATTAAGGGACTCCCTTCGATCAGTGAACGGTCTTCTTTTAATTTATCAATCCAAATATTTAAAGTTGCGTTAAGGTCAAATGCCTTTTTTTTACTCTTAACTAAACACAAATATAAATAACAACGTTCAAAAGCAATGAGCTTTATTACCAGATTGAACTAAATTTAAACATTTTACAATGGCAAGCACTCACCAGCAAAACTGTGTTCCATACTAAACTACTTCCATGTGGCAGCACAATACCTATTTTCATTAATTTCTCCAAAAGATGTCGCTATTGAGAAAGCACTAAGCTTCGACAAAGCTCTTGCTAGCTGCGGCGAATTCAATAAGGTGATATAAAGTAGACAGCTGACTGAAAAGCAAACAAACATAAACATTACAGAAAACTTCTCTTCCTAAACGTGAGAAATAGGCAACAATCATCAATGGCAACAAATAGGCAACTCGCCGATTTATTGCCGTAGTTCATCATAAACAACAATTTTTTTTCCTTGTATTTTCAGTTAGCAGTGAAACAAATATATTTATAAATAAATAAATAAAATTTATACCATTATGGAAAATGAAATCTTTTGCGCAACTAAAGATGAAGGTAAGACAGAGATCGTACCAATATTTCCGCATAAATTGTAAATCCCTTCACATTTCACATTAGGAATTTCGTAATTTAAATTTTTCTCTAGAATCCTTTTCAGTACAAGGCTCAATGCATTTAATCTTGACCGAGGTGAAATCCCTAAGAAGAGTTATAACTCATTTATCCAAAGAGGTATTGTCATTAAGGAACGAGGTTCGCCAATTAAAAAGCATTCAGCCTGGCACTAAAAAGTCTTTTCACCTTCCTGTCATGCCCTTCAATGAGAAAGCAGCCTTCGAAAAGTTTGTTAAGGAACTAGCGGATAAGGAATCGGTCCTAAATGAATTCGTATGTAAAAAAAAGCTTATTAGTTTTACTAAACATGCATATGTATGTAGCAATTGTTTAATTATTTTACAGAAAACATTTTTATTAAGGCTCGATGCATCTGATCTTGCTAATTTTCTGCGATCTGCCATGAAAGCTGTATTAACAGATAATTTGGCACAAAAATTTTCATGGAAGGGTACAAAGCAGAAACCGGCGCTGTTTGGCAATTTTGCGGTGACAGTCATAAAAGGTATATGAAGTCTAGCAGTCAAATTTCTTAAGTCTTAAATCTTTTCTTTTGTATCATTTTTAGAAATATGTTACCAAAATTTTCCAAACTCAGATGACTTTCGGATTAATACTATTCTCCAAAAGCATCTAATTTATGCCAAAGATAGGATAGAAAAAAAAAGGAAGCGTCATAGCGAGGGAAATAGTTGATTTCGTTTTAAAATTGTAATCTTAAATAAAAAAAAATACATGAATTATTTAAAAGAGCAAATATCGTCTTGGAGATAATTTAACAAGTTCCTATGGCAATAACAAAATGAGTCGACTAGGAGAGTTGCCTTCGGCGTACATTTTAGAACGACTGGTAATAAGAAGTCGATGCAATGGCGATATTTGCGGTGATAAATTTGTTGCCAAGGGCGACTCGTTTTCTTTTTACCGGCAACAAAAACTGTCTAGTGAGAATTTTCACAATAAATACAAAGAATTACAGTTGATATTGAAAATTAGTTTTCAGCTTTTTTCATAGAGTGGCTTTATCACTATTAAGTAATTTGACTGTTTCTTTGTTATCTCGTTCACCCACCTTACGTACAATGGGAAGACGTAAAATAGTGAACTTTGACTTCTGATCAGCTGACTATTTAATTTCGTCTACATTTGCTAATGTTATCAAATGGAAAACAAACATGGAAAAAATACAAAACTTCGCCAAACAAATTTTACAAGAAAGCGTCCTTAAACCAGGTAGTAGATCGATCAAGAGGGTGTTGAGTCAAGTATTTTTACAATACTTTTCGTTTTTATACAGTACAAATTAAATTTATTAAATTTACTAAAAAATATTTATTATGTTAGATAGATTTTATTCTTCAACTGTTAATTTAACAAAATTTTCTCTCCTCCTCTCGTTAAGTCACTCATCATAGCATTTAAATTTATCGCCATCCTCTTTTACAGAGGTAGGTGGTTGGTGGAAATTTGCGTGCTATTTTGATATTTAATAAGAATTTCCATGAAACGCCAATTACCTTGTTCGGTCTTTCAATCGTAATTCGCACTCCAAATAATTACGAATTACTTAATTCACCATACACATTTTTTAGAACGATTTACACCAATAGTGGGTATACTTTCTTTGACAATAGAGAATCCCACCACAGATGAATTAATTTTTGCTACGATGAGTTGAAAAACTTTTGGCAGCACTGCCATTTGATTTCCAGTTATCAGCCATATGATTTTTCCAATACTTTGTGACAGCTGAAAATGGAAGATTTGTAGATTTGTGCCTTATCAATAAAACAGGTGACGTTTCATTAGCAGTAATACTCGATTAGTTAGTGAATATAAACGTGTGTCGTTAACGTTTTCATGTTTTTAACAAGTAGTTGCAAATAATTATCAATAACTCACTTATCGCGGAGTACTCGTTGATTAGTTTTTATAAAAAACCGCAATTTTACTAGTTTATTCGTTTAAAGGTATTTTAATAATGAGTGAGGAATCGTTAAAGAAAAAACAGAAAACGTGCCTTCAAGTTGCAACAAATGTTTCGGAGCAAAAGCACAACGTAACCCGAGAAATAAGAGGAAATAGCCTAGGCTTATGTCGCGGCTTCCGAGGATGCACCATATGGCTAACCGGCCTGAGCGGAGCAGGAAAAACATCTATTGCATTTGAATTAGAAGCCTTCCTCGTATTACATGGCATACCAGCGTATGGCCTTGATGGTGATAATATACGTACAGGGTTAAATAAAAATTTAGGCTTCACACCAGCTGATCGTCAAGAAAACATCCGAAGAGTGGGTGAGGTAGCAAAGTTATTTGCTGATAGCGGTGTCATCGCTATATGCAGCTTTGTTTCGCCATTTGCTGAAGACCGCGAATTAGTGAGGAAAATTCATAAAGATGCTGACTTGCGGTTTTATGAAGTGTTTGTGGATACACCACTGTCAATATGCGAATCGCGTGATGTTAAAGGGCTTTACAAAAAAGCGCGAGAAGGTGTTATAAAGGGATTTACTGGCATAACACAAGAGTATGAAAAGCCGGAACATCCCGAACTTATTATCAATACTGATGGTTACACCATCAAAGAGTCTACTCAACTAGTTATTAATCTTTTGCAAGCAGAAGGAATCATTCTGAAAAATCATGTAAATTCCAGTGAAATTACGGAACTTTTTGTAGAGCCTAAATTAAAGGAATCGTTGTTACATGAAGCTAAATCATTACATTCAATTCCATTAACAGAAGTAGATTTGCAGTGGGTGCAAGTACTATCCGAAGGCTGGGCGAGTCCACTTAAAGGGTTCATGAGAGAAGACATATTTTTGCAAACAATTCATTTCAATTCCATCGCTATTGATGGTGACTCAGCTCGTAAGAATCAGTCAGTACCAATAGTTTTATCAGTAACTACTGATATTAAAAATAAACTGGACGGCGTATCTTCTGTTGCGCTTACTTTTAACAATAAACCAATAGCTATCTTACGCAAGCCTGAATTTTATTATCAACGCAAGGAAGAACGAGAGTCTCGTCAATTTGGAACAAGTCATGAAGGACATCCGTATATAAAGATCATTGCTAAAGGTGGAGATTATCTAGTTGGTGGCGAGTTAGAAGTATTTGAGCGTATACGTTGGAATGACGGCTTGGACCAATATAGACTAACACCTAACGAGTTAAGGCAGAAATTCAAAGAATTGGGCGCAGATGCAATCTTTGCATTTCAATTAAGAAATCCAATACACAATGGGCATGCTCTACTCATGCAAGACACCAAACGTCAGTTGATTGAACGGGGATTTAAAAAACCAGTTTTATTGCTCCATCCACTGGGTGGTTGGACAAAAGATGATGACGTACCGTTGCCAGTAAGAATAGCACAACATCAAGCAGTCTTAGATTCTGGCGCTCTAAAAGCAGAGGATACCGTATTAGCCATTTTTCCTTCTCCAATGATGTATGCTGGTCCAACTGAAGTACAATGGCATGCCAAAGCTAGAATGAATGCGGGTGCAAACTTTTACATAGTTGGCCGTGATCCAGCAGGTGTACCGCATCCTAATAAAGAGCTTTATCCTGATGGTAATCTATTTGATGCTACACATGGTGCACGTGTACTAAAAATGGCACCTGGTTTGGATGCCATAGAGATACTGCCGTTCCGTGTTGCTGCATATGACAAAAGCAATTCATGTATGGCATTTTTCGATCCAACGCGAAAGGAAGAATTCGAATTTATATCTGGCACTAAAATGCGTACTTTGGCGAAAACTGGACAATCGCCGCCAAATGGATTTATGGTGCCGGCAGCGTGGAAAATCTTATCGGAGTACTATCAGACGCTATCCGGACAGTAGAGAATGTTTATTAGAAATTGAAAATATTTAAAAATAACGAAAATGCACTGTACTAATGGCGGTGCAAATTATAATTACGTATTTAATTTACTTTAATCATTTCTTAGGCAAATACTTAATTTACATACATGTATGTATACGTTAATATGTATTTTTTACTGCAAATATTATCTAATATCACTTTTATTTTTGATAGCAAATAATTACGGCAGCTAATTTATTCGATTTTAAATCATTTAGCATATGAAACGATAATTTAAATTACAAAATTTATAGAAAAAAATTGTCAATGTATTATATATATGTATGTATGTATATTATTGCATGTAGGGAAATTTGCAATAGAATAATCTGTCCAACAGAATTATCTTCTTTATTAAATGCTACGCTTAGAAACTTATTGTTCTAGTTTAGCTCTTTTTTATTTTTTTGTATGTCCATTTATATATACATGCACACATTTGCATTATAATTTTAAGTAAAAAGTTCAACCTAGATTATGTGCTAAGAAATATTCTATTTTACAAACTTTTTCCATTTTTATGTTTTAATTATTTATATATATGTATATTAATAAACCGTTCGACCATATGCTTACAAATAACGAGTTTTTTGCTTTAAGTTTACTGGCTAAATGGGTTATATGTATGTATGTACGTAGTTCTTACTTCTGTCAATAAAATAAGTCAAACGATTAAACCGGTTTTTGTTAAATTGTATACGCATACAAACATATATATGTATATTCTGTAGAAGAATGGTTGTCGCAATCGCACTTTCTACAAAGATTTCTCCGCAAGAAGACCCAGTTATGTAATCAACAGTTTGTATGAGATTTGTTTTAACTCAGCAAGCACATCTTAAGCCGGTAGTTATGTTTATAACGGTAATAATTACATACATATGCTTCTATTTGAACTTTGAAGATGCTTTATAGGTCAAAATATGTATTTATTTACATACATACGAGTAATATGTACACCACATTCCGATACAATATGTACTATTTAGTCTTAAAGCACAATACATTTACATATTTACAGTGTAACACTGAGAAATTCTAGTGCTACATTTAACACTGCCGTATAGCTTACATATTTTAAATAAAGCCAATATTATCAATTCCATGAAAAGGATGTAAGGATGTATATTTGTTTTATTTCATCAAAACCAAAAAAGACAAGAGTTGCTTGGGCTCAAATATGCAAATATTTATAAAGTAAACACAATACATATATACTTATAAAGCGGTGGTTTGTCGTTAGATTTGTTGTGAGAGAGAGGGATACACTCGCCGAGTCCTGTTGTCGTTGATGTAGTTACTGCAAAAATATTTCCCAAATTGGTTTACGGAGAATATTGCAAGAGTGTCAGTCCATGGCCGGATAAAAATTCGGGTCGTTCCGGTATCGCGGAAACTGGATGCTGGGCATACGTTGAGTTTGTTGGGTTCGAGTCTGGATAGGTAGGAGTTTAGGTCCACAGGTAACATAAGTCTAAGGTCACCGATGGAGCAACAACCCGCAGCTAGGCTGCGCCAAATCCTTTTCATCAGGGTTGGTTTTATTTATGCTGCATGTGCCGCAGTGATGACTCCACCATTCCTTCATTTCGGATAGATGTAACCAGTGTAGGTTTGCTCAGGCCTTAAGACACACCGGGAGTGGTCCACAAGTTATGTGGCCCGATGCTGCGACCGCTTAAATGCGCCCCAGCCTCCACGACAGTGCCCTCAGCACCTTTACCCATTTTGGTCAACCATCCACAGACCTCTACGGTCTCACGGAGCTCCTCACAGCATGACTCTCACCAAAAAAAGGCCTTTTTCCTATGTGAACGAAAGCGGCGACCTAGTGACTGAAGTACAGAGTGTAATGAATTTGTATAGCAAACACTTATCAAGTCTACATAACTGAAGTGAAAATAAGACGACCGGATATGGCGAACCTGAATCCCCAATCGATGACGATAAAACATTTGTTCTAATACCCGACTATGACGAAGTTCAAATTGCAATCGCCCGCCTGAAGAACAACAAAGCGATTGGAGCCAATGGTCTACCAGCTGAGCTATTCAAGTATGGCGGCGAAGAACGTTAGAATACGGTCCGATGAAAGCATGCCCAGCAATTGGAACCTAAGTGTGCTCTACTCAATCGACAAGGAAGGAGTACCTACAGTCTGTGCCAATTTTCGAAAGATTTGTCTTCTCAATATCGCATGTAAATTGCTATCGATCGCAAGAAAAGGATCGACAAATAATCTTTACGGCTATATGAACTAACGCTGAGCAACATTAAAAGCTCAGTGAGGACGGGGGAGGACATCAGTCGATAATAAAGAGGATCGTTAGATGGATTAGTTGGAGAAGGAATCGGCTGTACTCGACACGCTTTTGTTTGCTCGCCAATTTTAAAATAATAAATGGTTTTAAATAAGAAAATTTTCGTTCTTCTATTTTTGTTTACATTCTCGCCACGATACTATTTCTTATACTCTCTGTATTTACACGCATATGTACAGATGTAATGAAAAGTTTTTTTTTGCAAATAAATATAATACAATCTAATCTGTGTTATCTTATTATGATGTTCCATATGGAACATCAAATAAATTTGTACTAGATTTATTTTAAATATGACATTAGCGTAGATCTTGATTAGAGAACAAATTTTAACACACTAAATAAATTTAGCTGAGGAGGAGAACGTGTGGGATATTAAATGAATAATATAAAATACTTTTAAACCAAAATAAATAATATAGTTGTTTAAACTACTCGTACCTATGTACATATGTATGTAACCATGGGCTGAAAAGTTCCGGACCCAACACTTAGATGGCGCTGGTTATATTACCAAATCATTTCACGTTTTCATTTAACACTGCTTCGAGATGGGAAAAGCTCCGTTCAAATAAAGAAATTACATGAAGAGTAGTATAGGGACTCTAGTTCATCAGCAAGAACAATAAAACTTTAGTCGTAGAGATACTGAGGATGCAGAGCGAAGTGGTTGCGGAAATGAGACGATTGTTTTCAAAAGAACGTGCTAAAAATGGGTACCGGTGCTGCTAACTGTTGACCAAATATAGGCTGATGATTCTTAGCAGCATTTGACCTTGCTTAAAGGTATCAAATCGGAATTTCGAGTCGATGTGTGACAATGGATGAAATATGGGTCTATCATCTCAACCTGTGTGTATGTGTTTCTTTACGGAATCTTTCCAATATTTTGTCTATAAGATATATAATCACAATGTTGAACAACTTACAAGACCTCAATGATTTAGGCGTCACAATGGAGCTAGGTTTTAAAAATCATATAAATTCTTGTGGTAATCAGATAAAAGGAGTCTTAGCTCTCACCAAACGGTTGGTTAAGGTGTTCCACGATCCATAAATTACCAAATTATCTGTTTACTTTACTTGTTAGATCACTTTTGGAATATGGCTCAGTTGTATGAAGTTCCCACTATCAATTGTATAGTAATAAATTGGAATCTGTACAATAACAATTCCTACTAATTGCGTCGCCCTCCTTACAAAAGTCGTTTACGGCTCATTGTTCTGCCTACATCATTAGTCGTCCAAAGGTGCTGGTACACGGTTCGACTGCAATGATTCATCTGACTCCATCTTCAATATCAATTTCCTTCTCGTTTTTCTATGCAATTTAAAGCAGCTGATGAGCTAATCTGCTGCTAATAAGAGGTAAATGTAACCTCAACCTTCCGCGTTCGGTCCCGGGTTGAGGGTAGTATGGACTGTCACTGGTTTTCATTCACCGACAACAGACGATTTTGCGAGTATCCTACAGGCGCGCTATTTGGTCGGCTGGATGGGAGACGGTTAATGCTGGGTTCGTCGTCGAAAAAACATCTGGAATCAAAATGATTTGGAATGATTGGAATGTATAGCTGGTGATAAGAACGATGAGTATCAATTTAGCTATCATACATTATGGTAATAATGAATATGGCTATGATATTGTTTTTTAAATAAGTTCCAGCTTTTTGATAATTGAGCGCCTGAATATTTAGCGAAACGTTGGGCAAAAAGTGGAATAAATTTGTTTTATTTGCACTAACCAAACCAGATCAGCTAAGCCTAATTAATTAATAAAATCTTTAAATTATTTGAACTGATCGCTTAATAAAAGTTGATAAGAAATTTCGCTCGAAAGTAGAGATTAGCGCTGAAGCTGAGGCCAAATCATAAATTGTTCCAAAATAGTTGTATTGAAATGTTATAATAGCACTCTTGGTGGAAATTATATGGATGAAGAAAGCCAATTTTGAACAAAAAAAAACACGTATTCTTGTTTAAGCCTGGAACTTTTCAGCCCATGTCATAGAGCAGAGAAATTTTAAAGGAATTTTAAATTAAAATAATAAACAAAATTATACCAACAACTGCATATTAATGTTTCCACATTATTTTCATATCTAAATGATGTACTTTATATGGTAAGTGTTCTAGTGAGTGGACATCACCTAGTAGCCGGAGAGTATTAAGGTTTAAGTGTTTAGTTTTAAGGAAAAATAGAGTTTACCCGCGACTTTGTCCGCCTGGAATTCGAAAATTCATTTAATAAAGTTTTAAGTTGGATTTTTAAGATATTTAATTTATAGTAAAACATAACTTATTACATGAAATTTTGTGAATACTTATAAGATATAACAATTTTTAATAAAATGTAGGGATTTAAACCTCTAAGAAAATATGGAAAAATTCTGATATTTTCTCATGAAAACGAGGTCCCACACCCAACGCAATATTTCATTGTAGACAAAATTTTTGTTCCTCCGTGGGATGCTGTAATCACCGAGCTACTTTGTAAGCTTAGCAGGGGAAACAGCTTTCTCTCAAGTCTACTTTGTTTAGGATTATTGCGAAGCATACTTTGATGGAATTCTAGAAATAAATACTGATTATCCTTGAAAACGACTTATTAATATGGTATCCTCCATTATATTTCGATACAATACTCTTTTGATGAATTTGAATTGCGCATTAAAGTAATTGGCCCTCCAAATATAATATTAAATTTAATATGTGAGCTAGGAGACCTAGAAGTTTTAGTGTATTCAGGAACTCTACTGGATAGTAAGTGTCATCATCTGTGTTTATGACTGCGTCGACGGATTTATATTGATATTCGAATGATTTTAAAAATATTTAATTTACTACTGAGGCCTACTAATTTCATGCATTCACGACTCAGCTCCCACGTCAATGTTGACAGTCATAACTTCGAGGTTGTAGATAATTTCGCCTACCTTGGTACCCGTATCAACACAAACAACAATGAGAGTCTTGAAATCCAATGGAGAATCACTTTTGTCAACATGAACGTAAACAACATCGCTGGTTCAGTGGTACAATTCCCGCCTGGAGGGACCACCCCAACAGCCATCTTATAGATGCTGAACATCCACCTAGGTCACTGTACGCCACTCACGAGGAGTCAGTTAATACGTTCAAAGACACCCTTCCTGTAAATGGCATACTCGTAGTTAAATCCCCACCCATAGCAGACGAAGATCTCGAGATCCCGCGTAATACTGGCGCAATTTAGGTCTGGATATTGTAGTAGGTTAAACTCTTACTTATCCAGATTCGACCCCAACATACCCAACGGATGATCTCGGTGGCTTGTCCCTAAGCGGGGCTAGTCAGCCGCTACAATAACAACAGCAACATTTAATGAGTCGACATTAGAAGTTATCGAGAGAAAGGTTTTACTTAGGATTTATGTTCCTCTACGAGTTCGAAACGGTGAATACCGCAGCCGATGGAACGATGAGTTGTATGGGATATACGGCGACATTGACATAGTTCAGCGAACCAAGAATTAATTAAAAATACTGAATTAGTATCAAATGCTCTGAGGTAATTATTAGTATGGAAGCATGAAGTTGAAAAAAAGGTAATCGTCCAGTAATTAACACAATTTCCTTACAACTCTGTATTCATTTCATTTACGTATTGTACGTACGTATGTAGGTATGCCAAGGCTTGCATTTGGTCGGTTAATGTAATTAACATTAGTTCAACTGTTCTTTATCGGTAAAATTTCATTTGTTAAATATTGTAGTTAAAAAAGTACATATGTACATATATGTATGTAAGTATGTTATGTATTTAATTTTTTTAAAACATTTGTATGTATATAATTAACCTAAATCATTTGTACATATATGTTTAAAAAAGTGTTATTTAGACAAACCGACAGTTAGCTCATCAACAAGTTTCATTTCAGCTTAAATATTTATTTATTAAATGCAGGAAAATGCTGTGTTTAGGTAAGTAAAAGTCTAAAAAAAAACAACATTTTTTATTTTGTTTTGTAAATATCTAAACATGATGGTGCTTTTTCATCTTTTTTGTTTGATAAAGAGACATAAATACTTACAGACATATATGTATGTACGTATGTACATGACTATTACTTTTTCAAAGGTGTACTCGTATGTTATATACTCGTATGTATGTACATAAGTTTCTTGGAATGCATATTCAGATATGCCATAAGTTATTGAAATTTAAGAATGAAAACACCAACGTCATCACACATTGTGTTTACTTAATATACTTTTTATACTCTAAACTGTTAGAGAGGTGTTTTTTAAGCATGTGGTTTTCAAGAAGAAATAATAATAATAAATATAAATTAATGTTATGACCAAGAATTTAGCTTTATTACCATAGTATTTTAAAAATTATTTCAGGTGAGTAACCGCCGCGGCTGTCTCGAAGGAATTCCAGCCGAGAGGGGCAATTTCGCACCACTTTTTGTAGCAACTGGGTCTACATGTCAGCTTTAACGCGCCGAATATTCTTTTCCAAGGTGTCCATCGTCTCGAGTTTTTCTGCGTAGACAAGCGACTTCACATAACCCCACCAAAAATAGTCCAGCGGTGGTAAATCTCACCAACTTGGAGGCCAAACCACAGGCTCACGGCTCGAGATGATGCGCTCACCAAAAGTTGCCTTCAATAAAATGATGTTTTCGTTGGCTGCAGCGCCGTCTTGTTGGAACCAAAAGTCGTTCATATCAACCACCAAATCAGGCACGTAAAAGACATAATTTATGACTTTCTAGCGTTCCCCATTGACTGCAACATTATGACCGGCTTCTGCCCATAGATCACACCAAACGGTGCATTTTTTTAAAAATGTGACAGCGTCTCAACAAAGACTTGTGGACTATCATCACTCCAAAAGCGACAATTTCGTTTATTAACGTAGCTATTCAACCGAGGATGTGCTTCATCGCTAAACAAAAAATTTCTTGTTATCGAACATGCGAAGCGCTAGATGGTCGTTCAGCTTCAATTCTTGCACGAGTTGGATTTTGTAAGCCCTCAAAGCAAGATCTTTACACAAAATCTTCCATAAATCGGATGGGCATAGTTCCAATTGTTGCGCGCGTTGGAGGATGGATAAATTCGGAACATTTTCGAAACTTTGTTCGATCCATGGTTGCTCGATTTGTCGCCTCTGTGTAGCTTCATTATGTCGACCGGATATATGACGCATCGCTCGAACCGAACCCGATTTTCAAACGTTGTTCTGAAGTATGGTAAGTCTGTTCAATATGAAATGGTAAACCAAACTGAGTATAAATCAAGTTATATATTTAGACCCAGCTGAAATGATTTTCATCCGAATCCCTCCCCCAATTTGTCGTATGCGTCTTGATGTTTGTTCAACAAATGGAGCGGCCTACACATTTTTCTATGCTGCCTCCGAACGGACGATGGATTTTTACGAGGGGAGCTTTTAATTTATGTCAGATATGTACTCGGAGAGCTTGACATTCCCTGCCGAGCGACGACCACAATTAGAAAACTTTATTATCTATTATTTTAGATGTTGGTCGAACCGGTACTAGAACCTTGTCAGTACGCACTCGGCCATTGCGGCCGTCGAAAAAAGTATTACCTCATGCAAAATCACTCGTCAAAAAAACACTCTTTATATTAACTTTTTAGCACTTTTATAATTAATAAAAAGTAAACTTCGCTCTAATAAATTGTGCAAACTCTGTAAACGGACTAATAATTTCTAAAAATGTATAGAACTTGTTGTGTCAAAAAGAAATTGGTCAAGCCGTAAGCAGCGAGGAAATTTAGAATAAACAATAAAATCGATTTTAATAATTGAAGAAGGTTCGTTGAACTTTTGCATAGAAGCCACAGGCGATGTAAAAGAAATTATAAATAAGTGGTAAAATATGCCATGAAAGATCAAGCAGCTCGTTAGCCATATGCAGAGTCATCTGTGTAAGCAAATGTAAGCATGAACATACAGACTCGTATATACATACATATTTTTAACAAAAACCGTTTTAGTTCCAGCTTACATACATTTATGTACATAAATACATATGCATATGTAAATTTCGAATGAAAGTGCTGGATCAGTGGTTTTGCATAAAATTAAGAATTTAACATATCAAATTCTTAAGACATTTTTTCTCACTACATACTCACATACATATCTAGCTTACATAACTATGCGCATACATATGTATGTAAAAATATACATATTAATAGATATATTCGTGGCAATAAAGGTATTTTGAACTCTAGTAAATCAATATGTCCAAAACCATTAAATAAATAATCATATAAACATACATACATACGTACGTGTATGTATGGACTAATGCAAAAAATAATATTTTGTAATTCATATTCTCTAGTTTCTAGTAAGAGTATTAGCTTTTCTGTGCTATAAATTAGCAGGGAAAGATTGAGAGGGTGTGAGGCAGAAGGTGAGAGAGGGAAAGAGAGACAGAAGGTGAGAGAGGGAAAGAGAGAAGTAGAGAGAGAGATGGATAGAGAGAGAGAGAGATAGATATAAAGAGAAAGATTGAGAGAGAGAGAGAGAGAGATAGAGAGAGAGAGAGAGATAGAGAGAGAGAGAGAGATAGAGGAGAGAGATAGAGAGAAAGAGAGAGAGATAGAGAGAGAGAGGTAGAGAGAAAGAGAGAGAGAGATAGAGAGAAAGAGAGAGATAGAGGGAGAGAGAGAGATAGAGAGAAAGAGAGAGAGATAGAGAGAGAGAGAGATAGAGAGAGATAGAGAGAGAGATAGAGAGCGAGAGAGAGAAAGATAGAGATAGGAAGGGAGAGTGAGAGAGATATGGATAGAGATAGAGATAGAGATAGAGATAGAGATAGAGATAGAGATAGAGATAGAGATAGAGATAGAGATAGAGATAGAGATAGAGATAGAGATAGAGATAGAGATAGAGATAGAGATAGAGATAGAGATAAAGATAGAGATAGAGATAGAGATAGAGATAGAGATAGAGATAGAGATAGAGATAGAGATAGGAAGGGAGGGAGAGCCAGAGAGAGATAGAGATAGAAAGAGAGAGGGAGGTAGAGAGATAGAAAGAGAGAGGAAGGTAGAGAGATAGAAAGAGAGAGGGAGGTAGAGATAGAAAGAGAGAGGGAGGTAGAGAGATATAAAGAGAGAGGGAGGTAAAGAGATGTAAAGAGAGAGGGAGGTAGAGAAATAGAAAGAGAGGGAGGTAGAGAGATAAAGAGAGGGGGTAGAGAGATAGAAAGAGAGAGGGAGGTAGAGAGATAGAAAGAGAGAGGGAGGTAGAGAGATAGAAAGAGAGAGGAAGGTAGAGAGATAAAGAGAGGAAGGTAGAGAGATAGAAAGAGAGAGGACGGTAGAGAGTTAGAAAGAGAGAGGGAGGTAGAGATTTAGAAAGAGAGAGGGAGGTAGAGAGATAGAAATGAGAGAGGTAGCGAGATAGAAAGAGAGAGAGAGGTAGCGAGATAGAAAGAGAGAGGGAGGTAGAGAGATAGAAAGAGAGAGAGAGGTAGCGAGATAGAAAGAGAGAGGGAGGTAGAGAGATAGAAAGAGAGAGGGAGGTATAGAGATAGAAAGAGAATGATAGAGAGATAGAAAGAGACGGATAGATAGATAGAAAGAGAGAGAGAGATTCAAAACTTCTCGAGAATATCTAAAAGAATATAACTTTCAAAAACCAAAAGCCTTTTGCTACTTACGTATTGGATATATCTCTTATGCGTTTCTTTCCTTATCCGTTTGGCGCTAAATGGAGACACCCAGTGAAGCCAGGTCCTTCCGACTGATTTTTCATATTCCTCTGCTTCCACCGAACGGGTATTGCATCGAATACTTTCAGCGCTGAAGTGTTCTCTTTCATGCCTGCGAAGCGACTTGTAGAGCGAACGAAGTTCGCCTAGAGAGAATTTTACTTTTCAAATGCCTACTCAGTTCATAGCAGTAACTATTGGCATGACTATGTTGAATTTCGAGGGTGACATTATTATTTGTGTCTATGCTGGAAATATTTCGTTTTGTCGTCGTTCACCCATTCGGATCGCTTCATTATCCTGCATGGAGATCGCAGAATCAATTGCATAATTGTTGAGGCCAATGATATAAATATCATCAGCATAGGCCAGCTTTGATACGAAATTCAGACGTCGCGGTTAGAGACAGCTCCTTTTCCTGTAATCGAAGGATATGGATAATACTGATTTCAGGATAATTGATGCAAACTCTGGACCCCCAGATGACCCTTCTCTTTCCCACATGAGTATACTACATTCCTAATACTTTCTGAGCTACAGACCATATTCCGGGCTCCTGCGATCGTTTTGGGAATGTTTCGTCATGTAGGCTGAATTTTCCGACTGTTGTGCTTATAGAAAACATTTTTGGTGACATCGTCCTTCTATTCCGTCGGGCGTGAGCACAAAACAAGAAGCATTGCTTTTATGCGGATTGGATCTCAAACAAGCCAAAACTAAATTTGCGCTTATTTATAAGGCCTCCATAGTAGATTCCACAAGGGCTCAACTTCTTCAGTTCTCCCGCCGTCCAAGGTGATTTCAGCCTTTAGTCTTACGAAAACACCAGGCATCTGTGCTGTGCAACTTTTCGAATAAGTGACCGTAGGTATAATTCAGAGGCGTGCGTTTCAATTGTGATCCTTAAAGCGTTTGCAGACGACCTAACGATAGGATTATTCTGAAAAACCATTGAGCTTTTCATAAATTTAAATTTTTAATTTTCATATTTATTATTTTCCGAAATACATTGGAGGTTTTCTAAAATACAAGGGTGTAACCAAAGCAATACAAATAGGCTATAACTAGTTAAATTCACAAAAACAACAGTTAAACGTCTGAGCCTTTCTGGCTTCAGTATACTCAGTATACTCAAGCGAGCGTAAGCTTCCTTTCCTTTTACAAATAAAATTCGATTTTAATAGCAAAAATATATAAATATAGGCGTGTTTACATATAAATTCTGCAACTTTACTCCATATCTTCACTGGTTAATTCATAAAAACTGCTCAAGGCTTGCTTAGTCTCCGGCGATTCAGTACTAACAAAACAAAGTCCCAAATCCTTTTCGACAACTACGTTTACCCAAAAATTTTGTAGTTGATTTTGAATAACTCTTCTCTTAACTTCCTTAATCCATTTGTTGTAGTCATCAAATGAGCTAAAATCATAGCACTGCTTACGGTAAATGGATAGCGCTTCTTCTAATTTTTTATAGTTCAAGCTCTCTTTAGATTCAAACAATAATTCGGAAATAACATTACGCATCTGGTCTGCATAAATCTGGAATTTCGCATCACGCTCCGTGCGATTGGATATAGTCAGAACATTGTGTTGCACAAGTTGACGAAAATCATCTGCAGGTGTCTTCATACTTACTCTCTCAATGCTCAATGCAGGGTCATTGGTGGTAGAAGAAGCTTTTGCGCTACTATCGCTATATTCAGATTTGACTTTACTGGCTTCGCTTGGTTTTTCTACTATTTTGTTTTCTTCTAATGGAAATAATGACTTGATTACTTTTGCTGCACGCTTTGCGTGCTTTTCCCGTAATTCAGGTACTTTCCAGAATATTTCTACAAAATTTTTGCCATCTAACATTTCAGCGAACTGCTCATCGTCTTCACTTGCATTTAATATAATT
The DNA here is from genome assembly GCA_037013455.1 of Ceratitis rosa. Taxonomy (NCBI): domain Eukaryota; kingdom Metazoa; phylum Arthropoda; class Insecta; order Diptera; family Tephritidae; genus Ceratitis; species Ceratitis rosa. Next base: position 7,830,314 of record JAWMAG010000069.1, on the reverse strand, counting down.
TTCGTTTCCAAAACGTCCATTACATTCTGTTCATAAATGTGTGGCAAAGACTCGAAGGGTAAGAGATCCGGTAAGTATGTATCACGTGCAGCATCAGATTCCTTCTGGTTTATTGATAAATCCATAGAGTCAATCAGAATATCAATAGCGTCAATTTGGTCTTTAGAGCAATCCGTTTTTGGTGTACGCAGACGAGGAAATTGGAAGTAATGATATTGTGAATGGTATGCAATTTCGACCATTGTTAGCGAGGCAGGGTTATCTGGATGCAGCTGTGAATAAAATAAGTATGTAGGCATATTATGTGCATATTATTATATATGATTTTTAAATTATATTACCTGGTTTGGTAATAAGATTACCATCTTGGGATTATTGAATGCTGCGCTAAATACTTTGCAGCAGAGCATAGCCATATTTGTGTTAGTCATAGCGCGTACCAGTGCATCTAATTTTTGCGCTGACGCATTCATACCTTTTTGATGCACAATCCAGTATAACGAATCACCACAAAAATACTCTTCAGGTATGGAGTCGCGTTTCATAAATCCAACAAATTTCAAGCCGGGTTCGTAACGTTCCTTAACATTTTTTAACGATTCATCGTATGGTATTGGTGTGGAACCCAACATATAGCCTTCAATGAGATCTGTCTCACTAGGTTCAATTTCTGATCCACGTAGAAAATATTTTATTTCTCGATGAACCAGATCTTGATTCTCGCTCCAGCACTTTTTTAATTTAACATTGCTCTCATCTTTCATGTAAATAACACCTGATATACGAATGTTGATTTCAGAGCCAATAGTTAATTTACTATTCCAAACCCAAGGGCGCTTATTAATGATTTTGAAAATACACCTTTTAGCTTCGTCAAAGTTATACAGCTTTGCACTGCAATTGGTAATAAGTTGTAAAGCAAAATCCTCACTTTTCAGCTGATGTTTGCCTTTATTGCCTTCACGAAACACCACTTTTGGTAAACCGCTTATTGGATTATCAACGTATTGTATATTTTGAGAGCTATAACATCATAAAAATTAGAACATAAACATCAAATATGTATTTATAAAGTTTAAGCAGACTTACATTACAACCAGCTCAACCTCAGTTTTTGCAACATTTTGTACAATAACGTCGAACATATCATATGAATTACGCACGTTATTGAAATCATAAAAGAACAAAATACGTGATCTCTGGAACTTGAAGCATCTATAAAAGAAGAAGGCGATAAATCAAAACGCTTGTATTAATATATAATTGTAAATTAAGCGTACTCTTCACCACGTTTTATCGCTTCCATTGCAACCACTAAAGCTTCTAGCCACTCGCCTTCATCGCAAGCCTCTTCATTTACAAATTTGTAGAAATTTAAAAGCATTTGCCAAGTTGGACATTGCGGTTGTTCGTATTGTGTTATATTGTTATAGCTGTCTGGGAAAACATGTTCATTTACATCATTTGAAGTTTTTTCGGTGCCCAGAAGTACAAACGAAACGAAATCTTTTCTACCACCGCAGATCTACAATGGTAAAGGTAATGAATATTTGACTTTAATACTGCAGTTATATACCTTATCCTTCAAAAGTTCTGCTACCAACTTTACAGATTTCATTTTCAAATCTTCATTAGCCGATGGCCTTATATCCAGCACAGCTACAACAAATTCCTATTTGCCAACATTTTGATTAATAAACTCTCATTACATTTTAGATATTTTAGTTACCTTATTTGCAGCCATGTTGATTTTGGCAAAACTAGACAAAATATAAAATATATAAAGCAATAATTATTTAATAAAATGAGTAACTTATTTTGTTTACGATTTGTTGCGAAATTTATTTGAAGAGATTACTATCGATAAGAGGGTTGAAAATCGATTGCAACTCTTAACACACCGGTAAGATACAAAAGTATTGAGCAAAGTCGGTGTGATAATAATTATGATGACAGTTGCCACTTTTGTTTGCCGTTGACAGATTTACTTTGACGTCTGAGAGTACGTCCAACCAACACTTTTTCTTATAATTCTATTAAAGTTTTAAATCTGTTATATTAAGTAAAAATTGATTTTGTTTCCTAGATCATTTCCATAAAGTCAGTCAACGCACTCAAAAAATTGTTACCAACTTTTAGTCATGCGTTGCTAATATGGGAAATGGCGTAAAGTAGCATGTTGAAGTTAATCTGTCACGCACATAGTCCAAAAGTTCTATCTGCTATCGACTTTACTTATATTGCTCCTTCATGGGCTTATCAGCTGTTGCTTGTCTATTTATGTCATGGAACCCCCTAAAGGTTCTCCACTTGTTGCATCTTTAACGATTTTTTTTTATTTTATACACAATTGATTGAATTTGCTGGCTCGGTACCTTGATCCAAATATGTGTTCAACTAATTGCCATTTGTTTATGCAACAAAGTTATAAGCCTTTGTGGAACTTTGTATTAATTTATTTCAAAAACAATAAAAAAAACCATTCATAAATACAATTCTCTTTGGAAGTACCTGAATATGATTAGTAGTCAATGATAATTAAACTCGTTCTGTATTTGTAAGTTTTGTTTAACAAAGTTTAAATTCAACATTTTTTTGTTATTTTTAAAGCTTCGAAATAAAATTGGGTTTTCCAATGCTAACACATACAATCTTTTTGAATATAACAATTTATAACATTTAAATACAAAGAATGTCCAAAAATATAGATTAATTATCCTTCTTTTTAAAAGGTGCCACGCATCCAGCTCTGTTATAAAATTCTACTGGCTCTAAATCATCCACATTGTCAAAGTAATCTGAATCCTTCGCCCAGCAAGGTCCAAGTTCTTTAGCTACTATCTGATCACGCCAGAAATCTAACATTTCTCGTTTAAGAAGTTCATCTCGAACAGTAGTTATCCACGTATTGTAAGTCCAAGGATCAAAAAAGCTAGCATCAGCTTTTAATTTGCAGAGCAAATCTGCAGCTTTTACTTTATTGTCTTCAGATGAATCATTTTGAGAAAACAGAAGCTTCCATATTACGTCACGTGCAGATATTGCAATTTTTTTAAAATTATTAGCGATGACGTCACCTTCGACATTCTGAACTTCTTGCACTCTTTCTTTAATTAGGCAGTCGTAATCCCGACACGGCAACTCGGTGGAAATATATGCATCAAAATCTGAATTTAGCTGAAAAAAATACAGTAAGACTAATTTAAATAATCTTTTCAATATTAATTATATTATTTTTGTGTACATACATCTGGTTCTTCGTTGGTAGTTGTGGGAAGATCCAATGCAACAGAATTACATCTATGTCCAGTAACTTGCACAAATGGAGCTACACATCCAGCGTGATTGTAAAATTGTGCGGGTGCAACGTCTTCCATGTCATCAAAAAAGTCAGAATCTCTTGCCCAACATGGACCCAACTCTTTCACAACCATATGATCACGCCAAAAATCTAACATATTCCTTTTTAACAACTCGTCACGTAAACCAGAAATCCATTCATTATATGTAAATGGATCATAAAAGCATGCATCTTCTTTTATTTTCTTTAAAAACTCGGCCACATTTTCCAGACTCTCTTTCGTAATGGGACTAGACGAAAAGAGCAATTTACATACAGTTTCACGAGCAGCAGCAGATATAATTTCGTAATTTTTCGCGATCACCTCTTCATCCAAATCTTCTGATTGAACTTTTTCTTCAATAAGCTTCTCATAATCCTTTAGCGGCGCGTCTACGGAAATATTAGCATCAATATCAGACATCTTAAGAAAAATATATACGTATATTAAAATAAAAATAACCAATGTGATTTCATATTAATACAAACCGCACTAGTCACACCGATTCTTTGTTGAACTGTTGAGGGGTTAGAGGGTTTTAAAAAACTTGCAGAATTAGAATTGTACATATCTATAAATTAGAAATAGATGAACAGTTTATGAAACGGTTTATGTTTACAAATATTTGCACAGCTGAAAGTGATGATACGCGTGGTTGCCGCTTCATTAAGTATATGCCGAAATTGATAACATTTTCATTGACGGTAATTATTATATAATGTAATAATAATAATTAATGTCAACCACTCCGAGAGTATTTCAGACATTGAATCCTCATAAAAATCCATCAGCCGTTCGGAGGCGGCTTATTTTAAACTGTAGGTCCCTCCATTTGTTGGAAAAACATCAAGGCGCAAAACCCCAAATTGGAGGAGGATCTCGGCCGAAATTGGCTTCAGCCAATTATATACATAATAATAATAACAATGTAATAATTTTGTATTCAATACTCAATAAATAAATTGAATTTAGGTCACGTGAGCTGAGGAGGAAATTGTAAACAAGTGAAAATTTAATAATTAAAGGTAATAACAATACAAGATAATAATAATTAATAATAATAATTAACATATTTCAATTTGACACTATTTAAGAAGGCTGTTATTCATTACTTACTCATAGACCAACGAGTTTTTGGTACCTTTGGAGCTTGCTGCGCATTGTTTTTCCATTCATGGCAACCATGTTTTATTTTGGCGAATAAAACAAAGTAAGGCGTATCAAACAAGGTGAGTTTACAACCGTAGCTATTTAAATTTTTCATTAATTTAAGATTGAACCTTAAAAATCAATATTGTTAATTTTTTGTTGCAATCAATATCTCAAATATAAAGCGAGACATATAAATTTGTTTTCTCTTGCCGTTGAAGTTTTGCTTAAAAATGATAAAGGCAAAATAAAGCCCCAAACATGGTAAATTCTTGTATTGTATTGTTCATAAGGCAAACTCGTTTTGTGGATACTAATATATCCTATGAAAAATGCATTATTTTTTTGATGAGGCGTTAATCCATTTTTCGACATCTGTATTCTCTATTACTTCTTTTATTTGTACAATAAATATATTCAAAAGTTTCCTTTAAGGCTTTAAAAAGTTTATTGATGGAACAGAGAAATACATTTCTGTTTCTAAGGTCCGTTTTTTCGAGTGTCTGTTAATGTGAGGATCCACCTCCTTTTAAATATTTATTTAATATTAGATAAAAGGTGGCAAGGCTGCGGAGAGGCATAAAGAAACTACGTAAATCACCTGTAAAGTAAATTCTCTTACATTTCTCTTAGCAATATGGCGCACAGAAGCTTCTTCAAACCTGACTATAAAATATTCGTTCATTTTCCATTAGATTTATGTATTATGGGCAAAGAAAATAAGTAAATTTGTAAATCAGCTGTTTTCTGTTTGTTAACAGAACAGATGTCGCTGTCAAAAAAATAAATTATTAACCAACGCTTTGACCGCCCGATAAATTTAACAGCCACATTTTAAAACACGCACTTGAGAAAACGAAAACGTGTTTAAAGAGAAGTTAAATTTTAACAGGCACTCGAAAAACGGCCCTAAATATTAATCTTTGCGCCAAGTTTTAACATCTCTGTGTTAGAATACCACAATTTAGCAACACTGTTGTTTCGTGTGCTCGTGCGATTTGTTTGCTGCCTATTATCTGATATAGTTGACTCGAATTCTGTTATTTTCCACTTAATTAAATTTGTGAATAAAATTTAAAATTATGGTGACAGCAAGGGTGTGATATATTAATAATTAATTCTACATTATTAACAACTGAAGCAGTAATGGCAAAAGAAGTCCTGCTTGCTGGATTCGAACTAATGTAATTTGGATGCATTGGGTTCTGACATCAAAGAAAATACCAGTTAAAACTAACTAAGAAATTATTGTATCAACCTAACAAAGGAGGAAAATAGTGCAAATTAGCAAAATAAAACAACGAATTGGTACTGATTACGGGATACCTTTGCATATCGGACTAAAACCCGTCAATTCTTAAGCCGTTTTGCGTGAGACAGTGGTAATTTTATACAAATAACGGTACACATTTACTTTCATTTGAGGTAACAAGTTATTTGTTGGTACATTGTATAAAGAAGGAAACAAATATTATTTGTTTTTATGCTTTATAAAATCAATATAATCTTAAATAACAAACTTTTATATATGTATGTATGTAGGCACGTAGGCATTTGTATTCCTTTCTTCCGGCATGTAGTGGAAGTGTTGTAGTAAATAGGATATATGTATGTGTGTGTTCTTTTTTAACTTGGGAGACTACCTCCTATCGAGCCGTTAAACCATTCAAGGCAGGTAGCATATGATTACGATGGCCAAGGGCGGAAGGTAAGCGACGAATGTACGAAAAGTTTATTTTTAATTTACCTCACTAACACGCTCAACGTTGATCAACATTGTTTTTTTTCGCTATTAGTCGCAATAGCCCACATCGTTTTGGCGGTCAGCGACAAAACTTGTAAATACATGAGCACGAAAGCCACGAGATAGAGACCAAAATCACAAGCTATGGCATATAGAAGAATAACACAAGTAAGCATGCACTTGTGTCCTTCATCGTAGACGTTGTGTCGGAAATTCGCTAACCGATTTCAATTGCTGACACGTGCCGCACATAATCAACGCAACGAAAAAATAACCGACTTTTTGTGGTGCGTAAGAAAAGAAGAATAAAATTAAAAGCTGTGTTAAAAGTGGCAGGTGCGTAAGGTGATGGGCGAAAGTCAAGTATAAAAAATCACACAGTATTTGTATATCTATAAAGAAATTTTCGACAATTTTTGCGTAAAAGAAGCAGTTGGATTTTAAATAACAATTTAATAAAGGAAAGGTGTCTGCAAAAGTTTAAAGAAATTATATTTTATTTGTTTAGGCATGTTGTGTAAAAGTGTATGTCTGCAATTGAAACTTTGTATATTATTTTTGATATAATCGTCGTGTGAATGGTTACTTTTTGTATTAAAACAATATAAATTTATTGAGCCATAAAGTGCATAGATATAAGTATACAACTTCAGAGTCAAAGTAGTTATAAACTTGTATTTTTTGGTCTCGCTAAAATGTCTACATAAGTACAATATATTCATTGAATACTACTCCGTCTGGCGAAATTCTTATCTATAAACTTGTAGACAAAATAATATTTACATATATAAATATGGATGAATATATGTAAAAGAACAAGCGTACATAGATACATACGTATGCATGGCTTATATACATGTATATACAAACATTTATTGTTTTCTCTGTGAAACTTTCATTTATTCTCTGTTTTCATTCACCATTTCAGTTACTTAACGAAAATGTTCTCAATTCAGCAGCTGATCAAAGCTCTCCGAAAGCTACAAAACACAAATGCCAAAAACGCTGGGAGTGATTTAGTGAAACAAAACCTCAAGCAAGTTATAGCAACCTCAACCGAAACAATAACTGGAGTGGAAGCGATCTCAGCGCCTGCAACCATTAAAAATGCTGCTGCTAAACTGTCACCCTCAGCTGTGACGTCATTGTTTTCGTTAAGCAACGCGATGATATCACCAAAACAACCAGAACAACAACAACAACAACAATCCCACCAAAGTGAGAATAATCAACAGCTGTTGCTGGGAACAAATTCTAGTCAACAACAAAAGCAAACATATCAGCAACAAAATTCGCGGCGGCATACACAAGCACACGAAGTCATATGTGAAACTAGTCCACAACGTAATGTCAGTCTTGATTTGTCTGCGATTGAAAACGGTTGTGTTACTGCTGGTACGGAATACCAAATTGCCGTGAATTCATTGAAGACGACAACAATAAGAGCGCAAGCTACAAATTTCACAAAAACAACACGCTCCCAACAGATACAGAAATTCTATCAACAGCATCTACATCATTTCCATACACAAAATAATCAAAATTTAGAAAATAAACAAACACAATATAACGCAATGTCATCATTGGCAGCTGAACCGAAAACAGTTAAGCAAGACGAACAAACAATGGCCACAACAAATGGACAACATCCAATTAAGGATGAAAATACTAGCAGCGGTAGCAGTTGTAATGGTAATGAACAGAAGAATTCATCCGGTAAGCCGTGCTTCAATGCCGGACTGGGACAAATAATACAGTTTATGGAGCTGATTGGTAACTTAAAGGTGAGTGACATGTGCAATAAATACTTTAACGACATTTTATCGATTTTTTTTCACAAACAAATTTTGTAGCACATACACATACACACACCAGTGTTTTCTATTAGTATCGTATGTATGTATATATTTCTTTGGTTATTTAGAAATATTAAAGAAATTACTAAATTTGCAAATTTTAATCATCAAAGATTGATTAAAGTACTCACATATGGAAATACATTCACAATAAGCGGTTCAAGAGTGATGTCTAATTGTGTACTCTACAAAGTGTACTATTAAGTTTAAATATGAACCGGTTTTGGTATAAACAAATGTTAATACAAAAAGTATATTTGTATGTGTGATGTGTTGTTCTCATAAATTTTCCACGTTTTACGTCTGACACATTTGACAAGCCTAAATATGCTACGAAATTGTCAAGGAGGAGGGTGAGCGCTTCAGCCTTGAGTTTGCTGCTGTTTGCTAAAAATTTGCTTTGAAGGGCAAATCAATAAATAAGTTTAATGCAACGAAAACTTCTAATAAAAGTTACAAAATTGTGTGTTCACAACCCTTACGGAAGTTGCCAAAGTATTACGAGATTTCCTGCTGTTAATTGGCAAGTGTAGCTGCGTAAAGGAAGGGCAAATGCCGGTGTTTAATCAATAAATATGACTGCTACACGTGCTGTATCTACTTTCAAAAGTGCATATATTCGGCATAATGATGTCATTGCTAATTGAAGCCTGTTTTAATAACAAGTAGCACTCCAGGACCCTCTGGATAATATTTTGTATATTCTCATAGCAATTCTTGATGTTTATGCATACTTGAAAATAGAAGAATAGTGGTAGGTAGAGTCTTTTTCGCCGAGTTTTGCCTTTATTTTTTTCAAAATATTTCTAAATTACTTGTGAAGAAGTATGTCTATAGAATGTTAGGTAGGTATGAACTCATGGCAGAGTATCATCTAAAAAAATAATAATTTTTTTCATATGCGGTCACCACTTTACGATAATAGCGCTTATAAGCTATTGTATAGTATGCATATTGAAATAGGAAAAATATTCTCTACTACGAAAGCGTCTTTAAAAAAAAAAATTAAAAATTAAGTGTGTGCAAAGGTTAACATTATGAATTGCAATTTCTGTTAGTAAATTATGTAAATAAATCTAAAAAATTATTAAAAGTAAATTTATAGTTTATTTTTTAAGTAATTTCAAAAGTAAATTTAGATAAATAAATCCCTTATGCAATGCACATATCTCCCTGAAACACAGCTAATGTTTGAAGATTTGAAAACAAAAAAGAAAATTTTGTTGTTGTCAACAAATAACAAGCAATTTTGTTTGATTGAGTGCGCGTTTCGTTATATACTCGTATGTACCATATGTATGTGATGAAATACACAATTTTTGTTTATTGACGTAGGCGTACAATTGCATTGACGCCAATTTTTAAGCTATTATTTTACGTGTGCAAATATTAAGTAACTTTTCGTGGAATGGAGAAGATATATGTATATGTACGTATATATTTTTAGTAGCTGTTGGCATATGCTGGCTTTTTTATTTATTATATTTTCATTTATTGCATTTACTATTGTCATTATTACTAGATAGCCAAGTTAACTGCTTGTGTAAGTCAAGTCAAGTTAACTTAAAATTTATAATGTTAAAATTCCATGTACTAAATATGTATGTATGTAGTGTAGCACTAATTGTAAAAGTAAAAATGTTAAAATTCTAAGTGTATGTTAATGCAGGCATGTGCATGTAGGTGTGAAGTGTATTTCGATTTAATTTACTCAGCATCAAAAGTTATTTCTCTAATTCTCTAAATAATTTATATGTATATCTCACTTGATATTGCTCTCTTCGTTCTTAGTGATCGTTTATTTTTATAAATAAATTTTTCTTTTGCACTTTCACATACATATGTATATGTACATATGTACATACATATATTCATTTGTGATATTTATATGTATAGGTATAAATTTTGTACTATTTGCATAATCTATGAGAATCGAAAAATGAGAAAAAAATTAAATACAAAATTAAACGCGCTTTTCGGCTATATCGAAGGTTTTATGCCTTTCATGAATAAAAAAAATCGGGTTATCGATGCGGTGCAAATTTTTGAACTATGATATCCTGTTGCTGATATGGACTAGTAATCTCTCGAATGAATGTTATGGCTCAGTTATGTGGACTTAGAACACTTACACTTCATAAATACTTAGCACTTCTGTTCATTGAACTTTGCGGTTAGCCAATACATATGTACATAGATATGCCTACTTTGCTTCATTTAGAAATTTGTTGAATTTAGGTTTTCTAAGCTGATTTCTTGATTGATAATTATTTTCATAGTCATGTCAGCATAGACGGTTTGGTACTTTTATTATTAATTTTCATAATGTGGAAAAAGTTGTATACCATACTTCAATTTTGGGCCAATGCCAACGACCATTCGAAGGCTGCAGACCGAGAGACCCGAGTAATAATAATTTTTATTCTATAAATTTTCTTAATGTCAAATCCAATTTCACCTAAAGAAAATTACCATTCGAGACCTAAAACCATGAGTTTCAGCCGCTTAAAGAGACCTGAGTAGTGCTGGCAGAATTAAGATCGGAATATTGTAGTCGACTTAACTCCTATCCACCCAGACTCGACCTCGATGTACTCAACGTATATTCTGCATACAATGAGACAAAAATAACAACAAACATTCCAAGATATCCGATGAATATTTTTCGATGGAATTTTTCTTCTAATACTCAAAAGAATATGAAGCGTTGAAAAAGATCCCTACGGTAGCATCCCAGCAGGAATTGATTGCGCAGCAAAGCGTTATGCTCTTTAACTCATAACATAAATTGAGGATTTTGCTGCCACAACGAAAGAAGCTTAAAATTACTAAATGTTTATGAAAAACAAAGATTTTTAATAATTTTATATCCCTTAAGCATAATTTTAGATATTTTCAGTTTTCCATGATCTAACGAGAAGGCTATGTAGCCAACTATTTTTATATGAATTTCTTCGCTAATGACTTTCGAAAGTACTGTTAGCTTGAAGTGACTATTTTCTCGCATATCGTTTTTTTTTAAATAAATTTTTTCAAATAAATTCTTACAAATTACATTGTATACAAATACAGTTCAGTGTCAAATGTCCTTTATTATTAAATAGAAAATATACAAGCAGAAAAATATTCAATTAAAAATGTATACGTAAATTTAGGAATGCTTGGACCTCATTCTGTGCATTCATTTGTCTTGTTTAAATACATACCTATACTTATATATATATATATATATATCTATGTATATGTATATATGCATATATTTATTTTTATTTTTTTGTATTTCTTTTTGTTTTTTTTTTTTGAAGGCCAAGATCAAAGTCAGCAACAACAAATTGGCAACTGAAAAGAAAAAATGCTTTGCATGTGAAAATACAAAGTTGTTCAGCATTGAAGTTTTTTTTTAATTTACCCTACATTTTTTTTTTTTTTTGTATTACACATTTTTTTTATTTAAATTTTGTATATACACAGTTTTGCATTACTTTTAAATAAATACCTGTAAAAAAGTTAATTTGTAATAAATAAAAATTTTAAAAATTACTTTAGTATATAAAATTTAGCGTTCTTTATATATACTAAAGTAATTTTTAAAATTTTTCTATAGCAAAAATTTAATTTTTTTGTTAACTTTTTCTTTTAATTACTTAGAAAAGAAATTGTGTGATATTTAAAGTTTTAAAATTTACTTTATTATATAAAAAACGCTAAAATTAACTTTTTTAGAAGTAATATATGTAATTATGTCACTAAAATAACGCAAAAAAGCTATATGTATTCAGAAAAATATTTAAAAATAATACTTGTTATTAAAAAAATATTTAAAAATAATACTTGTTATTAAAAAAAAAGTATTTAAAAGCTATACTACCCAAATATGTAAATTTAAATTAAAATTAATTAGAAATTTGCGATTCGGAGGGCTTCTCGTGAGCTATATTAATTTCTTTTTCATTTAAATAAATAATAAATTATTAAGTTATTTTAAGTTCAAGCAAAACTTTCGACTAAATATTTGATTTTAAAATTGTAAAAAAATAACCTCAGCAAATTTTAATTTTAAGAACTAAAATAAACAAAATATTCTTCAATGAATGTAATAATAACAATGTACAGTGCTCTTCTTACAAAGTATAACAATACAACAACAAATACAAATCACCAGTTGATATCAATAATTTTCATTTACATTTTGCTTTGTCTGGCATTTTTTCTATACTTTTTTTCTTCTTTCTTTTAAATTAGCTTTACCCATGATTCTAATCTAATCATATGCATTAAAGCTCATAATTTATTGTTTGCTATATGCACATACTTGTATGTACAATACATACATAAATGTATAAATCGAAATAACTTAGTTTAATTTTTATTATATTATTTCTTTATTTACTATTTACATCTCGTGCATTCACGTGAGGCTCAAATAAACGATATACATATGTACAATTGTATATAGGTACTGTATGCATGAATGTGCATGCAAAAATTTTTAAATAACTCAATTCCAATTTCTCATTTTATTTTACGTTTTGTTTTTTTTTTTTTTACTAGTTTTATTCCGCGCGTGTTTGCAGTGAGATTTGAACCCAGTAGGAAAAACTATTGCTCGAAATTAAGCAGTAAATTATGACTAACAATTTTAAAAGGTTTTTATTTGCCTTCAAAATCGATTCATATTGCATTATTTTGTATTCTAAACAATAAAGCAATAAAAAGTCGTCGTATTTTCTTGTGAAAAATATCGGAGCTACATTTCACTGCTTCAGTAGTTTTACTGCAGGGTAAATGTATTATCGGTTAGCTACATAAATGTTGCTAATTAGTTTTGCTGCGCTAGAAAATTATTTCCGTACGCTCCGACACGTAACCGCTAACTAAGCGAAGTAGTTTGTTGTTTGCACAAAAAAAAAAAATAAGTAAATAAATAAAAAATAAAAATAAGCAATAATATAAGAAAAAATATGAGAGGTTTATGCCTTTATGCCTTTTTAGAAATCGTTATAAATTTCACCAGAAAACGAAATTAGAAACGCAAATGTAAATAATTGTCATTCATAAAGTGAGTGAATTGCGTTGACATGTTCTTTCATTACTAATAAACGTAATGAAGAGTAATAAATAACAAAACATATCGAAATAAAAAATAAACAAATCTTAAAAAATGATTGTACCAAATCAGCGTTTTAGATTTCCACTTGAGTTGTAACTAGACGCCTTCATTTGTACACAATTAATTTGAGACTCCATTTCCGTTATTGCACATTTTCTGTATAGTTATTTTTTTTTTTACAATTTCTGTGTCTAATTCTCACCAAGCGATTAGATAACTTTATGAATGTGTAGATATGAATGTTCGTATGTGTTATTGCACTGGAAGTGTGCGGTTAACTGTAATAACTGTTGCTGTGCATATGACTTGTAGAGAGCTTATCTACTTAAAGATATTTTTTTTTTTCAGCTGGTTTTTGCATTTTGGTTATAGCTTGACGTATGCTTCAAATTATTTTCTTTGAAAAATATATTTCTTATCGTGGTTTTTATTTATTTATTTAAAGAAAATAAATTGCTCGGTTTTTTGGGTTAAATATTGAGTTGCGCCCGTTTTGAAGCCTTAAGTTATAACATTTCTGGCTTCTTATTACAGGGCAGCTTAAAATGTTTTTAATTTATGACACATTTTTTTCTATCTACAAAATGCATGTTTTTTTATAATATATATAATATCACAAAGTAATACAAATATTTCTAAAGTAAAAATAACAAATATAAGTATAAAATTACTTTCAACCATGACTTTTTCCTTGTTATCATGTTTGTAGAATTTTTTTCGTTAGGAGGAAGTTATGATGTATGTATGTATGCTGATGGATGCTAGACATTTGCTTTCGAAAATTACATTTTTGCACGTTTACACATAGAATTTTTTTTAATTTGATTTCATCTCATTTTACTTTACTTAATTAAAAATTAATTTAATCTTTTAATTTTATATATTTTAACTTTATTTTATGCATATTTTGTTTTACTCAATAGATTTTATTTTATGCAAGTTAATATTGTATAATTTATTTTATTCCTTTTTATTTTATTTAAATTAAAATAATTTTATTTTGTTATATGTTATCCTTTATTTTACTTTATTTTATATTATATTTAGTTTTATTATCGGCCAAAAATCGCTGCAATTTTATTTTGTTATATGTTATGCTTTATTTTACTTTATTTTATGTTATATTTAGTTTTATTATCGGCCAAAAATCGCTGCAGCGGTTACAAAGTGCCAATTATATACATATATCACATATGTATTATTATATAGTTTTTTTTTATAGTTTAATTAATTTATTTTTTTTGTTGTTTTATTTCATTTCATCTTATTTATTTAATTTAATTTTACCTCGCTTTATTTTATTTTGTTTATTTTTATTTTTTTTTTAAATTTATTTTAATTTATCTAATTTTATATATTATTTTTTATTATATTTTATATTTAATTTTTTTAATTTTTTCTTAATATTGTTTTGTTTTATTTCATTGTATTTTATTTTGATTTACTTTATCTTATTTATTTTAATTTAATTTTATTTCATTTTATTTTATTTTATGTTATTTTATTTTTCATTTCATTATAATTTGTTTTATTTCATTTTATTTTATTTTGTTGTATTTCATTTTATTTTACATATTTTTGGCCTTTTTATTATTTTTTATAGTTTTTTTAATTGACTTTAATCTTTTTTATTTTATTATACTTTGTTTTATTTCTCCTAAATTCATTTAATTTTTTTAATGTTTTATTTTATTTTTATTTATTTATAATAAATCAATATATTATTTTCTTTTATTTATTTTAATATGAAGTATTTTATTTATTTTTTTATTTTATTTTAGTTAACTTCATTTAAATTATTTAATATTTTAGTTTATTCCATTTTTTCTTTTATTTAATTTAATTTAATTTTATTTTATTTTGTTTATTTTTAAATTTTTTAATTTATTTTATTTCATTTAACTTAATGTATTTTATATTTAATTATATTTTATATTTAATTTCTTTAAATAATTTTTTTCTTAATTTTGTTTTATTTTATTTTACTTTATATTATTTAGTTTTATTTCATTTCATTTTATTTTATTCTATTTTATGTATATTTTATTGCATTATATTTTACTTTGCTTTATTTCATTTAATTTTACATATTTTTGGCTTATTTATTATTTTTATAATTTATTTAATTGGCTTTAATGTTTTTTATTTATTTTACTTTGTTTTATTTCCCTTCATTTCATTTTATTTTTTAAGTTTTATTTTTTTTATTTATATAAATTTAATATCTATATTATTTTCTGTTAATTAATTTAATTTCATATTTATTTTTTATTTTATTTTGATTAACTTTATTTAATTTATTTAATCTTTCAGCTTAATCCATTTTTTCTTGTATATAATTTAATTTTTTTAAGTTATTTTATTTTTATTTCACTTAATTTTATTTCGTTTATTTTTATTTGATTTTGATTTTATGTTATTAAATTTTATTTTATTTTATTTTGGTGGACTTATAATAATTTAAATTCTTTATATATTTTTTAATCCTTTTTATTGCATATATTTTTATTCATTCCTTTTAAATTCTTAGTTTTGTATTCTATTTTATTTAATATGTTTTGTTTGCTATATATATTTTTAATTTTAATTTTTTTATTATAATAAATATTGTTTAATTATAGTTTAATGATATTTAATTGCATTGTAATTTATTTTATGTCATTTTATTTTTTTATTTTATTTTCATTTATTTAATTTTAATTATACGTGTATATATAATTGGCACTTTGTAACCGCTGAAGCGATTTTCGGCCGAGCTCCTCTTCCAATTTGTGGTTTTTGCGTCTTTATGTTTTTCCAACAAATGGAGGGGCCTACAGTTTATACTAAGCCGCCTCCGAATGGCTAATGGTTTTTTTGCGAGGAGCTTTATTTCATGTCCGAAATACACTCGGAGGGGTGGACATACCCTGCCGAGGGGCGACCGCAATTAGAAAACTTAACTTAATTTTTTTTATTTAAATTAATTTTCCATAATATCTGGATGTTGGTGGCGCCGTGATATGAACCGAATGTCAGTACGCAATGCTAACCACTCGGCTACCGCGGCCGTTAGTTCAATTTAATTTTGGGTTCTTTAATTTTTGTTTATTAATTTACTTTAATTTTTTTTAATATTATTTATTATTTTTTATTTTGTTTTAATTTTTTGTTATATATTATTATATTTTCTATTTTTTTTTCTATAAATCTCTTATTTCATTTAATTTAAGTTTATTTTATTTATTTATTTATATAAGATATAGCTTACAACATAAATCTTATAAGCTATTTGTTTGGGAGCTATAGCTACTAGGCCTTAAGCTCTATAAGTTTATTTTATTTATGTGTTTGCAGGAATTCACATTGAGTTAGATACGAAAATTAATAATTTTTGTAATACTATGCTAAGTCATTACAAATAAATGAGAGCTACATAAATATATATTTGTTTATACGTGTTCATTTGATTATTTATTTAATTATTTCGCCACTCAATCGGCTGCCAATATGTATGGTGACTGATTCTAATAATGTCTGTTTTATATGAATATTAGCTATGAATAATGCTTGATAGCTTGATAAGCTAAGTAAGGGCAAATTATTGCCAACTCTATTACGTAAATATCATACAAACATACATTTTTATGTATATTTCTGCACTATTATACCAGCAAATATATATGTGTATGAGCGGCTTTCCGCATTTGATATGACGTATGTGTATGTATGGTAATTGTACCCAGAAATATTTGCGCACCTTTTCTGCTTTATATTTGTTGACTAATGTACGTGTATGTATAGAATTGATCAGCAGATCATAAAATTTATGACAGCAGACACTTATTGCAATTTTATCAATATCAATATACATTTGTACTCTTTTTTATATTTCTTATTGCACAAAAGATAATTTATTTTCTAATAAAAATTACTTGCTATTGATTTAATAAGTGTTCATACTTTTTATAATTTATGCAAATTTATATACATAAATACAAATATACATTGTAGTAATATTCTTCTTATTCGCATTGCAATGTTGTCTGTCACTAATTAATACCAATTACAATTTCCACTTTGCAATTACAGCATACCAAACGCACGGGATGGGTGTTGCGCAACGTAAGTGACCCCGAATCCATATCGGGCCATATGTATCGCATGAGTATGATGACATTTCTGCTAGACGGTAGTGAGGGTCTCAATCAAATACGTTGCATGGAATTGGCTTTGGTGCATGATTTAGCGGAGAGTGTTGTTGGCGATCTGACGCCGTTTTGCGGCGTCTCCAAGGCGGATAAGCGCGCAATGGAATTCAAGGCAATGGAAGATATTTGCAAGTTAATAGAACCACGTGGCAAGCGTATTATGGAACTCTTTGAGGTACAGTTGTATGCACTTACTCACAATGAGCTCCTGTATTTAATATTTTTTTTTTATATATTTCACAGGAATACGAAGCAGGCGAAAGTGCCGAATCAAAGTTTGTAAAAGATCTCGATAGACTCGATATGGTCATGCAGGCGTTTGAATACGAGAAGCGTGATAATTGCCTTTTGAAACATCAAGAGTTCTTCGATTCCACAGAGGGTAAATTTAATCATCCATTCATTCGGAAGCTAGTTGACGAAATCTATGAGCAGCGTTTGAATTTGGCGCGTGCCAAGGGTGCTACGCCACCACCACCTGTGGAAGTACCAGACATTACGACTTTGCCCAGTACGGCAAATGATGGCGCGACAGCGGCAGCTGCACCAACTGTGGAGTCGCCCAAAAGTGAAACGAGCACTACAAGCAGTTGATTGCGCAGCGCATAAATGTAGTGTTTCGCGTAAAAATTAAAAAAGAAAAAGCAGCGGCATTATAATTGCTACAGACAAATTTGTCAGACACAGGTTTGTTTGACAGCGTTTAGACATTAAATAAAATAAAATAAAATAAAATAAAATAAAATAAATAAAATAATCTACGACTCTAACGATAAGCGTGCGTATAGTTAATATATACTTGATTCCGTGCTTAATACAATTTTTGCTTTGCACTAAGCAACAAAAAACCTACACTTAATTTTGACGAACCTCTCCTTTCTTTGTTTGTTTATTGATTCGTTTTGATAGAAAACTGTATTGGAAGGTTTAATGTTTAATAGTATAAGTAAAACAATAATAATAATAATAACTTAATATGCACACATTTCACCTATACGCTACAACAACAGTTGTATAGAGAGGCGTAAAAGATGTTCTTTTAATAGTTATTTTAAACCACAAACAAGTAATTAATTATTTGTAGTTATTTTAATGAACGTATTAAGTATTTCAATGTTCCATGCTATATTGTTGTAAACGTAAAAGCGAATTGAACATAGTACGAAATATACTGTTATACGATTTTAAAATAATATGTATGTGTATGGTCATAACAACTTATTAATAATATTATTATGTATAATGCATCAGCCTTGTGATAACTTAAAACTTCTTCATAATATTTCAATTATAAAATCTTTAACAATCTTAAAAATGACATGCTAAGTTAGTTAGTTTTCATATACGCGCAGCTTGTAAGATGGGTTATTAATTATTTTAAATCGTAATTTAATACAATAACTTAACGTAAATAGCTCAAAGAACAAAACAATTAAGAGAATTGAAATTTCATAAACCAAATAAAATGAGTGTTTAGCAGTAAAGTGGGCTTTGTACAAATACATAATATTGTTTATGTTTATGCCAAATATTTTCATCTATTGAAACTATATGTGTATAATTGTAAAGAACATCACGTTATTTTATTTATATTTATACTATTTTATAAGTAACTCAGATTTATTATTATTTTTTCCATAAGTTCATCATTAAACATGTACCTATTAAACGGTAGCGAAATGCGTTTGAGGCAAGCAAATCATAAAATTCATAACATAATTATAATTCATATAGACGCGTTCATAATTGAAAGCAGAAAAGTTGTATATTATGAGAGAACAAAAACGCTTTTACTTCATGGTAATTTTGCAATTTATGAAATGTAAAGAAAATTTTATTTCAAAATATTGTTTTTTTTTTTTTTTGGTTGAATATTAAGAGTTGATGATCAAAAATTGAATAATCAATTATATTTTAAAGTAAATTTTCGAATATGTTCTATGTAAATGTATCATATTTTAGTTTTTATTCTCGCTAATTATATCTACTAAGTAAAATTTTAATTTTTAATTTCCCATTGTAAACTGAAAATCTATTATAATTAATCAAAAAAAAAACAAAAGTTCTTAATCTTAAACACAACACAAACGATCTTTGTTTTGCTTTTTGGCAGGCCGCTGATTTTGTTAAGTAAGTTTATATCAATATATAACTGTAATAATGCTTCGATATCGCCAAATTTAGACTGCCTTTGAGTTTCATTATGGTCTGAGGTAATATATAACGGTAAGGTTACAGATCGGGACTTAAAATAGCAAAAGCGAAATGGAAATGTCGAATATATATATAAATTTTCCTTTTTTTAAGATTTTGAAAGAAAAAGAATTGTAAAATATATGTATATATTCATTTTCGTTTTTTTCTGCATTTAGAAAAAGATTTTTAAAATTTTTTTTGTTTAACCGTGCTTTTAAATGAAAAATATATTTATTTCAACTTGCACTCGCCACTCAATTGTTATAAAGAAATCATACTTTAAGGTAACTTGACTTTTATATTATATTTTATCATATTTATTCACATATTTTTTCTTACAGACTCCAAAGCACTACCGTCATTAAAATTAAAATAAAGTGGATTTTGTAGAGCATTGTGGACGTAGCTGGTGAAATGTATTCTGCAAAACGAATATAATAATTACTATAAATATGAAATCACTAATTTTAGCTTACTCACCTTCAATTAAAATCAATTGATTATCTTTTCCGTCCAAGTGTTGAGTATGATGGCCATTTTTCTTAGACTTATCTAATGAAATAATATTAATTAATGTTTTACAGTACATCTACAACTACTTGGCAACTTACGTCTAACTGTTATTATACGTTCGGATTCACCCAATGAATTTTTAGCTACACAATGATAATCACCAAAGTCTCTCATATTCGTGGGTCGTATAATTAAACGCATAACAATCCTGAAGACATTATCCAAAGTGATGGATTCATAGGTGCCGCTTTGCACAAATTCCTTGCCTTTCAACCAGAAATTCACCGTTGTTGGATGTGCTTCGGATATACATTCGAGCGTCACCTTCTGACCATAGCTAACGTATATAGTATCATAATGCGTCCAAATAGTTGGTGCAACTGTAGAGAATTACATGTTTTACATTGATAAAATATTTAATTTTTGCAGTTACTTACAATTAACAGCAATTAACACACGTTTGCTCACTGTTGGCGGTATGCCATTGGAGGCTATGCATAAATAGGCGCCCATATTTTCTCTTGTCACCTGCCACAGTGTGAAATTTGCTCCCTCTATGCTGTAAATCTCAATACCACCGACAATCTGTAGCGGTACATCACGTTCACGTCGCCAAGTTACCGTTGGTGTTGGCAGGCCTGTTGCTGTGCATGTGAGGCTAACGTTTTGTCCCTCGTGTACGTTCATATCGTGACTGGTTTGGTAGTCAACTATATCTGGTGGCACCACCACATCCAGATAACCGACTTGACTTTTCATCGGATCTGTATTTATTTGGCACATATACCAACCGCGATCAGATTCGCGTACATCGCGTATGCGTAACTGCCAGATGCGGTGCTCTGTGTGGCTGATGCCTATGCGGTGGCTCTTTGTAATTACGTGGTTTTGTATGCTCAGTATGGTTTGTGTGTCGACTCGCAGCCAGGCAAGCTGAAATGGTGGTGGAGAATATGGTGTATTTTCAAATAATATTTTTCAATGGAAATTAAATATGAAATAAATATACATATGCAACAAAATACAAACCTTAAATGACATTAAATCGTGCACGATGCAAGTTAGCGTCGCATCACGCCCCACTGGCGTGGTGACATTACTTATAGGCCCGCTGAACTTGGGATCCGCTGTGGAGAGAATAAAATTAATAATAATTAAAAAAATGTGTGCCTAATAATTAATATTTTGAACATTATTGAATTTAAATTAATTTTTTTATTTTACTTCATTTTATTTTTTTATTTACTTTTCTTGCAGATTTTATTTTTTTGGTTTTCATTTCCTTGTTTTGTATTTTATATTAATTTTTAAATTATTTTATGTTATTTTTTTCTATATTTTTTTAAATTGTATATATTAATTTTTATTTATGTCAGTAAAAAATATTGTTTATTTTTCATATTTTAATTAATTTATACTTTTATTAATTTACTCTCTATTTCATTTAGAATTCTTAATTTCTCACCTCTTATTTTTTTTGTTACTTTTATTTATTTATAATTTTTAATTTGAAAAAATAAAAATTAATATTGCAGTTCAAAATGTGTTCATAATAATGAATATTGTGAAAAATTTTTGATTTCACTTTAATTTAATTTTTTATTAATTATTTTATTTACTTTTGCTATGTTAATGATTTTTTTTGTTTCCTATTTCTTAGTTTTTATATTTTTATTCATTATTCATTATTAGTTTTTAAAGTTTTAATATTTTTTCTAATTTTTTTTTTTAAATTTAATTTTTATCGTTATCAATAAAATAAATTTTTTTTTTATTTTTTCATATTTTTATTATTTTATACTTTTATTAATTCACTCTCTATTTCTTTTAGAATTTTTAATTTCTTACCTCTTATTTCTTTTTTCGTTGCTTTTAATTATTTATAATTTTTAATTTGATTACTGGTTGGAAAATGTGTTCATAACAATGTATATTTTGAACATTTTCAATTTTTACTTCAATTTAATTTTTATCATTTGTTATTTTATTTATCTTTGCTGTATATATATATTTTTTTTTGGTTTTTATTTCTTATTTTTGTATTTTACATTAACTTTTAAATTTTTAATATTTTTTCCATTTTTTTTTAATTTTATATATTGTTTTTTTATTTTTATCAATACAAAATATTGTTTATTTTTTCATATTTTAATTAATTTATACTTTTTTCAATGTACTCTCTATTTGTTTTAGAATTTTTAATTTCTCACCTGTTATTTCTTTTTTCGTTATTTTTAATAATTTATAATTTTTAATTTGAAAAATAAAAGTTAATATTACAGTTGAAAAATGTGTTCATAACAATGAATATTTTGAGCATTTTTTATTTTTACTTCAATTTAATTTTATTATTTGTTAATTTATTCACTTTTGCTATATTTTTTATTTTCTTTGCTCTCTTTTTGTAATTTTTATATCAATTCTTTATAATATATTATTATTTTTTCATTTTTTTATTTCTCATTTTATATTTACTTATAAGTTTTGAATTTAAATTTTTTAAAATTTTCTTATTTTTATTTATTATTTTTAAGTTTTAAACGTAAATTTATTTTTACTGTACTTTTTTATCTTTTTTCTGTTTATAATTTTTTTATTTACCTATAGTTTTGTTATTTTTATTATATTTTATTTTTTATTTTTAATTTTTATAATTTATTTTTTCTATTTTTTATTTTTTTAATCAATAATCCATTAAATTGAATTTTTTATATTTTAATTTTTTAAATACTTTAATTTTTTAAATATTTTATTTTTCTTTCCTCTATTTTTAGTTCTTATTTTCGATTTTATGTATTTTTTTTCATTTTTTAAAACATTTTCTAATTTTTTTATTTTCTTATATTAGGTCAAGTAAACAGTTCCTTCGGTTTTTTATTGATTTTTCAAAATATGATAACTTTGTGTACATTTGTCCGATTTAAGTCAATATGTGCCGCGGCTGCGTCCCTATAGACAAAAAACTGGAGAGCCAATTTTCACAGGCCTCTCTTGAGGCCAACAGGAAGATCACTTGATGCCAGGTCCGGACTATAAGGTGTGTGCACTAGGACCTCCTATCCGAGCTCCTGGAGCTTCTGGCGCGTCACCAAAGACGTGTGTGGCCTAACGTTGTCCTAATGGAACACAATTCGGCCTCTCTTGATCAAAGATGACCTCTTCTAGATGAGTGCTGCCTTCAAGCGGTCCAGTAGTTGGCAGTAGAGGGCTGAATTGAGCGTTTGGCCATAAGGGAGCAGCCCGTAGTAGATGATTCCTTGCCAATCCCACCAAACACACAGCAAAACCTTCCTATCCGTCAATCCTGGCTTGGCCACCGTTTCCGCCGGCTCACCGCCTTTCGACCACGACCGATTTCGCTTGACGTTGTCGTAAGTGATCCATTTTTCATCGCCAGTCAGAAATGGGTCGATTTTGTTGCGATTCAGCAGCGACTCGCAGAAGGACATTCGATCCATCATGTTTTTTTGCGTTAGTACGTATGGCACCCAAACATCGAGCTTCTTTTTGAATCCAAGATTATGCAAATGGTTCCAAACGGTTTTCTGTCTTATCTTTAGTTCAATCAATCGAAAAACTCTCAAAGACAAACTTTTAGCGCGAATAAACATGTTTTCAGCGCCGTATAGTATGACATGATGCGACACGAAACACTAGTACTATGGACAATAACGCCATCTCTTAGATAAAAACCGAACGAACTTTTTACTTAACCTAATATTTTTATGTATGTTTTTTTCTATTATAGATGTTTTTTTCTTTATTTTTATCTTTATGTATTATTTTTTATTTTACGTTTTAAGCAGCCAACAATTTCTGTCTAGTCTCATACACGTATAGAGCAATATTCTGTGGGTTGCCAACTAACATTCTGTCGGAAGAATTGAAGTGAGAAGGTGCAGCTCCTTGCATGTTATGAGTAGCAACTAATTACTGTAAACATTATTGGGATCATAATTTAAAGGCATGCAGCTAGAATGTACCTGCCAGTGGAAGCAGAGGAAGAGTAACGCCCCCACTCTGTTGTAAGAGTCAGATGGAGAGCGGCCTGGTTTCACTTTTGTTCTTTTTGGTGTTTGGCGCCAATTGGAGATACCAAAAGAAAGCAGATGGAGTCTTCCTCTTCTCAGCTGTATCCTGGGGTACTGCATCGAATACTTTCAAAGCTGGATCGCTTTCATCCATTCCTAGCTATGACCTTTCCATTCTTATATACAACTCATTGTTCTGTCGTTGAGGGTATTCGGCGTTGCCCATGCGCAAAGGACCATAAACCTTCCACAAAACCCTTTTCTCGAAAACTTCAATGACGATTTGTTTTGTGCCATCTGTTAATTTTTGTATAATCCACAGCATAGTTTTGTATTTTGTTTAGTATTTCTCTAACCTCACTGTTGTGTGTCTTAAATATTTTCAGCTTCTTTTCGCGCCTGCCTATTAGTAACAATTCCTTACTGAGTTCATGCTGCCATCATTGCGACCTCCAATTCGTCTCCTCTTCATCCTGTTTTAAATTTTTTTGTGTTGTTCGTATTTGACGCGTCAGTGCAAATATGCTGCAATGACCTGGGTAAAACTGGTGTCTAAAAGGTTTCTAAGAATATAGCCAAATAATATGGTGCTCATTGTAATCTAGATCATAGAGGTTTGCTAGTTCTTGGTCACATATCCCTGACAGGACACATTGGTAATTCAGCTAAGTGCTCGTATCAACATCGAGATACCTGTTATAGCAGAGACATTGTCTTACTCAGTCTGAAGAGGGTTTGTAAGGTCAGACTCATCTGTATATACATATGTTAATACTGCCAATTGAAGAGTAGAAGCATACAATATGCGCCATAACTTTTATTCAAGGGCTTGAGTTCCATACAAATTATTGGTAATCACATCTGAAATTGGGGATTTTAACCACACCATAGAAAGGTATACTTTCTTTTTGGATTACTCTTTTTTGATTTTCCATTATAGTAAAACAATTGGAACTTGTGATACAAACGCCCACGCTTCTCTTCAAATTGAGGGATCTACCGGCTTTTAATGGCTAGAAATTTATGAGAAACTTTTATTTTATATCAGATATGCACTCGAAGATATTGACATTCTCTGTAAGGGGCGAACGCATTTCTAAGAAACTTCAAAAAAAAAAAAACCTGGAAGTCTTGAACTCATGAACGCTATTAACTGATACTCATTATGCTACTGTTGTCCCGTTCAACGATTTAACTTTACTAGGGCCCGTTTTCACCATCTCCGGTTAAGCACTTAATCAGAACTTAATCGGAAGGTAGCAAAAAATTCGTTTTCACAATGTCCGGTTAAGGCGCATCTGTCAATTAAGTTGCGGTTAACTTAACGCCAACATCGAGTGTCGATTAGCTCTTAACCAGAAGATAATTTGACATCTGCAAATCGTAAAATAAGAAAGAAAATAATATTTCGACATTGGCTTTAAAATAAATTGTATTATGGAAAATTTGGAACGCACTGCCTATCTGGCTGCGTTGTTTCAGAGGCGTATTGTGCCATACACAAATGAATTTTTTGAGGAATATGATGAAGAAGTTTTTATTCGTAGGTTCTGGACATGACAGCCTTATTTTTGATAATAGCAGTCTGAATCACCGTTTCGAACAAAACTTATTTCGGGACTTTTTTAATTGGGTGGCAGTAGTTATGGAGTCAGCAACTACATGATGTGTCTTTTACATCCCAATCTTCGCTCTGAACGTTTTTATAATAAATCTGAAATCCGTACTCGAAATTGCATATCAAGGAGCTATAGATTGAGAGTTTCGCTTAGCACAACTATGAACATCAATGTTGCCTGTAGAGTGTTGCACAATTTTGCTATCCAGAATGACTCTAACTTGGATGAGGTAGAAGTCGAGTGGCATCCGTTGATGCCGACGAAAACATAGCTGAGGTGCAAGGAAACCATATACAGACATATCTTATATAAATTTTATACATGTAATTTAAAACATTTTTCCAAATAAATGAAATAAATTTTATTAAATTACATTAAAATAAAAGAGAACACGGAAGATCTTAAAAATTACTCAACCAAAGCGTGTAGAAAAATGTAAGCAGATAGAAGCTGTCATGCAGTTTTGGAGTATTCACAACGCAAATTTTTGTGAATTTACCTTAAAATATTCACAATGATCAAACTAACCAGAAGTTAAGGAACCAGAACATGGTGAAAACGAAAGTGTCATATCAGCCTATCTGACGGTTAGCTATCCTCCGGTTAAAGGTTAAGTTAATCGGACATTGTGAAAACGGGCCTAAGTGTTATCTGGCAAGTACCCTGCCAGGAAAACTATATATATAGATGTCGTGGATTGCATTGACAGTTTTTTTTTGGTTGTGGTCCTAAACACACCATTTACGCATATGAATCCGGGTCTTATGTTTTTTTCCATGAAGCAGTCTTTTCCCAAAATATAGCTTGATATGCTTCAAAATTAGTATTTTTCAGTTGACAAGTTACTCTGTGCTTTCGTAAAGTCAGATATGATGAAGCAATTCATTTTTCTGACTGGATTAGAAGCCTGGCTGCATTACGAGCCCTGGAGTCTGTAACAATAAAATCTAAAACCGTAGAGGACTGCCGCAGATCGCTTAACGCGATGGCCAAGCAGTTCTCTCTGAACCTGGTATGGGTACCTGGACATAGTAATATACCGGGTAATGATATGGCGGACGAGCTTGCAAGGAAGGGCACTTCCCTTCCACTTTCGCCATCATGAAAGAGTCTGGGCATGCCGCTCTCCACTTGCAAGCTCAATATAAGAGAGTTATTTGCTAAAGATGCTAACTTGAGATGGAAAAGTCTAATTACATGTAATGTGGCTAAGATATTGTGGCCAGAATGGAACGGAAGAAAGTCACGTGACCTCATCGAGCTGAAAAGAAAGGAAATATCTACAGTAATAGGTCTTCTTACAGGGCATATTTTATTAGGCAGGCACGAAGAGATACTTGGCGTACCATCCAACGATTTCAGCAGAAGTTGCAGAAAAGAAGAACCTGAAACCTTAAGGCACTTTCTATGCGAATGCCCCACACTTTGGAGGAGTAGGTTGAAGTCTCTGAGGGCGGTTTTGCAAACTCCACTCACTGGTTTGAATACCGGGTAGAGATCATCAGGATCCTTAGTGGTAACACAATGGGCCCGCTTTGGCCCTAGGTGTGCTGATGCGCAGCAACCACTTCAACCAACCAACCAACCAACGTTTAGTGTAATAAACGAGGGCAAAAAAAAAAAAAAATTCCTTGTAACCTAGTAAAAATTTGACAAGTGGTTCCCTAGTCACTGTTTATAGTCATAGTTTAGTCATCATAGTTTGATGAACAAGAATAAGATCGTACAAGTCCTTTTTCGAAACTGTTCCCCCTTATTACCAGTTTTTTTCGATGGAGCATCCTGTTCTGTAGGAAAGAATAAGTAAAGACCGACCTGGCTTCACTTGATGCCTCCTCGTGGGGGCAAACATCAAAGATAAGAAATAAATGGCGTGCTTTTGACTGCAATAATCACGTTAGTGCTGTCTTATAATGATAGAATAAACCACTTTTTTCGCCTGGAAAGCCAATGTAAACAGCCAATTTAATAAAGACGATCATACTGGCTGGGCAGTGAGTAGTGCGTTCCTCGGCAGGGAATGTCAACCCTCCCGAGTGTATTTCCTGACATGAAATAAAAAAAGCTCCTCATAAAAATCCATCAACCGTTCGGAGATGGCTTACAATAAACAGTAGGTCCCTTTATTTGTTGGAAAAACATCTAATTGGAGCAAGAGCTTGGCCGAGAAACGTTTCAGCAGTTACAAAGCGCAAAATTTTATTACTATTATTACTTTTTTTTCGTGAGCGATAAATGCCGTGATAATAAGCGTAAAACACTTAACAAATACTGAAACTACAAGATTTTTTTTCGCCCATTTAACGTGTGCACATGCAAAGGACATACCCCAAAGAGGTTAAGCGCAATTGAAGCAATTTAGGAAATTCCTTAGGGAATTCGTTAGCGGCTCTGTTGCACACACATACATACATACATACCTATGTTTATTCATAAATACTTTCGAAGTTAACGTGAAGTTTGCAGGTAGACGCGTCGTTAACACTGAAATAGCAAATTTTTTTTTCTTAAGTATTTAGGGGTTGCAAATTCATACATATGTAAGCATATTTGATATAATGCCTTTGCCAAAATTATATATGTATGTATATTTTTTAAGTTTCAACTTATTTTTGCTTTAAAGTGTGGCTAAATTTAGCAAATTTTGTATTAAATTCGATAAAAAGAATTCAACGTGGTCTACATATGAAAGTTAATATATGTATATAGGGTTATCCATTTCGTAGTTTTAAAAGGACAGGGCTATGTTTTGACATCTGTCAAACTTAAGTGTCAAACATGTTTTGTTTTAATTGAAAATGGTTCGCTTAACAACCGCACATTGCGTTGAAATTGTTGAAACCTGCTATAAAAAGGTGATTCAAACGTGGCTACGTCTCCATCTTTAAGAGAAGATTGCAGTGCACATTATCGCCCAACTACTCAAACAATTGGTAATATTTTAAAGAAATTAAGAGACTGGATTAGTTATTGATACGGTAAGGACTGTGCATCATCATTTTGCACATTCCCTCTCAAATAAGTCTACTCTAAGTGAAAGTGTAGCCGATGACCCAAATGTGTCCATTTCTCGACGTTCTCAAGAGCTGGGACGGCACATTATGGTACATTTTGTCTTACACCTACATCTATATAAGGTTTTTTGAAAAAGAAATGCTCTATGCGAAGAGTTTCGGCGATTCAACACGGCTAGACCATTTTTTGTGGGGTTATGTGAAATTGCTTGTCTACGCAAATAAGCTAGAGACGATTGACGCTTTTGAAGAGTAACATTCGGCGCATTATTGCAGACATACGGCCCCCATTGCTGCAAAAAGTGGTCGAAAAGTGAACCTCTCGGCTGGAATTTATTCGAGCCAGCCACAGCGCTCACAACAACTTTTAAAATACTATGGTAAGCCCTTATCTTTACAATAAAGCTAAATTCTTGTCCATAACCTTAAATTATATGCGCTTTATTTCTGCTTGAAAACTACATGTCGAAGAAAAGCACCCTTTACATATTCAAACACAAATTATGTTATTTTTTTTGAAGTTTTGCATTAAAAAATTTAATCTTAAACTGCCCACATTCCGATTATTTAATTTTATCTCTGTGTTATACATCGTATGACCTTTTGCTTACATATATTTGCTGTTTACTACAACATTAAATACATTAAAAAAATGTTTGCTTACTTAGCATTTGCAACAAAAAAATTAAAAAAAAAAAACAGCAACTGTCATCACCAATAAATTCGGATAGAAGTCTAACTAATCCAGATGGCCACAACAAAAATTAACTGAGCTCGAAATGAGTATCCGCCATAAATTTGGGGCATATTTTTTTTAATGATAATTAAGTCGTTATTAAACCGTGCTAATGTCTATTATGTTTTTTGATATTTAACAGTTTTGAAAATGCCTGTAAATACGTGGTGTGGGTAGAGGAAACAATTATATAAATTAACAGCTTAGGCACTGAACAGGCCTAAAAGCAAATGAGTGGCGGTTTTCAATTGAACCAACCCCAATGCATTTTGTAATTGAATGTGGCAAGAGAAGAATGACTTCGTGGTTATGTGTTGAAAATTATTTAAACGGCATCCAAACTTTTTATTTGGCTGTAGAAAAATATCAGATAACCGCTTAATAATAAATATATTTATAATACGACGGCTGTTGAGGATTTGGCGTCATTTGTTGCATTTCCATAGAAAAAAAGAATGGAAATTATATGTTGAATGGAAGAGAAGAATGACTTCTATGAGAAGGCTGATAGTAGGCTCTATACATGCAAGAGAACAATAACAAAGAGATGGGGTCAAAGACCCAGGATTTGTCGATGAATCTAAGTTTCAGTAGTAAGACCAACGCTCTTTACGGGACAATTGTTAGTTGACCAGCTTTAAACAAAGTTTCAAATGCTAGTTCCATAGATAGGAATCAAAGAAGTGCGTTAATGTGTATCAGTGGTGCACTGAGGAGCACGCCAAGTGAGGCTCGAAATGTAACACTCAATACTTGCCACTATACTTGGTTGTAAAGGGTTGTTAAATTCTCAAGGGCCGATGTTGATTTTGAATAAAACACAAACTATTTAGGAAATTATTGAAATTGTATTTTATTATGATATATTGGTATTACTCAATTATGTATGTAACAAAATATCGGCCAAATGAGCGCCGCGACCTCGGCGGCACACCTCCATACGATGGTCCAAATTTTCGATGACGCTGAGGCATAATGGAGTTTCTATGCCGTTAATGTGCCGAATTATCTCATCCTTTAGCTCTTGAATTGTTGCTGGCTTATCGACGTACACCTTTTCTTTCAAATAACCCCAGAGAAAAAAGTCCAACGGTGTCAAATCACATGATCTTGGGGGCCAATTGACATCGCCATTACGTGAGATAACACGGCCATTGAATTTGTTGCGCAAAAGAGCCATTGTTTCGTTAGCTGTGTGGCAAGTGGCACCGTCCTGCTGAAACCACATATCGTCCACATCCATATCTTCCAATTGTGGCCATAAAAAATTCGTTATCATCTCACGATAGCGAACACCATTCACAGTAACTGCCTGACCGGCCTCATTTTGGAAAAAATACGGCCCGATGATGCCGCCAGCCCATAAACCGCACCAAACAGTCACTTTTTGTGGGTTCATTGGTTTTTCGACAATCACTCTTGGATTCTCATTCGCCCAAATGCGGCAATTCTGTTTATTGACGAATCCACTGAGGTGAAAATGTGCCTCATCACTGAAGATGATTTTCTTCGAAAATTTTCATAATAAGTCTGGATAACTTTAACACGTTGTTGGATTGTGCATCTCTCCATGGTTCAAATTGAGTAAGTCTGAAATAGAGAAATGTCAAATTAAATTCGGAATAAAACTTGGCGTTTAGGTGTGGTTCACATTCAACATCGGCCCTTACAATTTACATCAGTCGGCAACAATGACTGCTCTTCACCTAAGAGATTCAAACCGATGAACCCCTCAGTCATTGGGGTACTCGATAGTATTGGATAAATACGATTTCATAACTATAACTATAACTTTTGAATGTTGGTCGTACCAGGATTTGAACCCTGGCCTTTCGAACGGCAGTATGCAATGCTAACCACACGGCTACCGCGGCCGCCTGGTCCAATTATATTAGATGATAATTACTTCAGAACACGAATTCCTAGCATCGATGGAAACCTTAAGGCGGATGAACTTGCTGGGTAAGGTACGACTAAGCGGTTTCTTCTTGATAAAGGAGGCATTGGTATGCCTTTAGCCACTTACATAGAACATTGAACAAGCCGCGTCTAGGTGGAATGATACTACAACCTGCCTGACCAAAATGGGAAAAGAGGGGCATGTCCAAAGTAATCGGAGTATTGACAAGCCACTGTCTTATAGGATGAATAAGGGCTCCCTATAGAAGATGCTGCAGAAGTTGTAACGATGATGATGAGGAGTAAACCATCATCCATCTCTTATCCGAATGTCCTGTTTTAAGCAGGGTTGGGTTTCGGAATTTTTGACCTTATTGATGGATGCTACCGAAGCTAGCCGACTCAAAGCCATGCATCTAATCAGGTTAATTAGAGAATCAAAATGGCTGGATATTGAAGCCCGATGGTAAACTTTGTGCGGTATAACAATGGGTCTTAGTCGGGCCTAAGTTAAATCGATACAAAAGTGGCAAAGTTCAAAGTTCGAGAGTTTACAGAAAAATCTATCTACCATTGCGTGGGTAAGGGGAATATTTTTTCGGCAACACCATCAATAAGAGAAAAATCTATCATACCGATGAAATGGTTAAACTTACCCTTGCGGAAAATGTGGTAGTATTGAAAACTTATTTCCTTAATTCTAAGCCTTCAACCACAAGTGCATACATACAGTTTGTGAATCAATTGTGTAGTTTGTTAGTTTTCTGTGGAAAATATTGCTGACGTAGCTCAAAGTGCGATCGAAGTAAGCTTTGTTGGGAAGGTTTATAAAGGCCGATTGGCTCAAGAACTGTTACTTCATAACCATCCGATGCGACTCACTTTCATCCAGAGATTATTTGTATCCAAATGTTGAAGAGAGTTGAATGGGCGACGTGCGGTTTCTACTGGATAGTGCTAGTGCCACATAGCACTGTGTGTAAATATCAAGCATAATTCGTCGAAACACCGACGCCAACTGATCGCGGAGCTAACCTTAAAAGTTGTCAGTTTTACTTTATTGTGCCGAAATGTGGACAAAAGGTTTATGGTCCCTTGCTACGCCGATTAACGCTGTTGACGAAAAAAAGTTTCAAGTATAGTTCAGCGAATTAAGAGGGAAAGAGACCTGATAATATCGAAGTAACTACAGTTGAAAAGAGACTCAGCCAAATTGACAGCTCCAGTTATCACTATAACAACAAAGTGTCAGCAACAAGACGTACATATACGAGTATATCGCTAGCCCATGGATTTTGAAAACTTTAAACAAATCCAGAACTATTAAAAGACGTTTAACATAAGAAGAAGAGCAGCACGAAGAAAAACCGACGATTTTAAGTCAAAAGTGAGGTAGAATTGCGGACCAGGAATTGACGAAAAGAGAGTGTTAGTGAAAGCAGAAAAGGCAATGAAAAGCACACCGGTACCTGAAGATTCAAATAGGACTTGGGACAGTTGCTCCGTAAGGTTGAATAAGCTGCAGTCAGAGTTTAGGGGCTACCACGTATTTAAATAATACTCACTGGGTTCTCATGAGGCCTGGGGTGACTAAAATCCAATAGTTCACCCGATAGTCGGGTCCGGCCAAGGACTCTCCCTCCCGTAATATTCACTGAAAACCAATTTGTGGAATGTTTTTGCGGTTACTACAACAAGAACAACATACTCGTAATACATACTCGGCGCTGTTCCGAATGAGGGGGACCCTCAGGCATTCTCCTTTCGAAAATAAAAAAAGGATAGGCCAGAGATAAAACGAGATGACAGCTGGATCGACGGAAAGACCTAAGATTCTAAGAATGCGGAGGGGGAGAAAGACCTGATGTTTATGTGGATTAAGTATGAAGCTAATGTGGTCACTATAATGTCAGTCTTGAAATTCAGCGCAGAATCACTCTTGCCAACAGGTGCTACTTTGGATTAAGTAGGCAATTGAAAAGTAAAGTCCTCTTCCGACGAACGAAAACCAAACTCTACAAGTCTCTCATCGTTCCCGTCCTGCTATATGGTGCGGAAGCATGGACGATGACAACATCTGACGTTCGGCGTTAGGAGTTTTCGAGAGAAAAGTTTTGCGTAAGATTTATGGTCCTCTTCGAGTTGGCAACGGCGAATATTGCAGACGATGGAACGATGAGCGTCTGTTATAGACGACATTGGTATAGTTCAGCGAATTAAGAAGTAGCGGCTACGCTGGCAACGCCATGTGGTCCGGATGGTTACGAATACTCCAGCTTTGAAAATTTTCGATGCAGTATCCGCCAGTGGAAGCAGAGGAAGAGGAAGACCTACACTCCGTTGGAAGGACCAGGTAGAGAAGGACCTGGCTGTACTTGGTATTTCCAATTGGTCCCACACAGCAAAATAAGGAGTGGTGCCTCTTATTTACTGTAAAATCTTGTAGCAATAACTACCGATGTACTTCGCCGTTATAATCGTAGAAAACAGAAAGTAACACTCTGATATTTGATGAAGCTCGGTGTGCTTTCAGCGATCTTGGCTCATCTGTGCTCATGTATTTAGACGATTGAGCTTAGGTATCGATTTCATAACTATATACTCATGATTCGTGAGTATGATTTTAAGAAACGCAAGATTATGGTTTGACTATTTGTTTCCACTTTCTGAACATTTCCATCGGTTGCCGATATGCTGGGGCATCCAGGGCGAGCGTCATCATTCGCCCCCCACTCCAAAAAAAAAATGTAAGTTATTATAAATGTACATGTGTGTATACATATATAAACATGGCATTGTTAGTGCTGCAAATAGTTTGCCATGCAATAACCAAATTATATTATAGTAAAGTACTCGTACATACGTGTATTAATGTTAGAGTATGTAAAATGATGGCAAATCATAGGTTACTCATACGTCATGGTGCGCGCCTTAAGGGGCACACCCAGTGTGAAATTTCAAAAAAATCGATTTTTTTTTTTTCATATTTTGGTAGATTACACCTTTAAAAATAATATATTAAAATTTCAAAAAAGCCGCTCGGCAGCTAGAGAGTCTAATCAGCTACGAGACGTACCTGAGGTATTGTTCACAACGCGTTTTTCTCGAAACAGCATTTTCCGAATTTGCTGCAGTGATTACTCAAAAACAAATGATCCGATCACTATCGAATTTTTTTTCCAAGTTTTATATATAGTTCTCCGTACAATGACCTATCGATTTTTCATTTGATCAAAAAATCGAATTTTGGCGGGCCAAAATCGACCAAAATTTTGGGTAAAATTCGACAATTTTTTTTAAAACGCCGCCATATTGTCAATTTTTTATTATTTTTTTTTATCTTAGGTCATTGTACAGACAATATTATCTAGTTTAACGAGAATTTTTTTTTTTTAGATTCCATCCACGGAGAAGGCCGGAATCACTGCAGCAGTGAAGGACTTTTTTTTTTCGCGACGTTGGAGATCGACTATAACTTAAAAAATATTTAATTTTTTTCTTCAAAAATTTTACTGTATATTCTTGAAACATGTATAAATATA
Source organism: Ceratitis rosa (assembly GCA_037013455.1). Taxonomy (NCBI): domain Eukaryota; kingdom Metazoa; phylum Arthropoda; class Insecta; order Diptera; family Tephritidae; genus Ceratitis; species Ceratitis rosa. The sequence goes on along the minus strand of JAWMAG010000069.1, from coordinate 7,795,374 downwards.
TTCTTAAAATTTTGAAATAATTGATAAAGTATTTTTTTAAATAAAAATTCCCAAAAATCACCTTTTTTCTAGGCTATTACACTGGGTGTGCCCCTTAACATTGCTTTCATGTCTTTGACCGAGCATAATGAAAGGAGTTACTTATATTCAAATGTATGGGTATGCATATACATACATATACAGAATAAAATTTTGATTTTTAGTAATTTACCCAGCGCATTTGGTGGATTTCTTACAGCACTGAATAAATTTTTTTTTTAATATAATAGGCATATTTCCAAGAAATGTGGCTGTGCTTTAGAAGAGTGTGAAATTTGGAGAGAGTTAAGATGGTAGTAGTTACACGAAGGAGTTCTGCAGCATAAGCCAGCGGGTTACTTCAGTTGGTTGTTTATAATATTTGCAGTAAACAAAAGTAAAAAGGCGCCACTCTGGTGGAAGTGAAGCAGAACTTGTTGCGGCATTGTATATATACATTTAATTTTTGTAATTTTTTAAAAAAATTGGAAATACTTTTGCTCATGAAAATTTAAAAATTATAATTGAATCTAAAAACAAAATGCTTAGCTGTTAAAAATAACAATAATATAAGTTTTTTCAATTTAACTTTTGTTATTATACCCGAGAAAAAATAAATAAACTATAATACAAACATACATTAATACGTTAAAAATTTTTAAAACGGTTTTTTGAGATGTTCTCTTCTTTTTTTAACGTCAAAACTGCAAAACCCAATACATATAAAATCAAATTTCTCCACTAACAGTCTTCAACACTCACTGTTGCTACCGTAACGACTGTTGCTTCCACACATACTAAATGCTACACATTCGCCTCCATGCTACTAACACTGCGGCTGTGGTGTAAAAGGAAGTCTCAATTGTCTGCTTCCCGTAGAAAGAAAAATTCGTTAAAATCAAAGAAAAAAAAGTGATAAAACAGAAAAATGTTTACCCCACTGAAAGGCCTTTACTGTCTGGGCATATTGTTTGCGGCTTCAATGGTGATGTCCGCCTGTAAGCTGCAACCGGTTGCCGGCGCGCCGAAAGTTACATGTCTGAGCCGGCAAGCCCATCAAAAGAACGCCCCTTACTTACTCAGTCACTTATAAGTGGCTAAGCGCTGAGGCCTGTGAGTGAGTCAGTCAGTCAGTCAATCGCAGAGTTTTGGTGCAAGTAAAAATATTTACGCCACTTTTGCCACATAATAACCCATTGATTTACGTTGCAGTGACGAAAATTGCACTTTTTATGCCGTTAAATAGTCTCACACTCAGCTTAGTGGCATTAGACTGTGTCGTACTGTCGGATGTTTGAGCAAAAAGGTATTGAAAAATAGTGAAATAGTCAAAAACAAATAAAATATTCTATAAAGTGTGGAACGGGATCTGTTGATCTACTTAGAGTTTCAAAAGAGAGATCAGGCTACTCTCTATAGTGATCGCTATTTCCTTGTTTATATAATATAAATGAAGTGAATCTGCCATAAAAATAATAAAAATGTGGAGCTATTCGAAATAGGCTCCCCTCTCCTTTCTTATCGAAAGTTGAGATTCTTTTGGGTTCCATTTGTAAAACCAAGCTGCATCACCCTAATGTATAAATGTAACTATTTTACACCTCCCAATTATCTACCGATGAGTGTAGTGGTCCTGCATGTCATGCAGATGTTTGAAAATTATCATGCGAAGGTGGGTAATTGCATTTATGGGTTGTTTGTAGCCACGAAAAAATAGGGAAACTCGCAAAGTGGGTGCAAAAGAAAAAATCAAAGACAAATTTGATTGGACAGAGCAAAAAAAATGTGTTTCTTACTCACGGAAGTTTTCCCCATTTGCCGCTTGAAACACTGCATCAACACTTCCGCTTGTCGGTGGTATATATCTTTTTATTAATTTGTTGTTTATTGTAACGGTGTTTTAAGATAATATTTATTTATGTAATAAGTTTTGAAGCAGAATGTTTTGAGATCTGAAAACTATTCATGAAAATAATAATAAATTATTTTGAGGTTTAACTTTTCCTGAAGAGTTCCATCTTAACTGGAACGGGCTTGTGTACTCAGGAGACTTTTCAAAATCCATCAACAGTTCGGAGGCGTGTAAATTTTTTTTATATTTTTTTTTAGAGGATGGAAAGCATCGAAAGCCTTAACCCTGTCAGGCTAAGACTTTAACCCACTAAAACCACCCTCACCTGTACGGCAACTCCTGGTACTACCGTCTAGTATTTCGTCTGTTTGTTGCTCCATTCGTTAGATAAACATCAAGACTCACACAACAAATTGGAGGTGGAGCACGGCCGGATATTCTTTCAGCGATTACAAAACGCCAATTAGGTATATATATTAGGTTTAGTAAGAGGGAATCAAGACACATCTGCAGACAAAAAAAGAAAGCAGCCGAGATGCGTGAGTATGAAGAGCTTGAGAAGCTGGCCGACAAGGGTAATGCTCGAAAATTCTATGAGAAGATACGATGATTTACAGCTGGTTTCAAGACCGGTGCATACTCATGTAGGACACAAAGAGGTGATCTAGCAACTGATGCCCAGAGCATATTAAATTTATGGAGGGAACACTTCTCCAGCCTACTGAATGGCAGTGAAAATGGAGCATCCGGAGATGGTGTAACAGAAACCCCAATTGATGACGATGAAAAAGACGTTCCATTACCTGACCATGAAGAAGTTCGAGTAGCAATCGCCCGCTTAAAAAATAATAAAGCGGTTGACGCCGACGGCCTACCGGCAGAACTATTCAAACATGGCGGTGAAGAGCTGAAAAGGTGCATGCATCAGCTACTTTGCAGAATATGGTCGGACGAAAGCATGCCCGACGAATGGAATTTAAGTGTGCTCTGCCCAATCCATAAAAAAGGGACCACACAGTCTGCGCCAATTGTCGTGGGATAAGTCTCCTTAATGTCATCTATAAGGTCCTGTCGAGCATATTGTGTGAAAGACTAAAGTCCACCGTCAATAAACTGATTGAATATTATCAGTGTGGCTTTAGATATTCAACATGCGCCAAATCTTGGAAAATACCCGTGAAATAGGATCGACACCCACCACCTCTACGTCGATTTTAAAGCCGCCTTTGACACCATGAATTAGGAGCTGGCTTTATGCCACTATGTCTGAATTTGGTATCCCCGCAAAGCTTATACGGCTATGTAAACTGACGTTAAGCAACACTAAAAACTTCGCCAGGATCGGAAAGGACCTCGTTCGATACTTAACGAGGTTTCAGACAAGGTGAAAATAATACGAGCAGCAGAACTGAATAGAGAAGGTACAATCTTCTATAAGAGTGTACAGCTGCTGGCGTACGCCGATGATATTGACATTATTGACCTCAAAAATCGTGCCGTGAGTTCTGCTTTCTCCAGACTGGATAAGGAAGGAAGGATATGGGTAGTGAACGAGGTAGTGAACGAGGGCCAGACGAAATATCTCCTGCCATCACACAAACAGTCATCGCATTCGCGACTTGGCTCCCATGTCACTGTTGGCAGTCAGGTCGTAGATAATTTCGTCTATCTAGGAACCAGCATCAACACCAATAATAATGTCAGCCAAACGATGACAACATCTGATGAGTCGGCGTTAGGAGTTTTCGAGAGAAAGGTTTTGCGTAAGATTTACGGTCTTCTACAAATTCGTAACGGCGAATACTACAGCCGATGGAATGGTGAGCTGTATGAGATATACGGCGACAATGACATAGTTCAGCGAATCAAGAAACAGCGGCTACGCTGGCTAGGTGATGTGATCCGGATGGATAAGAATACTCCAGTTCTGAGGAAACTCTCCGCTTCGTTGGAAAGACCAGGTAAAAAGGGACCTGACTCTACTTGGTATCTCCAATTGGAAGGTAATGGTCATCATGCCTTTCTTATAGAAACCCTTGTACCTATTGACAAAATATTGGGTCAATCGATTTTCGCAGGCTTTTCTTGAGGCCAAATTTTTCAGCAGCCAAATCATTCGCCATGGACCTGCAAACCAAACTCTCGGAGTTTCTGGTGAGCCACTATCGGTGTGTGTGGTCTGGCATTGTCCTGATGAAACAGAATTCCCTTCCTGATGACCAAAAGTGGGCATTTTGGGTGAAGGCTTCCTTCAGGTGGGCCAATAGCTGACAATATACAATAGGTCCGAATTAAAAGTTTGGCTGTAAGAGACCAACGCATAGTGTACACATCACACCAAACACACTGAACGACAATCCTCGCTTGGATACCATTTGTCCCACCTCACTGTATTTGATTCACTTTTCAGCACCAGCCACCATCAGTTTCAGAAATGGGTCGATTTTGTTACGATTCAGCAGCGATTTGCGGTTAGTAATTCAGTAATAAGGTTTTTTTCCATTAACTCATGTGGCACCCATACATCAAGCACTTTGTGTATCCAGCCTTTTTTAAGTGGTTTCAAAAGGTTTTTTGTGCCATATTTAGCTCCTGGCCATTCGAACAATGCTCGCTTTAGCCATTTTAGTTGCTTGAACGGAAGTCGATACAGTATGAACCTTCAGGACATGATCTTTAATAAGTCTGTTTAGATTTGTGATAAGAACTGTTTCGGTGGATAAGTAAATCTCTCAATCATCAGCTTTGAAGTGTCAGACAATATAGAAATAGACTAATAACTTATTTGCCTCTAGATACTTAACGATTAAATTTTTAGTCAGTTTGAATTATTGAAGAAAAGCCCTGCTGCCTAATGTCCTAAAACGCTCAACGACTGAATTTGAAGAATTATGCTGAACCACAGTGTGGCCCAAAGTAAATATGCTCGGAATTTAAGATATCTTTGAGATCTTAGAAGTTCGCAATATTTTCTAGTTAAGGCCACTTGGAATTGAGTTATCTCGAACCTAAATTTACAAAAAGAAAATATGCCGGACGAACTCACCTCGTATTCGAAATGAGGATAATTGCATTTGCGTTACCGAATATTTTTAATTTTTTAATGGTGTATGCATTAATTCGTGCGGTTTTTTAAGAGAGGTTTCTACTAGTATTATTTCGCGTCGTGTTCCTCTGTACCAGATAAAGTGTTTTTGCGGGGAGTTCTTTTTCATTACTTTAACATGAAGAAAAGTGCTACCGAAAGCCATCGTATTTTACTGGATGTTTATGGTAACCATGCTTTAGCCAAACGAAAGTGCCAAAAGTGGTTTGCACGGTTTAAAAGTGGCAATTTCGACTTAGACGACGGAGAACGACCCGGACAGCCAAAAAAATTTCAAGACGAAGATTTGGAGACATTGCTCGACGCAGATGCATGCCAGATGCAAGAAGAACTTACAAAAGTATTAGAAGTTGAACAAGCAACCATTTCCAGACGATTAAAATCATTAGGATTCATCCAGCTTGGAAATTGGGTGTCTTATGAATTAAAGCCAAGAGACGTTGAACGTCGATTCTGCATGTCGGAAATATTGCTTGAACGCCACCAAAAGAAGTCATTTTTGCATCGGATTATCACTGGATTCAATATGATAACCCAAAGCACAAGAGATCGTATGTGAAGCCCGGCCAACCATCGACATCCACGGCAAGGCCGAATATCCATGGTGCCAAGGTTATGCTATGTATTTAGTGGGACCACAAGGGTGTGCTCCATTATGAGCTATTGAAATCGGGTCAGACGATCAATGGGGACCTCTACCGAAAACAATTGATTCGTTTGAAAAAGGCAATCGCGGAAAAACGACCAGAATATGCGACGAGACACGAATCAATAATTTTTCATCATGACAACGCTCGGCCACATGTTGCAAGGCCAGTTAAAAACTATTTGGAAAACTGTAGGTGGGAAGTTCTACCTCACCCGCCTTATAGCCCAGACATAGTACGTTCCAATTACCACTTGTTCAGATCAATGCAAAATGCCCTCACCGGAGTACGCTTCACTTCAGAACAGGGTATCACAAATTGGCTCAATTCTTTCTTGACCTCCAAGCCGGAGAAGTTCTATTGGGATGGGATCCACAAACTGCCAGAAAGATGGGCAAACATCGTAGCTTCCGATGGGCAATACTTTGAACATTAAATGTATAACAATTTTTTCACAATAAAGTCTTAATTTTCGAAAAAAAACCGCACGAGTTAATGCATACACCCAATCGGCCTCAGATAGGTATTAGGTTTATCAGTGCAGCACTGGTACTAATAAGAAATTTCATCGCTAAAAGAACTCTTTTTGGATTAAAAAAAAGATACTCACAGTTAAGAAATTAAGTTTTTCAGGTTTTTTAAACTTAAAAGATTCTTCAAAAACGGAGGTTATATTTAGTTTCAATCATGATATGAAATAGACACAATCCTGAAACTATATTTAGGAATTCCTCATTAACATTTCGAAAGACTTATGAGTTTCGTGAATTTAAAAAATTTATGTCAACTTATTTTGGGGGAAAAATAGTGGCAACTAAGTCATTATGACTAGGTTAAGGAAGGAAATTATTGCGGTAAACGAAATTTTCTGACAATAATGTACCATATTTAAGCCTCAAAATACAATTTTTAGTATCAAAAAACATTTGAATTTTCCAATGTTGTGATGAGTTTCCTGAAGCGGCTGCAGTCTGAACTCGTGAAACAGTGCCGCTAATGGTGGTCGTGCGATGCATATGAGACAATCGCACCAATTTTTTCTAAAGTTTTATGTGGGTCTCTTCTATATGAACTAAAAAAATAGCGAAGAAATTTTTTACAAGTTTGAAAAAATTCACTTTAAAAAAAAAATTCACTTCATAGTTTAAATAATACTTTTGCCCCACTATAATAATAATTTAATACTGAATTAATCATTTCGATTTTTTCGATCGGACATATGGATGCTATCACCGGCACCGTTTTCTAAGACTTTTAAAAATGAAAACTCTAGAAAACGCGCTCCAAAGTTCTGCCCGAGCATTCGGACCTGCTCGACGTGCGGCCACTAAAACTGCTCTAGCTTCTAAAATATGTCGGATTGGCAATGGAAATTTTGAAAACATATTTTTGGATAGTTTCAAATAGATTTAAGAAAAAAATGCATTTTTTGAAGCCTTTAAAGCAGACAACTGCCTTAAAGCATTTACAAATTTTCAGAAATTAACACAGAACAACATTTCACCAAAAAATTTAAATTATGGAATCAGAAGACAAATTTTTAACGTCAAGAAAAAGTTCGTTGAAAGTTTAAAGAGAATATTTTTTTAAGAAAAAACTTACAATTATTTAACTCCGATATTGTTGAGAGTGATAAATAAATAAATTGATTGTATATAATGAACACAAGCCATATTCTCATGACGCGCTATAGAGTCACCAAAACTATTTTTTACACCGAAAACACAAAGGAAATCGCGACAAGCTACTTGTTGTTGCTTTTAAAAATTTGCGTACGCGTTTAAAAAGTGCGACCGTTTGTGTAAGACGTGCTCAAAAGACTGCTTGTGGTTTTCAATGGACATCAAGTGCCATGCAGCGCCCATCTTGGCTTGTTCTTATGATTACTGCCACTGCCAAGTGTTAGAAATCAAAATTCAAATGTAATAATACTCCATATACACACATATCTTTATGCATGTATGTGTGTGTGTGTGTCTGTGTGCTAGTGGTGTTGGAAAGCACGTTAAATTGCAGGCTAAAGCGTGTAGTAAATTAGTGAATAAAGCGCGCATGCCCCTTGTTGATGGTTGTAAACACTGACTAACAAACAAACAAACATGCATACATATGTAGATATACCGCGTACTATGTTCAAGTAATAGTAATATAATTTTTTTTGCCGAAACGCCGGTTTTGTTGTCATTCTATGCAAAGAATTTCATTCATAAATTTGCGACACGTGCAATCTGAGCAACTGTTGATTGGTTACTAAGGGATAAATCAAATGGCGTACGCATAGTGAATGCAAGAATTGGAATGCAATAAAGTGTTTTGTTAATTAAGCAAAACATGCACTTAATAATAGTATTTTATATTGAGGTTTAAAATTAAATTATTTCATTTTTTCCTTTGTATATACGGTGAGGGTGCACAGCGAGAAACATCCAAAATTATAGAAAATTAATTTTTTTTATTGCGTTCGCCCCTCAGTAGGGACTGTCAAGTATATTTCTCACTCAAAAAATCCATCGATCGTTCGGAGGCGGCTCAGACTAAACTGCAGATCCCTCCATTTGTTGGAAAACATCAAGCTCCGTCAAAAATCGCTTCAGCGGTTACAAAGCGTCAATTATATATATAATAAGCAATTATTTCCTTAAAAATTGGACATTCCTCTTCTCGATCCTGGTACCCTACAGTCGGATAATATATATTTTCATTCATAAAAAATGTAAATATTAAATATTTTCCAACTGAGTCGGGATACATTACACATAGCTATATCGTTTGTTCGTCTGTTTGTCTTGTGCACAAATGGTTTTGTAATGCATTGATTGTTTGTTTAAATCGGCCATATAAGGCCACTATATTCCATAGATAAAAAGTAAGCCATTATTTTTGCAATAGTTAGTTTAGTGATCTGTATCTTGGGTTCTATAAGTGCCATTGGCATTATTTTTCATTAAAAAATCCAATGGGAGAAATGTTGATCACTTAACTTAATAGGTTTCAGCATACGTCAAGGACAGCAGCAAAAAAATACACTATATTCTAACATTTTTCTTCGGTAAAAATGAAACCGCCAGTCGGGCAGCTGAAACTTTGAATAGTCTTTATGGTACTGACACTGTAACAGTCAATTATGCACAATTTCGGATTCCTCGATTTCGTTCCGTCAATTTTGATGTAAACCATACTCCACGGTGTGGAAGGCCAATTGTCGAAAATGTCATTAAAATAATGGAAACCGTTGATTCTGCGCGTCATGCGAGCACTGTTTCGATTGCCCAAGAGCTAAATATTGCACAAAAGACAATTTGGTACCACTTGAAAAATGTTGGATATACAAATAAGCTCGATGTATGGGTGCCGCATGAGAAAAAAACTCATAGACCGAAAAACCTTCATTAATCGAGCAGGCAGGTGTTCCGCAGGGCAGTGTTCTTGGGCCAGTATTGTACATTCTGTTTACCGCAGATATCCCTACAAGTGACGAAGTAATTACGTCAACATTTGCGGATGATACTGCTATACTAAGTCGACATAAATGCCCCATTACAGCCACAAAAGTGTTACAGCAGCATCTTAAACAAATTGAAGAATGGCTGGCGAAATGGCGCATAAAAGTTAATGAAAACAAGTGCAAACACATAACTTTTACATTAAGGCCAAAAACGTGTCCTACTGTTAAGCTCAACAATGTATCAATACCGCAAGCTGACGAAATTACATACCTCGGAATCCACTTGGACAGGCGCTTAACCTGGAGACGACACATTGCAGCTAAAAAGCTGCAGCTTAAACTCAAATCTGCTAGTTTACATTGGCTTTTAAACAAGAAGTCTGGACTAAGCCTTAGCAACAAAGTCCTCTTATATAATGCAATAATAAAACCGATATGGATGTATGGGATCCAGTTATGGGGCACAGCTTGCGCGACGAATATAGATATAATTCAAAGATTCCAATCGAAAACGCTAAGAGTAATAACGGGCGCACCATGGTACGTGCGTAATGAAAATATTCAAAGAGATCTAAATATACCTACTATCAAGGAAGAAATTGAAATCGCAGCAAAAAAATACTTAATAAAACTGCGTAACCATCCGAACCCTCTGGCTAACACCTTGGCCCATGCAACAAGTCAAACCCGCCTGCGGAGAAGAGACAAAGCAGCCTTCTAAAGAGCAACGTCAAGCCAGCAGCCCATTCCTACTAATGGGCTTTATGTTTTAATTTAGTTTAAGATTTTATTACTTATTGTTAGGCTTCCGAAGTCGAAGTAGATCCAATAAATAAATATTAATGTTTAAAAAAAAAAAAAAAAAAAAAAAATTAATCGAGCCATTTCTTGGTCGAAGTGCAGTGAGCCAACACAACTGGTCTGGAAGCCAGGATGGATGGCCAGAAGAGTTTTGTGTTGTGTTTGGTAGGATTGGCAAGGAATCATCTACTATGAGTTGCTTCCCTACGGCTAAACTCTTAATTCCGACCTGTACTACTTGACGTGGATCGTATGAAGGAAATAATCCCCCAAAAGAGCCTTGATGTGGCGAACAGAAGAAGAATTATGTTTTATTAAGACAACGTATATATAGTGACTCGTCAGAAGCTTCTAGAGCTTAGTTCGTAGGTTCTTATGCTTCCAGTTTATAGTCCGGACCTCTCGAAGTGATTACCATCTGTTTCTATTTAAGCTGTCTAAGGCAAATGGCCTCAAAAGAATTGTAAATTATGTTATAAAATTTTTCTAAGATTTTTGAATTTTTTCTGATGATAGGTGTCTTGATATCACAATGAAACCTTGTGTTTACATATTTTTCCAATTACGACCAGTCCCGTTGTGAATTTTCATCTCTCGATTGATTGTACAGAAAGCCGATGTCGCCAGTCTAATGCCAACTATCCTTTGATGAACAGCACTCATATCAAGTGAGCACCCTTTCTAAACTGATTTTATTAATTTCTTTTTTCTAATAAAAATAACACCTTCATTTTTTTCGACAATTTACTGCTTCTGTAGCTTTGCATTGCTCTGACGGGCTAGCATGTGCTTCGACCTCGATACCAAATATTGAGATGAATTCCGCCAACATCGTTCGGAACTTTTTTCGTTATTAATCTGCTTCGGATAACCGATAAAATGTCACTTTTTTTTAGTACGACAGGTAAAGTTAAGGATAATGGAGCTGCCATTTATTTCCATTCTTCAAATAGAGGGGCTTAAGAGAGTTTTTTTCTAAACTACTTCCGAGCGTTTCATGAATTTTTATATGGAACTTGCTATTACATGTCAGATATACACTCGTATACACTCATCGTCTAAACATTTATTTGTCAATATCGGTTCCCCTTGATACATCCAAGTGGAAAACGCTAAATTAGGAGCCAGGTATTTTTAAGTCCCTGAAATGTGGAGCATAAGGATCTACCAAATGTGATCAAAGCAGATGATCCCCAGCTAATAAAAGTGCAGATCTTTGTTGGATCCGATGACAAATTGTGTCACTCAGGTATAAACAATATCTTTGGAATTTCCTATGTGCTGACATTTCTGTAGTTTATGAATCTTAGTATAACCCGCAGAAGAAAATGTCAACAGGAAACAGTCATCAATATTAGCAGGGGTTGACCAACGATTTTGCTACAGAAATTACAGTAAGGTCCAAGGAGATTAGATAACTCATCAGATCGATGCTTGATGCGTATGAAGCATAACTGAATTCAAGAAAAGAAACTAGAGATCTACTTACTCTTGCAGTCACTTCGTGTGAACTACTAACCATTTTCGAGAGATCTTTCGGTATTCGCTAAGCCGCAGTTCCCACTTATGGTAGGTTTTCTGGTTGATCGCTATACACTTAGAACACATGTACTATTGATTTCTAGCTTTTACTAAGGGAGTTATGTGGATCATGGCAATGTCGGGTCATGTCCTGCATTTGTAATACTAAAGGGTGGTTAAATTGTAAGGACCGATGTTGAATGTGAACCACACCTAAACGCCAAGTTTTTTTCCGAATTTAATTTGACATTTCTCTATTTCAGACTTACTCAATTTGAACCATGGAGAGATACACAAACCAACAACGTGTTAAAGTTATCCAGACTTATTATGAAAATTTTCGAAGAAAATCATCTTCAGTGATGAGGCACATTTTCACCTCAGTGGATTCGTCAATAAACAGAATTGCCGCATTTGGGCGAATGAGAATCCAAGACTGATTGTCGAAAAACCAATGCACCCACAAAGAGTGACTGTTTGGTGCGGTTTATGGGCTGGCGGCATCATCGGGCCGTATTTTTTCCAAAATGAGGCCGGTCAGGCAGTTACTGTGAATGGTGTTCGCTATCGTGAGATGATAACGAATTTTTTATGGCCACAATTGGAAGATATGGATGTGGATGATATGTGGTTTCAGCAGGACGGTGCCACTTGCCACACAGCTAACGAAACAATGGCTCTTTTGCGCAACAAATTCAATGGCCGTGTTATCTCACGTAATGGCGATGTCAATTGGCCCCCAAGATCATGTGATTTGACACCGTTGGACTTTTTTCTCTGGGGTTATTTGAAAGAAAATGTGTACGTCGATAAGCCAGCAACAATTCAAGAGCTAAAGGATGAGATAATTCGGCACATTAACGGCATAGAAACTCCATTATGCCTCAGCGTCATCGAAAATTTGGACCATCGTATGGAGGTGTGCCGCCGAGGTCGCGGCGCTCATTTGGCCGATATTTTGTTACATACATAATTGAGTAATACCTATATATCATAATAAAATAAAATTTCAATAATTTCCTAAATAGTTTGTGTTTTATTCAAAATCAACATCGGCCCTTGAAAATTTAACCACCCTTTATGTTTAAAATACCTAGCTACCTAGTGAGCTTTTTTGGAATTAAAATTTATAAACTACGGAAATTTACATGACTGTTTGAAAATCTAAGTATCATAATTGAAGATCACGAGTTGTCTGGTGAGACTTAGGTTTGGATATTGTTACATGTTATGCTTCTTCCTGCTTACACAATTAAGACTACGACTTACTATGGATATATCAAACTTGCAAGACACTTTTTTGCTTCTTCTTTGTAAATACTCATTTAATGAGTTGAGTTGACTTGGAGTGATTAGTAGGCTACAGTGACCAAGTGCACTTAGATTTACTGGCCCAATATTGATTCTACTAGGTGTCTGGATTCTAGAAAAAGGTCTCTCTAGTTTCTAGCTTATTCGGCTAGGCAGTAGAGGTAAACACTTCCTAGGAAGCGATGTTGAGCCCCTCCCGTCCCGTCGTTCTCTTCGCCGAGTCAACTCGTAGCATGGAACTCTTGTGAAAGGTAGATTGATTGTATATAAAGTTAAGTCAATTCGCTAAAAGCTCTCATACAACTTGAAAATGTTACATAGGTATGTATGTACATTTACGCTTGTCTGTCTGTAAGCATAGATAACAAAAGTGTTTAAGTAAGAAAATACCTTCCACCTGCTCATGTGTGTTGAGCGTTAAAATGTATAAGTTGAATCAGCAATTTTCGGGCTGAAGAAGAAAACGCGCACATATGCAAACCTCTTCGCGAACTTTGGCGTATAATTGACTAATTGTTCTACAATTCATATTTTTCTTCATATTTGTTTATTATGCTGCATTTGCAAGAAATTAATTGGTTACCCAGGTGGAAGATTATTTTCCTCACATGCTTGAGCGTCGCTCGAGTAAAAATGTATGTATAAATACATATACTCATATTTAAGGACATTCGGATGGAGATAATTAATTGAACTAGAAAAAGAGGGCAGAAAAAATAAAAGAGCTTATTTCTGAAGTCATTATTAATATGTCCCTTATCGAACTGCTCTAGAAGTCACATCTCTTACGTATAATTTATATTAGATAACTGAAAAGGCGAGACTTGCAATGAATTTTCATTTAGCCAATGAATAAAAGTTGATTTGAGTTGATTTGACTTAGTGCGGCAATTAGCCAGTGACCACCGCTCTTAGGCCTACTGGCCTTTTTTTACTATTGCTGGGAGGTTCCTATCAGCTTCTCAAATGCGTCTAAGTGTGTATAAAGCCATGAGTTTGCTCTTATTTGATGACTCAACTAGGCAATCAAAAAGGTATATCCCAAAGAACTTGAGTCGCGTCGTTAAATTGTACAGCTAAATCCTGATGTGCTATGAACTAAGCTGACATCAGAGCCACATATCAAACTGTTCGAATTTGAGGTCAGTTTTCAAAAACATCCAAAATGGCGGATCAAGTTAGAATGCTGAGATGGTTGATAGTGATAGCAAACGCTAATCGAGTAGACAACTGTAGTAGCTTGAATTGAAAAGGAGTATCGCACGGAATGTTTGGGATTCGATGAATAAGGACGCCTTCACCTTTGAAAGGTCCGGTCAGAATTGTTGTCCTATAATTTTTTGACTGCAAGTAGAGTTTTGGCTAATTAATATTACATATCATACCGATTTTCAAATTAATTACGTGCGGTGAGACTCCTGCTAAGTTCAAAGAATTTAAAAACTCTGTTAGATTAAGAACTGCTACTGAAAAACTGTCAAGCAAAGTTTGATTTTTTCGAGTCAGGTCGTGATCTATTTCCCGCAGAGAAGAATAGTCTTCCTCTGAATCAAAGCAAGACCTAAAATACCAATTTTCAATTAGATCAGTCTCTGGCAAACGCCCTGGAGAGAAGATTACTCTTTCTGTTAATCTTAGCAAAAAGCCATCTAAAAACCCAATTTCAAGTAAATCGAAAGATAAATAATTTTTTTTCGAATAGTTCAGTCTTTGGCCCACTTCCCGGAGATAAGAGTATTCCGATTGTCTTAAATAGGTTGGTTCCTGGTTAACTTCTCGAAAAGATGTGTAGACTTCTTTTTATTCTAAGCAAAAAGCCACCTATATACCGAATTCCAAGTAAATGGAACCATAATAATAATGTTTTTTCGAATAGGTCAGTCCGTAGTCCTTCTCAAGAACCTTCAAGTCACTCGGCCGATAACTTATGAAAATTACCGGACTTAATCTAGATAAGGCAATTAAATGTATAAAGTATGCACGGTTTCATAACATTCAGGATTTTATTGCACAGAGTGTACTCTGCTCTCTTATAAACATTTATCTCTGAGAGCTTTTTAAGCTATTTTGTTTGGGGTTGAAATTCTTTTGATTCCTATCAAATGTATGTACTCGTATGTGTTTTTCCGCCGCTTTTTGTGGTTCCAGCAAATGGTAAAGCATAAAGCTTGACAAAAGAAAGCTCAGAAGGGAAGTTTAGTTTAGAATTATCCAATATTTGAGGGCTTTTAAAATTATAATTGGGTTTCAGTTTATGGTTAACTTTTTGCGCTATTCACAATTGCATAAAAGCTACTTCCAAACTTAGGAAATGTTGCCAGCTGTCATGTACATACTTACTTTCTAAAAATATATAAGTTTTGTTATTAAATTTCATAATTTATTTATTTATATTCATTGGAATTCTTGTACACAGTTATTCATTTTACGGGTTCGAAAATAAACTTAACTAACTGCATTTAAAATAATTTTTTTCATGAAACTGTTTCTTTTTATTGTAACCTTGGTATTATATGTGAAACACTACATCACTCTAATAATCGTTTCACGAATTTTTGCAAACCTCGATCCGTTTGAAGTAATTTTAGGCCACTTTTTAGTAAATATTGGGCGGTATTTCATCCTTAACTGCCCGAATGTTGGTTTTCAAGTGTTCATGAGTTAAATGTTAGTCAGCATTAACATGGTCTTTCGCGCAGCTCCACAAAAAAAGTCCAATGGTGACATATCACACGATTTCAGTGGGGTATTGACGCAGAAGTAACACACCCGGGAAATTTCTCTTGTAATAAAGATACACTCGTTCGTATGACATGTGACATATCTTGTTGAAACCACATATTCTCCAAGTAGTGTACTTTAATTGCAGACCAAATCCAGTCGGTTATCATAGAACCATAATGCTCCCAGAAGAAGTGGGTTCTATGGCCTCTCTTCAACTATTTGAGGATTCTCGGAGCCTTAAAAAGCAACAGTTTTGTTTATTTACGTATCCCCCGATTGAAAAATGTGCCTCTATGAAGAAGAAAATTTTGTTCGAAAAATCACCGTCCACTTCTTGTTATTCCAGCACCATTACGACGTATGTACGGGGTTGTGAATGGTCAGCTGGCTTCAGTTATTGTATAAGGTGGACTTTATATGGATGTACATAGATATAAGTACAAGTGGAAAATATGCCATTATGACCTTTTGAAAGGCAGTACGCAATGCTAACCACTTGGCTACCGCGACTACTTAACGTACATATACAAGATTGTCTGTCCATCGTTTGCTTTATTAACTACTGCTTATTTGAGTTTTTGAAATCTTCAATGATATTATCAAGATTTCAAATATTCAGTAGAGGGTTTGCGGTTTACGCTTAAACAAAATTGGGGAAATATTGAAAACTTACTTCCAAAATGGCGAGCTTTTAACAGCACCTGCATTAAAATTGTCAACTGTAAAATTTCCCAACCTGCGAATTTGCCTCCGTTGAACAATTTTTTGTGTAAAACCGTTTAGGATACCTCAGACGATTAATGACTGTTGCAATTGCGGCTAAAAGTGTTGAGAAATTAGGTCGCCGGCCGAACATACACGGTGTGTCCCAAAAATAACCGAACTTTATATTTAAATCATACAACATACAGCGACATCTATTGAAAATTTGCAACATTAAAAAGATACATTCATCCTCTTTCAAACGCACCTGACTTCATGTAAGTCGGATGACAGATGTAAAAGTGACAGCCATTTCAATAAAACCAAAAGTGTGCTAATGGTTCCAAAAAAAAAAAATGGAACAAAGAGCAAATATAAAATTTTGTGTCAAACTTGAAAAAAAGATTAAAATTGAAGTTTAAAAAATTAAAAAAAAAACTGAAAAAAAATGAAGCATATGTAACCGAGGTACTGAAGAACATTTCTATAAATGACATAAAAAAATCTATGCATGCGCTGGATGATCGTTCCAAACGTTGTGTTGAGTCAAATGGAACCTATTTTGAGTAAATAATAACTTTCAAAGATAATATAATGTGTATTTTACTATATTATATCCAAAAAGTTCGATTATTTTTGGGACACACCGTGTATATGTAGACCTTTCGAGGGATTTAAAACCAACTTTTTCGATATATATTAAACAATATTTAATCAATTGAAATGCTATAGATTTTAGATAAATGCAGGACAAGTGCTATAATTAATTTAAATGCCAAATTCATATAAAATAATTCTCAATAACGCAGCTCCACTACGTGTAGAGTTAAAATCTAGTAATACGGACTTCGCAAGGCCATTTATGGTATAATACTCGTAGGCTTATTATATCTGTTTGGTTTTTACTTCATTTCTTAAACTTCTTTGAACCATATGTGATTAAAAGGTCAATTTTAAGTACATACATATGTATATACATATGTATTAGTATGTATGTACATATCAATTTGATGAATGTGCATCATTAATTTCACGTCTTATATTCAACTTTAATACAAATCGACCAACCCCTTAAAATTAATGTAATCAAAATACAGATAACTAATTAATTATTAATTACATAACGATTATTTCAAACGACGCTGTTAGTTCTTAAAGCTTTGTGTTGTAATTGAAATTAAATTATTTTCACTTACATATATATACCTATAAATTGTTATTGATGAGGACATTAAAGTGATGTGCGACAATTGTATGTATGTATATAAGAAGTAAGATATAGTACATATAAATATATAAGTATACGTGTAGAGTGTCCCAAAATTAATGCAATATTTAAATATGCCGCCAGTTTTGTAGGAAAGCGTTGACAACTCTAAAAGAAAAAAATAAAAAAAAATCGACGGCTGACGGTTTAGGCTTGAAAATGATGAAACAACTTGTTTTCGAAAATTTTATACAAAATGTGGTCGGAATAGTGTTTTAGGGTCGATAACTATGTAGAGCTTAATTGAAAAATTCCCGGATGGCAGGGTCCGTTGGAGACGCCAAACACATTGGTCGTCCAATAACAAGTTGTTCAAGTAAAGAGTGCGTAATTAGAAATTATTGCAGCGAATTGTAGGCATATCCCAGTATTCAAAAATCAGATTTTCAAATATTTCATGGTTTATTAACATAAATATAATTAAAAAAAAATATATATATATTAATTTAATAAAATTATTCATTTTGGTTGCCGCCTTGCTGTAATGGCATGATGCAAGATCAGGCCAAAAGAAGGGAGAAGCATTATGATTGGGCATAGTCTCTTTTGCAAGCATTCTTTCATGTAAATGTCACTATTAATTGTATCAGTAGTGACGAAATTCTTGCTTCTTTTGCCACAAGTGCGGAAACTTTAATTTTCTTTGAGATTTAAAGTTTATCTGGACCTTTCCTCTAGCATCCGCAACATAAAATGCTTGGCCGGATAGCTGAAAAAAGTCGGATAGGACGTAAGTTTCGTCATCCATTTTGCAGCAACTTCCACATAAAGTCTCTTCCCAATTTCTGAGCACGTATCTTTGGCTGGCAGTTCTTCTCAGCATTTGGGTCTGATACTTTCTGCAATTTATATGACTTCAGTCCCGCTTCTGCTTTCACTCACCGCACAAATGACTCGGTACAATGCGCTAATTGAGCGGTTCTCCGACCCGAAAGGGTAGTATTTCGCTTATATATGGCCACCAGCGATGAAGAAAATTTTGACATTGATGGGTTTGTTAATCGCCGCTTTTGGTGTTCTGAGAACCCACATCTGATTGTCGAAAAACAAATGCATCTACAGCATGTTATTGTTTGGTAGTCATGATTGACTTTTCATGATACTTTTTTGATAATGAGGCTCATTAAGCAGCCAAGCAGCAATAAGTGACTTTACTGCTGCCCATTATGTAGTTTCAACAAAACATGACAAACAGCTCACTTTAATTACTGCAGGAGACATTTTCAGGTTATGTGCTCTCTCGTTTCGGTGATCAGAATTATCCCCACGTTTAGGCAGAATGAATAGTCATAGAAAATATCGGCAAACAAGCGCTTACGTGTATGGAAAGCCGTGGAGGCCATTTGTCCGTTGTTTTAATCCATAAATAACCTTATCCTATGCACCTTTTGATTCAATAAAAAAATACAAACAAAAGACTAAAAACTGCATTTTCTATTTAGTTCCAATCTTGCCTTGATTTCGGAACACCCTTTATATGTAATCTTGACATATATAATTTAAACGTATGTAGATTTAAGAATTTGACACAAATTCAATAAGATATTATGACCAAAAAAATTAAAAAATAAGAAAAAGATGTAAATATACATATGACCATATATCAAATATTTATGTAAAAAAACTAGTAGGTGATACGTGCTCTCTTCCAAATGTTAATCCTACTAGTATTTTTATTTTCATTAAAAAACTAGAGTCGGGAGGCGAGTTGTATAATTTTTTTTTATTTTTACCATAAAAAAATAACGAAATAATAATTTGCCTTACCGCAATTGCAGAAATTTTTAGAACAAGTTATCCCAATTTTGCTTAATAAAATCTTCACTTTAAATTCGTTTATCCTGAATCAGAAGTACATTTGTAAATGATTGCAAAGGTTAGCCACAGGCGACTCAATTGTCCAATCAGTGGCTGTGCATTATAATTTTTCTTCACTTATTACTGGTAAAAATATGCATATGCAAACACAATTATTATGAGTTACCCAGCAGGAATCCAGTGATGGCGCTGTGATGCAAACATACGTTATGCATAAGCAATAGCTAACGAACACAATTTTATTTGAGGTTAGAATTAAACAATGAATGTACTTAATATTAAAAATCTGGATTTTTCAAACTGGAAACTTAAAAATATTCCTGAGTTACTGAGCACATTCCATTAAGTGCCTCAATAGATAAAAAAATTAAACAGAGTAGAAATAACGCAACGAAAAATAATTAAAAATTCCTAATTGAACAAAGACCAACTTCTACAGGTCGATCATTATTCCCGTCGTGCTATATGGGACGTATACACCACAGAAAGGAGTTTTATCACCACTCTTTTGGAAACCCCGGTTTAATAGATTGCTGAGAAAGATGAAAAGGCAATCAGCCATGTTTATAGCATACGCTGATGACATTTCGTAATCGATAAGCTCTTTATATCTCTGACACTTTTACCTACCTATATCTCTGGACAGATGGCTCGTAAGATAATTCAGTAGGACTTTGGCTTAACTTTGATGAAACAATTCTAGATCTATTCATAAGGAAACACAACATTTGAGTTTGGATGAAACTCAAGCTAGGAGGTCCATTTGAAGGATCTACAGCTTACCGTAAGCAAAATGGGCAGCAAGCTGTCGTTGAGGGTCAATGTAGAGGAGCGAGTAGGGAAGGAATCAATAAACAAATGCTGGGCTGAATTTGCGGTCCTTCATCTGAACTCTTGCACTGGATATTACTTTTCTACAGTACTTTGGTATGTTAGAAGATCACGAATAAATAATCTATAAATTAACAGTATCAGCGGCGGCACCCAAAACAGACGATTTTGAGTATACCAAGCGACTCTGGTAGGTAAAAACATGGTATTAAGGGCAAATTTGCTGAAAATCAGGAATGCTATACCTGCCCTTAAGAATTGGAAAATACCATATTGCAGCGCGCTTGATCTTCCGTAAGCGTATAGAAGCTACAATGGATGTGAATGGTTAGAGCAAAGGGCTTAGGTTTGCAGGCAAAGATTTTTATTTTCTTCATAGAAGGTTCTAAAATGAAGGGAGGCCGCAGTTTATTTACTGTGCTCAACTGTAAAGATGAAGATCATTAAGTGCAAAAAATTTTAGTATCTTTCAAGCCGAAATATTTGCTATAAAAGTGGTGGCAAGTCTAGGCTTTTATAGAAGGAGATTACTTATTTGAGCACGAAGTAAAAAATGCATTATAAAAAGTAGAATAAAAGACTGTTTGAGATAAGAAAAGTTTACATTTACTGCGGACTGGGTCATATTGGCATCGAAGACTATGAGATAGAAAGAGTGTGCTTTCTGGAAAAGTCATCACTGAGGACTTTTGGAAAGAGCTTTTACTAAGTTGGGACTAGCGAAAGAAGCCTGTCTAGTCTATTAGTATGACGGGGCGTTGCTTGTTGGCGTCACATGCTTTTAATCTAGGTTTGGTAAAGGACAAAAAGTGTTGCAGATGCAGAGAAAATACAGAAACAGTGAAGCAAGTAACTTGTAAGTGTCCGGTGTTCGGCAACAGTGGTTGATCTTACTTGGCGATGGAAACTTGCACAGGGACTTTTAAAGAGACAAAACGACTGTTCCAATTTGTAAAGAGAATAGCTATGCTCTTTAAACTAGAGATACTACATGAAGTATAGTAGTACAGCCTTAGTTGTCTGTGGTGTATTTGGTAACAATATGGATGTGGTATACACACCCTAGAGTCAACTAGTTCAACTTAACCTAAACTAACCTTGCAGGTTACTTACAAATCCGCTCACCAAGCAATTGCTATAAAGGAGAGAAGAAAACTACTCGTCCTTTATACTCTAGCTTACACTTACATGAATTTTGTAGAGCTTATTAAAAGAGTAGCATTTGCTGTACCTACTTTGCATTTCTTAGAAAGCTAAAAAATATTTGCACAAAAGCTTCAAGTTTCTTTCATTAGAAATTACAATACAAAATTAATGATATTCTTATTGTAAATGCATTCAATTTAAAGTATAATTGCAATACAGGTACTACATACTACATACGTGTATACATATATATATCCATACATGGGTAATAATAAAATACACACTTACACTTGATGGTGACCGAAATCATCTAATAGTGAGCGAATATTGCTAATTATATGTTCGTATGTATGTGGCTATATCTATGATTTTTCGATATTAATTTTTTATTAGTGCTTTGCTTCTGAACGAGAGAGCTGGTGAATTTAAATCAAATATTTTCAAGTAAGGGAAAAATAAGCATTTTACCTGACCATTAGAAGGCTTACTACATATCAGGCATTTGTTTAAAAATTCGAAATTAAATTGATAATCTCTCAATGCGTGCATAAACACAAGGAAAATATAAAAAATATAAAACTGCATGTGTGATGGGTTGAGGTTGAACAATTCTCTTTAGAGCTGGTGGAGTCTGAAGAGTAGTTCTGAAGTGGGGTTGAATATGAAGTTTGAATTTTTTCCATTAGCTCGCTTTGAAACGTTGTCTATAAAAATTCTTCATTCTTCTATACTTTATTCGTTACTCGAGCTCAAGATGTTGTTCGAACATTTTCAAGTAATTTGAGCATTTGAGCAACTACGAGTATTTGTTCGAGAAATTTCACCCTTTCTGAGCTGAAGGAGAAAATATTTTGTTCATAATCAGTTGAGCGAGATATCAGTAGTAATATAACTACTATATGTGTTACAGACATGATTACGGGTATATCTAGCAGATAAATTTAGGTGTAGCTTTATATTTCCACAGATGAACTCGATGCCATATTTTTAAAGTCGCTCTCTCAAATAAAAGACAATCCGAAAAAAATGTTTATAAGTGTCGAAACAAAATTTCAATGTTTAATTGAAACTGTATGAGCAATGCCCAGTCAGAGCTTCTGTTGTTAGTGCGTGTTGTGATCTTGTAAGCCCATGAAACCTTAAAAATTTATTATCGGTCAGAGGGTTATCAGAATTTCACAGGTATTTTCGATAGGTTAACTCTATATGTATATCCAAGAGTAATGTGCATGTAGAAAGATCATTCGGTATATCATTAGCGGTCCATAAGTTACCGAGTTTTTAAATATTCGAGTGCTCCGAGAGGATTAATCGACTCAGTGCAATTGAGCTCAAAACCGCTTGGTTATTCATGTAGATCTTAATTTTCATTATGGTAGTCCCACTCCAAAGCTATAAGACAAGCAAGTTCAATATGAAAACCAAGTGTATTGAAAACTGCTGTAAATGAAAAATTTTCGGCAATAATTACCTTCGCTCACATTTTCATTCGCTCCTCTCCTTCAGAAAATTTTCTCAAGCCCTCATGTCAAATGATGTGAAACGTTTCTGGTATAGAGGGAGGGCAATTTTTTTTCTTCTACAGGGTGCACACTGCACATAGTAATCAGTAGATGATAAAGGGTGGTTAAATTGTAAGGGCCGATGTTGAATGTGAACCACACCTAAACGCCAAGTTTTTTTCCGAATTTAATTTGACATTTCTCTATTTCAGACTTACTCAATTTGAACCATGGAGAGATACACAATCCAACAACGTGTTAAAGTTATCCAGACTTATTATGAAAATTTTCGAAGAAAATCATCTTCAGTGATGAGGCACATTTTCACCTCAGTGGATTCGTCAATAAACAGAATTGCCGCATTTGGGCGAATGAGAATCCAAGAGTGATTGTCGAAAAACCAATGCACCCACAAAGAGTGACTGTTTGGTGCGGCTTATGGGCTGGCGGCATTATCGGGCCGTATTTTTTCCAAAATGAGGCCGGTCAGGCAGTTACTGTGAGTGGTGTTCGCTATCGTGAGATGATAACGAATTTTTTATGGCCACAATTGGAAGATATGGATGTGGACGATATGTGGTTTCAGCAGGACGGTGCCACTTGCCACACAGCTAACGAAACAATGGCTCTTTTGCGCAACAAATTCAATGGCCGTGTTATCTCACGTAATGGCGATGTCAATTGGCCCCCAAGATCATGTGATTTGACACCGTTGGACTTTTTTCTCTGGGGTTATTTGAAAGAAAAGGTGTACGTCGATAAGCCAGCAACAATTCAAGAGCTAAAGGATGAGATAATTCGGCACATTAACGGCATAGAAACTCCATTATGCCTCAGCGTCATCGAAAATTTGGACCATCGTATGGAGGTTGGCCGATATTTTGTTACATACGTAATTGAGTAATACCAATATATCATAATAAAATAAAATTTCAATAATTTCCTAAATAGTTTGTGTTTTATTCAAAATCAACATCGGCCCTTGAAAATTTAACCACCCTTTATAATATCTCTGCATGGAAACTTGTGACTGAAGGGACTGGGTGGTTGTCACAGAAACGTTAACGTACATTAACAGTACTCAGTCGTATATGTAGGTCATTCGCAGTTCAGAGAACTAGACATGAAATCGCTTCGGAAAAGCAATTACTTCACATCAAAACAGATAGAACTTGCATCTGGAACTAGAAATTAACAACAGGTTTATGTACACGTAGAACTCAGCGGGTTCAGCTAATTTTTTTTCGCAACCTAAGGTAGTTGGAGATGACACATCACCTCGTTACTAATAATAAATACTAATTGCGGGACTCTTTATTAGTATAAATAACACAACTTTTGTTTATTAGCTTAATTTCGTTCCTGAAACAAGCAACGGTGTGATTAAGTTCCTCGTAAAAGAGGAAGTACGTCGATAGTAATTTTTAGAGAGAAGTCATCGGTGCTTTAAGACTCTGCCCCTTCATATACGATGGTGGAAAAATGGGTTCGGCTGTTTCAACAAGGAAGAGGGACCTGTGAAGATGACCCTCTCCCGGGACGCCCAGCGACGGCCGTCACCGAAAGAATGTCGAAGAATTAGTACTGGCTAATCGAATAATTATATTGTGGGTGATAGCAGAAGGTTTACAGATTAGCAAAGAATTAGCTGGATAGATTTTGCATGAACATTTGAACAGGAAAAAATTAGTGAGCGGTGGGTACCGCGAATACTCACGCCGGTCGATAAGTAACAACGAATGGAGAGTAGAAAAGATTTTTTGGAATTGTGCCAAGATCATTCAGATGAAATTTGCAACCGCATGATAACAGTTGATGAAACTTGGATATTTCAGTATGATTCCGAGTCCAAACAGGAGTCGATGCAGTAGATAAAAAAGAGGAAAGACCACCAAAAAAATGTAAAGTGGGAAAGTCGGCTTCGAAGATTATGACTACCATTATCTGGGATAGCGAGGGAATGTTATTAATTGATTACTTGCCAAAGGAAACTACGATGTACGCCCAGTACTCGTATTACGCTAATTTGTTGAGTCTGGCGTGTGAGACAATCGTGCAGAAAAGACGTGGCAAGTTAGCGCGCGGAGTGCTGTTTCTTCAACACAATGCCCCCGTACACACCGCTCGGGTTGCGAGGGATGCCTTACAAGCTTGACCATCCACCCTAAAGTCCGAACTTGGCCCCAGTAACAAGATGAAGTTTTTCAGAAGACAGTGAGATGAAAACGGCCGTAGACAGGAATTTTGAAGGGAAATCTAAAGAAAATTTTTTTCAGTAGGATAAATTCATTGTATTCACGATGTGAAAAGTGTATTTCACTTAAGGGAGACTATATTGAAAAATAAATATCATACATTTTTTTCTTTGAGTACTTAGGCCGCGAACTTATCAGCCACTCCACATAAATGCATCTCTTCAGAAGCGATTTGAACATCCTATCTGTTCTTCCTGCAAACGGAGGGAACTGTAGTTTCAAGCTCTGTCTATGCAGTTGATTTAAAGGTGCGATCGTGTTAAGGGAAAATAATTTTAGATGCTGTTTTCGCCAGGCATCGAACCCATAATTCTCTGGCGTTCAAAATGCACAGGTATTCGCTCGGTTACTACAGTCGCCGACACGATATAAAAGGGTGATTAATTAATATTTCTAAGCGAAATAAATTTATTGAGTTCTAAATTAATTCGCACAACTTAACTCACCTTAAAGTTAACTCCCATTCGCAAGGACTTACAACAATAATTTATTGTTACATAATTTGCTCCACTTACATATAAAATATTGTATTGTATTTTTGGCCAATGCTCCTTGCCAACTCGCCATAAACCAATTGTTACATGGGAAAAATCGATTCACATCATTCTCTAATTATGGTATGTGAAAAGTAAGCGCGTGGCAGGCAGTAAAGTTAATTTCACTCACATTTGGCCTAATTGCCACAGACAAGAGCAAACTTTCACGGCGAGTCCAACAGATAAAGAAGGCAAAACAAATGACACGCACTTGGTTAATTTTTCATGCCGTCTAAATGCAATTGGTAATTGAGACTAACTTGATTTGTGTACAATTAAGTAAAAGCCAAAGTCTAAGCTGCCAAAAGTAAACCAACTGTGGTATGGAAGATATAATGAAATATATTTACGCAAATAAATAAATGTATTGATACAGTATGGGACGTTTGGACATTCAATCAAACGGCCAGCAAAAAACAAAAAGAAAAAAAATAATATATGTATGTACCTATGTGTATACAATATTTGTTGTGTAAGTGAGTTGGGTCAAGAGTAATTAAGTAAGGCTAGTGAAATAACACATGCTAAGAATGACCTCTGCACAACTATTTAAATATGTAGTTGGTACAAATGTATGTATAGAGTAGCCACTATATAATGACAGTAGCAGACAAATACAATACATTTGTAAATAGACATACAAACATTTTTGCTCATCAACTTTAGCGCTTTCGATATCTTTAAGAAATTAGTGTGTACACATATCAAAAACAACAATTGTGCATGTGTAAACTTTGCATTTACACATACAAATATATATTAGCATATTTGTGCATGTACATATACATACTCGTATATCCATGCTTAAGACATGCTTTGCAATGGAATTTCAAATTGGTAAGCAAAATATTTCGTACGCGCCCAAAAACACTGGTCCGAAATATACCAAAGCGATACTAATTGCACGCTCTTTTGTAAATTATTACATATGTACATAGCTTTTCTAAATAAAAATTATATTTATTTTCAATTTTTCATTTTTTTACTTTCACACTTTTACTTGTTAAAAATTTTCTTTTAATCACTTTAATTAAAAAAGAAAGAATACATACTCGTACATTATAAAAACCGTCAAGCAACCTCTTTTTTAAATTTGTATGATTTTTATTTTATATTATTTTATTTTATTTTATCTAATTTCTTTTTATTTTATTTTTATTTCTTATTTTATTTTAATTTGCTTTGTTTAGTTTTGTATGTTTTTTATTTGGTTTTAGTTTTTATTTAAAGAAAATAAATTTTTTAAATTTTATAATGAACTTTAATCAATTATATAATTTCCATTTTGTTGGATGACCTTTCACCATCTTTCCGGCAACATCATTATTCCACGCTCATAGGACTTCTGGCTTTTATCTGCGAAAAACTATACTAAGTGTGATTTTATAGCCTCGTAATTTTCGTAAGTTTTGCCATTTAATGAGTTCTGCAAATATCGAAACAAATGGTAGTCTGAGGGTGCATGATCAGGGTTGTATGGTGGATGTATCAACAGTTTCCAGGCAAGCTCTATCAGTTTTTGGCGAGTGACCAAAGATGTGTGCGGTCTACTATTGATCAATTCTGGCCGCTTCTCGTTGATGGATATGGCGAAAATGTTCTTTTGTGGGTTCCATATTAAAATTGACACCAAACAAACAAATATAAACAAAAATGCGCCTACTTTCTTATGCCGAGCATACGTGAAAAACAAAAGCTTATTAAATTATTGGAAATATCAGCGTTAAATGATTTGATGATTTCAGAATTTTGTTTTTTGTGAGAACGAAGGCATGAATTTATATTAGATTGCATTTCAATTCACATGACTTATTTTTTTGGCAGAAGAGAAAAGAAAAAAGAAAATGAAATATTTAAGGAAATTTTGACTATGACGAGCTTTTTAACCAATCACGATCATGCAAACAGTTTCCTCTTGAAACGCAACTCGCAATTGCGCGGTGAAGGTGCTACTCTATCGAAAATTGCTGGATTGTTTGGAATTAGTGATGGTGGTATCATTCAGGTCAGAATCCCTTATTGTTTTCACATACTGAATATCAACGATTTTTAATTGTAGAACTTAAATCAGGCCCAGGATTATTTATTTATAAAACTAATTTTTTTTATCCGATTGATTTCAGATGAATCTCCAAGGACTTATGATTGTCACCGCAAGGACCTTTTTTTGGAACTTGGTTAACACAGACAGCTGTAACTTCGGAAATAATTTTTTTTTTTTGAAATTTTCGTGACTTCAAGTCAAAATATTGTTTAATAATACCATATAACTATTTTGTAAAATAAAATTATTTAATAGCAAAAAAAAAATACGGAAAATTCTCATTTTTTCGTGCCTCTGACTACTCCTAACCCTTTAAAACACAAAGATGAGTATCTATTTTGACCAAATATCGATGAATGCAAAAAGCTTGCGTCAGAAAAATAGACTGAATTACCCAATTGCGTGGGCTACGTTAATGGTATCGAAGCTCCATTTGCGGTAAAACCTTCACCAGACCCAAAAGCGTACTTTTCACGGAAGCACATCTACTCTGTTAAGGTTCAGGCTTTGTAAATAGTCTGGCATAGTTGCCGCGAAGAAAATTTCTTATCGAAATGAGGAATTGTTATGCGACATTGCCAGTTTTCAACAAATGCTATAAGTTTGCGATTTTAAATGAGTACCACTATTGCTTTTTTTTAAATAATTGATCCTGGGGTTTTAAAGTTTTAGGTAGTGATGCGTGGGTAATGCAAACTATCATCGATACTGAATTTCAGGTAAGGCGGATATGCATATATTCACCAGAATTGGGTTGTTGTTGTTGTTGTAACCGCAAAAATATTTCCCAAAGTAGTTTTCGGGGAATGTTGCGGGAGTGACAGTCCTCGTCCGGATAAAAATTCCGGATCGTTCCGGTATAAAGACTCGACTGACGCGGGAACTATTGGATTTCAGTCGCCTCTTACGAGAGGAACCCCGAACTATCACTGGGTGTGTCGAGAGTTTCGAGCACTGATAATAAATTTGTGATTGTGGAATACAAATCAATAAACTCTTCCCTAGTTTTCTTTCGAATTTAGGGTAATGGTTTGACTATTTCTCCTGTTTGGCCGCTTTTTTATACCGGAGATGGTATAGATTTTGAGCTAGGGATAGTAGGGGGTGGTTTATATATACCGCAGTGAACATCTCTCCAATTGTTAAGCCATAGTGGATTTAGTTTTTATTTGGGAGCTAGAACAGCGCTCATTTACAGTTCTAAATAGCTTTAAATAGCCTTTGTGTTGTTTTATATAACTATGTTTATTTTACTTCAAATTACTATATTTAATTCTTTAAATTTATTATTTTATTTTATTTTAAGTTATTTCATCGTGTATGCTGTTTTGTTTGAATTAATTTAATTTTATTTTTTATTATACTATATACTACCTACAGATTAGTTTTTAAACAGCGCAATCAACTGCTGGGTGTATAATCTCTTGTAATCTACACGCCTGCCTTACAACAAACAATTTCTCTGTGTTAGATAAGGCAATAATTTATTTGAACTTTACAGCATCATTAATTTAAAGCTTATTCAGTTGTAGAAGATTTATTAAATTAACTGACTGGAACTTACAGCTTGGCAGAGTACTTGTTCATTGAAGTCATTGCGTTGGCCACAAGTGGCAACTACAGCAACAAGCGAACAAACATGTTTGGTACAATATGTAAGCATATTTTTAGGTTCTTAAGCTTATGTATAACGCATATGTATTCCATCTAGAATCCCTTTACATATTGAATAATGCAATTCGTGTTCAGTTTCTTGTGAAATAGCGATACTAGTTGCATGCAAGTTTGCAGTAATTTTAGTTAACCTCAAAATCACTCAACCGTTAGGAATTACAATTTGTTGGTGTGTGGAATAAGTGTCGCTGAAGTGGCGATATTTGAAAAGCCACAATTTATCGACTAATTTTGCTTATGTTCGAAATATCTATATCCAGGTAATGGGAAGAACAGGTGGGATTATGTTCTTCTAGCTTCTTTAGAAATTTCAACGTTCAACTGTTAGAAGGATGACGCGTTCGGCAGCCTCGTCAACTATATCAACAATGTGCTTGATGTGAGATTATTGTTTTAATTACCGTCTGGCTTTCAGTCCTTTTCATGGGTTTCCTATGGTGTTAACTAGCCCAGTTTCTTTAATTAACCCCAAGTCATCCGTCTGGGAAATACTACCTGAGATCTAGTTCAGCCCAACGCTCAATCCAGCCGACGCGTGATGCTAGCGTATAGACGTTGTAAGTTCCGCTGGCGGACCGCACGTTCCTGCGCCATCCACTCTCTATCAATGTGGCTTGAAATCGCCTCAACCCAGTCTATTTTTTCATCTTTTCTTTGTTTATTGAGCTTTGCCCTAGCATCCGCTTCAATTGCTTGCTGTAGGAGATTTTGCTGGCCGTGGTCCACTGCTGGATTGATTACCGCTATTAGCACCAATGAATGCGCACAGGCGGTCGGCTCCATATAGAACCTATAATTTTCTTAAATAAGTAAAAACCCGTAATAGCCTTTTTATCCTCTTCTCCACATGGAGCTTTCACAATATGTAGCTTGCTGCCGCAAATTACTCCGATATGCTTAGTGTGTTCCTAATTGTTAGTTCCACCCCTTTGGGGCTCGCAGGAACTCATTGCCTATCTGTGTATGATTTTTTGAGAATTCCCGTCTCTTATGCAGCTGTGTATAGATAATTAGCATTGATGCTGACATGAGGAGTTCCTTCGCAAGCTAGTCCGTAAAGGATGGTAGTACCTACCCGGGCTGCTTTCAAACTATTCACGACTGCTTCATTGGAGACGTTGTTGAAAGCTCCACAGATGGCCTGAAACACAATCACGGATCAAAAAAAGTCCTCACTACATTTTTTACTCAATTCTTCTCTATCCAAAGAAATATAAAGTTCTGACAGATCAAGCAAAATGGTGTCTGAAATAAATTGCC
Organism: Ceratitis rosa; assembly: GCA_037013455.1. Lineage (NCBI taxonomy): Eukaryota > Metazoa > Arthropoda > Insecta > Diptera > Tephritidae > Ceratitis > Ceratitis rosa. The sequence continues at coordinate 7,764,914 of JAWMAG010000069.1, read as the reverse complement.
ATCATCCTACCCAGGTCTTAGTGAAATATTATATCTTCTTTATTCCAAGCAGCAAAGACTGCGGCTCTACTGGTGTTGTTGGACCACCACCTACAGGTGTCAAACAGTACATTGAGGCAGATTAACAGACATGGCAACAAAGGACCAAGAAAATTCTTTCTATAAAGCATGCTTTTATGTCTACTACTCAAAGAATTTTCGTATGAACTTCGAACCCCTGCTCAGAGGTCAAGCGGTATGTGTTCTTTGATGAAATGCAGAAAGATTGGTATGTCTCTTGAGAAAATTTTGTACCCTCTACATACCCTCTACGTCCTGTATGTTCTATACAATTACTCAGTTCTGGACAGTCCTAATTTTCAACATGTCCAAACTATTATTACTAGATCTTTAGAAAACCTCTTTAAAGTGGCATGACAAATTATTTAATGAAGTTAATCGAACGGACAGTGATGTTTAGTGAACAGAAAAACATCGCTGTGCCATGAAGGGTACACCTTTGGATTAAAAGTAGGAAGATTCCCACAACGATTGGTGCTTTTAGCTGTCCATTCTTATTGGGACATAATTTTTATCTTCTGAGCAATAACTAGAATCGTACTTGTGACGTGATGAACACCCCAAAGACATACTCCTAATAAGAAAGCATGCAGAGGGTTAGAGAGGCTTTCAAAAATGACGCAGGAGTTAAGGGTTGTCTAGCTTTAAAACAAAGCTATGTTCTAGAATTTCGAACACCTTTTTATGGATAACTTATGTCTGGTAGCAAACACTTGAGCCGCTCTTACCACTCCACTTTAATCTAACTTCAAAGTGACTGCCTCCTGTCGATTATTACCTCTTTAATCTGGAAATTCCTTCATATTTTATTATTAGCACATATTAAATTTTATATCCTCGAAGTGAATCTCAGCTAATTTATGCTATCGCATAGCTGAATAAATTCACTTAGCACTCACCACTATCAAACTTTCTCCATCATTACGTTTGAGTACTGTGATAATAATATTTCATGCTTCCACCACTATGATGGAACTTGTTTAAAACAATTATAAATTTTTCATGTCTTTTGGGAAATTAGTTGGTAAATGTCAAGCAATCGACATGACTTTCACGGCAACACTTAACAAGCGTCAAGTCACACTATGCCAGGATGTCGGTGGAAGTGTAAATTACAAATGAGTTGTGAAACTGAAAAGGAAGTATAAAGAGTAAAAGAGAGCTAAAGAATAGTTGGATATTTTTAATTATACTTGCACATATATATTAAGTAGTAAATCCGAGAATTATTAACATCATGACAGGCGATGCTGATTATGAAGCCTTGCCAACCAAATAACTAGTTGATTGACAGCCGACATGATTGGTGGGTACAGAACAATAAATTATAACAACTAACTATAACAACTGTTGGGCAGAAAGTTCGATTGATCACAATAAGACCACTTGCATTCAAATGTGACGATGAGCCAGGAGTTTCGCCTTTGTTTGTCAAGAGAGAACTTTACTTCACAATTTCCTAATCAGCTCTAGGTAACAGCTGCTGGTAAGAGTCATATTGGTGTTTATGCTGGTTTCTAGAATTAGGCCACAACTTCAAAGTTATGTCTTTCAATAGCTACGCGGGACTCAAGCCGTGAACGCGTTGACTATTTCGTTTTGTTCTCATTTTATTATTATTCCTCTCGTCTCGACTTCCTTATACAGTTTGTAAAAATTGGTATTTACGTCGTTTTTGCTGAGACCGAAGATGTCAATACCATAAGTACACAAGTAGTTCTAAGTACCTTCTAAGATTATCACCTTGCCTGAAGTCTTGCTTCGTACCGATCTGTTCAGGAGGTACTTCACTGACCTCCCGCAACTGTTAGTATTGCCCGGAGTCAGTTAACGTAATCCTATTAGTTTTTTAGATATATCCGTATATCCGACAGCTTCTTTTAGTGCCATCAAAGGCTTTAAATCGAGGAAGAAGTGGTATATGTCAATCCTCTCAAGGTTCTTTCACATGATTTGGCACATGAGGATAGTCCAATCTTTTCACTGACGGTGGGTTTTATCCTTTCAAAGAATACAACAAATCTTATATGTTAAATTGAGTAGCCTGTCATCACAATAATTGGTGCATCTTGTGGGTTCTGAGAACTTGACAGCGGGATTCCAATCGTTGGACATACCTTTGTCTCACTATACTCGGCAAAGGAGTTGATGCATGCTTTTTGTCAGACCTTATAACCATATTTGTATGGCTTGGTCAAGTAAACAATCACTTTACGAAATTCATCCTAGTAGTTTGAAGAAGAGCCTATAGCATCATCTTCGACTGGAGATTCAGAATAATAAGTGTGTTCTCTATAAGCTCAGTATGCTCTGATTTATGTACACCAGCTCGCAATTCGCATTCCAATATAAACTATATTTTTCTATCCACTCTATCGTCATAATATTTCGTCGTTATCAGAAACAGTTGCCAACACAAAGTTCTTTTATATCGAGTGCAAGCAGAGTTGTCTTTTGTCATTGTAGTGTTCCGACGTCGAACTTTCCTTGTCTTTGTTGTCTTGCTTCTTTTGATGCACAGAAGATGATTCAGTGGATCGAGTTGAAGACTCTCGAAGAGTTCGCACATGTACAATATAACTCTGAAAACATGTTTTCCGCCTCTACTTGATTTCATATCTTTTTAACCGGTAATAAATATAACCAAGTTTCAGTGGACCAACCTCAGCTCAGTTGGTAGCCGTAACAGCCGATTGGTAGTAGTGCTTACTAACATTCGGAGGCCGGGGTTGGAGTTCTGGTATGATCAGCAACCAAAATTATAGAAAATTAATGTTAAGATCTTCAAGTGTATATCTGATTTGAGGCGGCTTGGAATAAACTGTAGGTAGCTCAATTTTTTGGAAGAGCATATTTATATATATGAGTACACCACCAGTGTATGTATTTTGGTGGGATAATGTCAGTACATTTGGGTATCTTTATTTATGTAGGCTGAGCTTACCGACTGTTGCGACAAAGATAACCTTTTTACCCAACCTGATGTTCAAATCATTATGCGAGATATTTATATCATGGCAGACTCAATGTTTGTAAGTGTGTTCTAAGCACTCCCAGAAGGAATATATTGGCGTGGGCTCAAATAAGTGATACGCTAGAGAAACATGTAGCGAGACGTTAGCCAATCGTGGTCTCCATCAGAGTTGGAATTCTTTGTCCATGCCTGCTAATTTATTGCGTATTTCTTTGAACCGCGAGGGGTGTTACAAGGTACTTAATCTTGAACGAAGACAATATCCGACAAGGTGAACAACATTGAATACCGCAGGCAATGAAGCGATGAGTTGTAAAGAGAAGGCTAAAATATATTTGGTATCTCCAATGGATATGAATGACTTTCTACCAATGACGCGTTAGCAGTGCTCAAACCATCTGAGGCTTCTTTTCAAAACTGAGTTGCAAGGAATGAAGAAAAGTAGTAGTTTTTGGATCCAGCGACTTTTTAACGAATTTTAGTGGGGGCATAACCTTTATTGAGGAGACCTGCTTACGTTCAGGGTAAAGAAAATACTTATAGATACGAGTACATCTTTAAGACTACGATATATACATATCTACATACATATAAGCACATATATAACCAACAAAAGAAAATTGTTTTAAATCACATTTTAACATTATTACCAAAAACAAGGAGAAGAGAAAATATGAGCACAGTGTCCATGTCTGCCCTTCTTTCTTTTCCTGTAGCCTTCTCTTCTTTATCCTAAAGCATGGTTGGAGTACGGAGTACTACTATTACACCGTTGTGGGTGCACAGAGTTCACTAATTTGATTCATTAAAAACTTTTTTACATTCAATTTCATCACTACCTAAAACCGTCACAAAAAACGATATTTTTTCGCTTGGAAAATCGCTGGCCACAATAGAGTTGCTTTACGGTCACAATGGTGTCTAGTAAAAAATCTAAAAAAATTACTTAAAAACTTAGCAGAGTAGTAAATTAATTAGGGGTTTTTTTTTGTTTCTCAGCACAGCTCAAAAGAAGAGCGCCAAGTGTGGGCGAGTGCAGTAGAGTAGAACGAAAAAGAAGCAACTAATTATATGTATATAGGTACATAGTTACACTAACAAATTTAGTTATATGCGAGCATGAATATTAATGTATATATATATACGTATGTAACGGTATTATATGCACATAAGCTTTTTAATTCGAATGTTAAGAGATGCAAGTGAAATAACAGCGGAAGCCAAAGATCAGAGATTAACTAAGTCAAATGAGAGTGTATTAGTGTGCTTGAGAGATATATCTGTATACACGTATGTATGTGTTGCCGGATATGTGCATTCATGCACATGTTGGTCATATTTGAGGGATTAGTGCAACAAATTTGCATGACTGATGACTCGAATTTGGTAGTATTGTAAATAAATTATGGTATACATTCACTCTAACTGTAATGAATGTTGTGAAAAGAATTCCGGTGCAAACGCAAATGTTGGTATGTGAGGTTAGGTTGTTTTCAGAGATAATGATGATTGAAATTAAGTAATGAAATTGAAATTACAAAAGTGAATATTCGAAAAATTTTTGTAGTGAAAATTTGATCAAATTTTTTGAGCTTTAAATTTTTGTCTGACCTATTGACAAATATATACGAGTATGTATTTTCAAACCTACTGCCGGTGACCCTTAAAAGAGTAACGACCTAGCTTACCCGTTGTAGCTTCTTCGTAAACTTAAATAACAAACAAATACAAAATTTCGGTTTAATATAATGTTCATTCCAGCCAAGTGTTCGAAGACAAAGAATAGATTTGTAGAGAAAACCAAATTCTACCACCTTCTATATATGTAACAGATGGTGTCTATGTCCAAGATTTGTCGCTGGATTTCATTCCGAGCGTATCAGTTTTTAGACAACACTATTTATGGTGCGATTGTGAGCACATTCTGCCAAAAGAAAGTATCTGTTATAAATAAGAAAGCAAATCCGGTTGAAACTACCTTTAAAGATATGGATGTCTACATCTTTTGCGACAGTCAAGCAGATGAATCACACAACGACTTCTCGAAAATGTAGGCAAGTTGAAGAAATTATATAGAAAAATGTACTATTTAAAACGATCTGCAGGACAAGGCATGCAGAAACCATCATATTTTGTGTGGGTACACTAACCTGGGTAGTGTTAGTGTTAGAAATTCTTGGCCTAACTGCCCAGATTTATCGAATTATTTAAGTGATTTTTCAAATGATCGAAATGATTGGATGAGACAGGAACTTTTGACATCGCGATGAGTATTATTCTGTTCTAAGTGAAATCCTTACTACAAAACCATCTTGAAATTTAATAACCTGACCTAAACTCTACTGCGAGAAATATAGTATAGTGGGTAAAGATTATTTATTGCTGTATTAGTTGAAGTTCAACTCATTGAGGGATTCGTTTGAGAATCGCTACCACTACAGTTGAAAAATAGCAGGAAAATAGATTACCGTGAGTGATAAATAGCTAAGATAAAAAAATTGGAATTTGGGAGTAATTTAAAGTCGACACGCTCTGTGGAAGGAAAAACTCATAGTAGGTAATGTCCTTCTATAGCGAAAGCTGTTATCTTGAGAATACTTTGCTTGATTGAATAAATTTTCATATTTACTTCCATCCTTGCTTGCCTATATTCGTTCGGTTTTTTTTTTATTAATTTTTCAAAATATGATAACTTTGTGTACATGTGTCCGATTTAATTCAAATATGCGCCGTTTTGTTCGTAAACTTGTTGCCAACGAGATGCCAACTTCATTATACCCCTCTCGTAGAAGGCTGCGTCCCTATTGGCAAAAAACTCGGTGAGCCAATTTTCACAGGCCTCTCTTGAGGCGAACTTCTCACCATTAAGCGCGTTCGCCATGGACAGGAAAAGATGGTAATCACTTGGTGCCAAGTCCGGACTATAAGGTGGGTGAATTATGACCTCCCAATCCGAGCTCCTGGAGCTTCTGGCGCGTCACCAAAAACGTGTGTGGCCTGTCGTTGTCCAGATGGAACACAATTCGGCTTCTGTTGATCAAAGATGGCCTTTTCAAGCGGTCCAGTTGTCGGCGGTAGAGGGCCGGATTGAGCATTTGGCCATAGGAGAGCAGTTCGTAGTAGATGATTCCTTGCCAATCCCACCAAACAACCAAACACACAGCAAAACCTTCCTGGCCGTCAATCCTGGCTTGGCCACCGTTTCCTTCGGCTCACCGCATTTCGACCACGACCGATTTCGCTTGAAGTTGTCGTAAGTGATCCACTTCTCATCGCCAGTCACCAAACGCCTTAGAAATGGGTCGATTTTGTTGCGATTCAGCAGCGATTTGCTGATGGAAATTCGGTCTATCGTGTTTTTTTGCGTTAATTCGTGTGGCACCCAAACAACGAGCTTCTTTTTGAATCCAAGGTTATGCAAATGGTTCCAAACGGTTTTCTGGCTTATCTTTAGTTCCCCAGCAATTAAATAAGTGCTCACGTGACGGTTTGTTTCCACTGATTTTATCGCAATTATTGACGACAGGCCTCCCGACGCGTGGTGCATCTTTGACATCGAAATTACCGGAACGGAACCTAGCAAACCACTTTTGTGCTGTTTCTGTTTCTTTATTCGCTGAACTATGTAACTTTTCCCGTATAACTGGTACAGCTTTATCGACTGCGATATTCGTTGCTGACAATACCCAATCGACTCATCAGATGTTGTCGTCGTCCACGCTTCGGCATCATATACATCCATTTGGATTTTCTTTGTCGAGAGAGGACTCGTAGACCATTGGGCTCTGGTGTACGTTCTTTCGATTTTTCGCTTACTCACTTAGTGTTGTTTGACTTTAGAGCCGTTTTTTTGGGGGTTGTGCGCTTAAATTATTTGGAAAAGTACTTCAAAATCAGCCATTAAATCATGGTCCTTAAATTTAAATAAAATATAGTCACTTGAAAGTCGCTTAAAATCAATTATAAATTTTCCCCGATGTCAACCCAGTCCCTCTTTGGTATCTTCATTCTCCTCAATCTTGGCTTCAACTGCCCACACAAAGAGCGCCTGTTTAATCCTTTGACTGTGCATACTACTAAGTCTTTGCTATGAATTCGCCATTTTACTTTGAAAACCGTTATTATCAAAGCTAACTAATATAATGCGGCAGCATTCACTTAATTCACGCATTTCTCACCGAAGTCCGAGATTTCCAGTATTCGCTTTAATATAAATGAGTATAAAGACATTATTCACATACCAAAGTAATTGCCTGCGCCAACAACAATAACAACAATGTGAACAACAACAACAACTCAAGTACCATAGTAATAATAGCGCAAACAATTTGCATTGAAAGCCAATACCAACATACATACACATATACATATAGCACATACATATTCACCTTTTTAATGCATTTAGTCTTTACGGGAAATTACACGCATCGATTAAATGGAATTTTAACGCATTTAATGTCGGAAATTAACACACGCTTATGGAGGATACCTTTATGCAAAGGATACCTTGGCGTAATGTATATATGAATGTAGATATGTGTATGTGGTATGCATGCATATACGTTTGTTTGCATATCGAATTGCGAGCATTTAATATTGACTCGCTGACGGTGTAAACTTGGCATATGCTCGGAAGCAGAATGCGACCAACAAAAACAAGTGCCGTCTGTATAGGGTGGGGTAAATGGCAAACGCGAATGCAACTTTACTGATGCGTCTAATTCGCAAGGAGGATTGTAGTCGAGGCTATGGAGCGAAGTTCAAGCTAGTTTGAGAAACTTTTTGTTAAGATGAAAGAAAACTTATTGGCTACTGCAGATGAGGTGAGGTAGCAGAGTTATAGGCTGTCGTCCTCCGGCTGGGGGTGTCAACTTCTCCGAATATATTTTGGCATGATGGTTTGAAAATGTTTGCCTCCCAAGGTTCTCTGTAGGGATCTTTGATCTTCTTCAAATTTCTTGAAACTTTCGGCCTGGCATTCGGGCGACCGATCCAAAAGCAGCCTCTTGACTAATAAAATATTTCCAGAAAATTGACAGCTAAATGGTATCTTCAGTGTTAAGGGGAAAGATGTGGACACTTGTCAGTACCCTTAGAAAAATGGTTTTAAAGTTGATTGGTTGATAGGACGGTGGGGTGAGGATCTGAACGAATTACGCCCGACCGGTTGGCAATTGATATCTCAGGCGTAGATGCTCGTCCGTCTGTTCATTGCCTTCTGTATCCGTGTGAACTAGGAGCCAACTTATTTTATCCCCGAAGGTCTGTTAATTGTCTCTATGCATATTTCCAAGCATTTGGACATTGCATTAACACTCTTAATTGTATTAATGGCTCCTTGAAGCCTATTATAAATTTTCTTTAACCTTTACCTTCAGTAATGCCCACAATCAGAGTTGCAGTCAGTGAGATTGAAGTTTTTTTGGTAGTCGCAGAATAACCCTGCTTCTGTGCTTGTCCCACAATCGGATCAATCAGCGTAGATAGGGATGTCTTTACTATTACCGATGGCCCTGTCTTCTGCCTATTCTTCTCTACTAAGAAAGTGGTAGGTGGCTTGCACCAGACAGAAGGTCTCCTTTCCCAGTTTAATTACAGGAATCATGATCGATGACGCTTGGCTCCAATTGTATCTATGGTGATGGAAAATCTATCCACGGTTCAGTAGGGAAGACACGGTGTCTGCGATGCATCTACTATCTGTGCCAGTAGGGAGTCAGCATGGCTTTCGCAAAGTACACTGCACTCAAAGCCTCAGATATCTCACTAACTACCAATATCGACCTTCAGTTAGTTGTCTTATCGACCATAGTCAATCTTGCAGATCACAGTTCTCTATCGAACATTCTGCGCTCCACATTATCGCCGGGGTTGAAGAGGCGAACCGCTGAGTGGTAAAAGGTCATCGATGCACACTGTTGTTTAATTTTTACATCTCGATGCTTCCTTTATCACCACAGAGAGTCCTCTTGTTCTTATATGGCGACGATTGATCGATTTTGTGGTCCGAGCTCTGATGGCTTGTGGTGCTGTTGAAAGAAATGAATAAGATGAAATATATCACCATAACGCTAAAATGAGCGACTTCCCTTTTGATAACGGCCTCTGTAAACCTTTCAAGAGTGACGATTTGAGGGCATGCACTTATAATGACCCGTGCTTTAATTAGGAAAATGCCACAGCCCAGCTAGTTGATATCCTTGTTGAACCTAAGTCTGGCCTCACCCTGCGCGATGAATTCGGTAAGAACGGAAGGCCCTGGATTCTTGCAAATCTTCATATAGACAATCGCAAATTTGATATTGGATTTGTGGTACGAGAAAGACTCCAGTGGATGAATGAATCGATCCGACGGACCCGATGTACGCACGTTTCTGGCACCTAACATCGACTCGGGTTACAATTTCGTCGAGTCTGGCAGCAAAGTACACCTAACCACAAGGAAAACCTGCTATATCAGCAGCTTTTTAGCGGGGGTTTGAATTAATTCGCACTCCTGCTTCTGTGAGCACTGAGAACAACACTTCGTGCGTTCTATGGTGCGCCGCTAGAGAAACAATTGGTTCTCTACAATGCCGGATTAAGTACTGGAACAATGAGGAGTGTCGAAATGCAGTGAAGGGTTACTGATGGCAGAGATACCCAGATCCTTTGAAACAAGCAAGACGTATTTGGGGAGAGAAACGTTGGAGGCTGAAGGCTGAGGTGAGTATGAAAAACTTGAGGAAATGGAAAACAGGGAAATGCTCAAAAATTCGATGCGAAAAACTTTTATTTTTTTGGGGGAGCTTTCTGTAGGTACTTCTCCAGCCTACTTAATTGTAATAACAATGACAGGACTGCAGATAGCTAATACCCGAACACCCTGATCGCGGGGCAGGGGTTCGAGAATTTTACCGCAGTAAGGCATGCCTGTCTTAAGAGGTGACTAAAATCCAAAAGTTTCCGCGACAGTCAGGTTTTTATCCAGGAACGACACGGCTTTTTATCCAGTCAAGGACTGTCGCTCCCGAAAACCAATTTAAGGAATATCAACAACAACGACCCTCATCGATGATGGGTGTAGGGGTTACTATAGACGTTCCCTCCGCCGACTTCGAACTTTATTACATCGATTAGCAAAAGACCCCCTGAAGAGTTGAAAAGCGGCAGCTGTCGATGATCGAACGGCTGAGCTGTGCAAAACTTGGCCTAATGATTGGAAATCCCATTACAACAACCTGAATGTGCTCTACCGCTTTTGGGTCACCCATTATTTACCGTTACACATATACCAGAACAATTTAAGCGAGTTTATTTGCCATCATTATCGACAGCATAAATTAATTATGAACCTACAGTTGAGCGTATGCTGAGATATTCCAAGTTGCCTATAAACAAGTACAACACACAAGTACACAAGCACAGGAAGACTACAGTAATTTCCACTTGCACTTGTTGTTGTTGTTGTTGTTGCTGTTATTGGTCGTTTTACTGCAATCTGAGTCTTTATTATCTTTGGCGCGATAAAATTTCAGGAGAGATATAAATTGGTATTCACTTGCGCTGTGCAACAACAACAGCAACAACTACAACAACATTAGCAACAAATCAGCAGAAGGAACAACAAGTATGTATGCACATATGTCTGTTTGTTTGTTTGTTTGCACTGAAGTAGTTGTATAGCGGTAAATACGTTAATTATGTGCTTGCATGCGTTTTTAAATTCTGGAGGACTCCGCACACCCCGCGCGACGATTTCACACTTTTCCGATTACTCCTACATACCTGTTGGCCGATTGAGATGCCAGTAGATACGAGTACATACATATGTACATATATGTACGTAAGAATTTCTGCTTACTTTTGTAAGCCTATATATATATATATATACATATGCACTTATGTTAAAAACTGGCAAAATGAGTGGCTTAAATTATGATGTTCTGTTTTAATGACTTATAAATGTATGTATGTATGTATATATATATGTACGTGTGTATGATTAAATGAATGTGTTGGTTATGACTTTAAAAGTAGATACTTTCTGCATACCAGAGAGTGTACACGTATGTATGTATGTGTGTACGAGTATGAGCATTTAAAAGTGTAGTGTGTTAATTGTTAGTTATTGCAACTATAAGTGTTAATTTATTAAGTGTTTTAGTGTTGCCACTTCTTCGCACATTATCTGTGTGTGCACACCCATATGTACAAACATGAGTGTTAATATAAATATTTATGTGTGCATGTGTTGCCATAAAACTTATTTTAAGCAATTAGTTGAGACTCTAGACATTACAGAAAGTTAGTTTTAATTAGAAGTGTTATAAATTTTAATATTTGAGTTATTTGAAAATTTCTAATGCAAAATATGGAATTTAAAATAAGTGTTAAATTTATGCAAACACATATGTACATATTCTTCGGAAAGGCAAAAGGAAATATGGTTGGAAAAATTAGTTGGGATTCAACGCCTCAGTTAAAATGTTAAATAAAAATAAAAAAAAAATCCTTAGAAATTGAATTTAATTATTTTTATTTATATTTATATAACAATCGAGTGCCTGAGTTCGAGTCTTGGTTTGACCAACATCTAAATTATAGAAAATTAAGTTTTCTAATTGCGGTCACCCGTCTTCAGGTAATGTCAAGTCCTTCAAGTGTATTTCTTATATGAAATAAAAGCTCCTCATAGAAACCCATCAATCGTTCGGAGGCAGCTTAGAATCAACTGTAGGACCCTCCATACAAAGTGCCAATTATATAGGTTAGGTTAGGTTACTTCGTTATCCAGCTATGACTTTGAATTTGGCTACCAGCGATAGACCAGCCAGCCGTAGGGTTGCAAAACTTCAAAACCTAGCCCTGGCCATACGCACGTAGGGACCAATGAGGAAATCTAGTAATAGATGCCCAGAGCATACTTGTTCTCTCCATGCAGAATATTTCTCCAGAATGCTGAATGGTGTACAAAAAGCAACACCCGGAGATGGCTAACCCCCACTCGATGTTGATGGAAAAAACGTTTAATTTATGACGAGGTTCTAGTAGCGATTGCTCGCTGAAAGAACAACAAAGCGGCCCTCAAACTTACCGGCTGAGCTATTCAAATACGGCAGTCAAGAACTGATAAGGTGCACGCATTAGTTCCGTTGCAGAATGTCTTCGGACGAAAGCATGTCCGACGATTGGAATCTAAGTATGTTCTGCTCATAAAAAGGGAACCCCATGGTTTGTGTCAATTACTGTAGAATTAGCCTCTCGAATATCGCATAAAAGCTTCTACCGAGCGTATTGTGTGAAAGACTGAAGCCTACCGTCAACAATCTGATTGGACTTTATCAGTGCGGCTTTAGAATTGATAAATCAAGAATTTACAGATATTTACCAAGCTATAAACCTTGGAAAAAATCCGTGAGAAATCAATTTTTCATTGATTTTAAAACTACCTTCGATAGCACAAAAAGGAGCTGCCTCAACACCGCGGGACTGAATTCGGTATCCCGTGGCTGAGTAAACTGATGCTGGACAAGTGGAGGTCTTCCTCTTTCTCTGCTCCCACCGGCGGGTACTGCATCGAAAACTTTCGGAGCTGGAGTATTCTTAACCATCCGGACCACATGACCTAGCCAGCGCAGCCGCTGTTTCTTGATTCGCTGAACTATGTCAATGTCGTCGTATATCTCATACAGCTCTTCATTTTATCTGCTGAGGTATTCGCCGCTACTAACTCGTAGAGAACCGTAAATCTTACGCAAAACCTTTGTTTCGTAAACTCTTAACGCCGATTCATCAGATGTTGTCGTCGTCCATGCTTCCGCACCACATAGTAGGACGGGTATGATGAGCGACTTGTAGAATTTGGTTTTCGTTCGTCGGGAGAGGACTTCACTTTTCAATTGCCTACTCAGTTTAAAGTTGCAGTTGTTCGCAAGAGTGATTCTGCCTTGAATTTCCAGGCTGACATTGTTGTTGGTGTTAATACTGGTTCCAAGATAGACGAAATTATCTACGACTTCAATGTTATGACTGTAAACAGTTCTATCATACAACAAACAGCCATCGTATTCACGGCTGGCCGATAATGACAGTAATAACTTCAAGATCGTACATAAAATCAGCTATATAGAGACCTTTGACATCGAAATTACCGGAACGGAACCTAGCAAACCACTTTTGTGCTACACGTTCGTTTACAGTATCGGACCTGTAAACTAAATTAATTTTTTCAGCCGGTTTGGCTGCTTTGTCGCCTTAATCGAAGAAAAATTGTAAGATAAAGCGATTTTTCTCTTTGCTGGTGTCCATCTTTGACGAGCGCTCACAACGTACTGAGTCAATCAATCGATAAACTGTCAAGGACAAACTTTAAGCGCGAATAAACACGTTATCAGTGCCGTATAGTATGATACGATGCGGCTAGTACTATGGACAATAACGCCATCTCTTAGATAAAAACCGAACGAAATTTCTACTTTACCTAATATTTCGAGTCTCCAAAGTACAATATGAACCCCCAATTGCCAAACTGAGTTAATTCTAAATGAAACTGGTTGACCGCGATGAGAATGAAAGAATTATCGATCTCCTTTACCTAAACTAAAAATTAAAGTTGCTGAGAAAAGAACTGAGAAATTTTGTAAATCTGAAGAAGAAGCGCGCATAGCAAGATTTATTACTACTTCGACGCCAAACTCTTGCCATAGGAATTCACTCTAAAAGACCGAAAAGATTAAGAATATCAAACGAGAGACTACTAAGGCAGGAAAACAAGGCAATTTGGCCCGTTCTGTAAAAGAAAAATGTTGAAAGCTTTCCTTTCTCAGCTTACTTACGAGTTTTCAATTATGTTTGGTTTTGGAGCAAACACTTCAGACATTCTACCAGCGCAATAGCTCGATACTCAACATTTGCAGATGACTTCGTTATTTTATGTCGGATCAAGTACCCGAAATGAGAAGACCACTTAAAACTCGTTGAGAGTTCGCTGTCAAACTGGCGCATAAAAGTCGATTAACCTGGAAAAAATTCATCGGGTCTGTGTCAATATTTGTGTAAAGCAATATTTGTATGTAGTTTTTTTTAATACCTCCGATTTATCCCGAGTATTGAGATCGGATAATATAAACAGTTGGACTTACTTACTTACTTACGTGTCCATTCCTTCACAGTACAAACTGCTGCTGATCGAGACACCTAAAGTTTGGAGGGTGTGTTCTGTATATTACCAGCGAGTCATAAATAAAGTACTGATGATATAATTTGAAGTTATAAACACCCTGTGGAGTTCTTGAATACACCGGTCTCACAACTCATATATTGAAACTGGTAACTGGCGCATAAATTATGTTGCGATTATAGCCAAGTTAAAAACAGCGCGTCATTCATTTCTTCTTTATGCTGCTGGGCGCCAATTGAATATATCAAACACAACAAAGTCCTCCCTACGGAGTATACATCCTCCTGAGAGTAGAATACAATTACCATTCATGCTTTCATTCGAAAAAAAACTGGTCACACTTTGTCAATTTTTTAGATTACCGGACTTCATCTTAGACGTATGATGGGAAGCATCTCCACCATTTTACTTTTACCGCAATTAAGCAAGCTGAAGAATCTCTTATCTACTAATAGCCCCTATAGATGCAGTATGTAGGGAGCTTCCATCTCATAGTCTTCTTATGCAGAGTTGTGAATCTGACCACTCTTAGAGAGCACAACTGCAGATAAGCTTTCATTTTTCTATTATACTTGTAACTTTTCGACACCCAAGCTTCCTTTTGTTTGTTGATGAGCGTTCTTAACTTTACACATGGGCATACATACATACATTGACTGGAACAAGTTATTGGTTAGAATTTTTTTTATGAGCTCGGAGCTTATGCACATCTAGAACACTCGAGACATATTTTCCGTTTATCACAAAATGGTCGCTTTGGTTGTGCGATTTTAGATCCAGCGACAGCAATATAGCTTGATGAATTCTCTTCATACCATACTTCTGCACACGGGCAAAGCCGGTTAATTAATATGGGAAAGGCTCATCAGGGAGACTGCCTTTTCGACTACTGAGCCAGAGATATATTTTTTGCCTAACTAAAACTGTAGGAGAGCCACCGTGGAATACCTCACTCTTCTCTTATATGTCATTCTTAACAGCAGTATTGCTTCAATTTATTATATTTAACATTTAAATTCCCAAAACTGCTATAACTTTATCTAAGAACCCAATAAAGGTCAATAAATTTAAACGATTTAAATAATTGTTGAATCTTTAGTGAGATTCGAACTTTTGTCAGGCCAAAAAGAAAAAAAAAAGAAAAAAGAAAAAAAAAAGAAAAAAAGAACTTCCGAAACTTTACAGAGACTTGAGTGTTGAGGACGATGTACCTTGGTGGTTAGTGAATTATTAATAAGCAAAGTAAAACAAAATATGCGTATATGCTAGTAAAGTGGATATGTATTTAAACCACAGTATACTTTTATGTATATATATATGTACATACATATGGATATAAACGTTTGAACATTAAATGAAATGAGAGAATACAGGCAATGGTTCAAAATTGTCATTGCGAGCGCAACAAGTTTGCTCCGGCAAAGGGTTACAAGTAGTACATATACATATATACGTATGTGCATATGTATGCATATGTGTCCGCAGTGTACTAAATTGTGAGTCCTTAACCAATTTAAAAATTTATACTTGTGGATTACAAAGCAGTGTTTTGTGGCGTAAATTGTATGTATGTCGGACTTACAAACAAACCACTACATGCAAATTATGCTAAAATATAAATAATACAAATATGCATATACATATTTACATACGCACATACGAGTATTTATGTAAAATAAAGCCAATTTATTGCAATACATATGTTTACTTGTATGTTTGTGCTGAGCACGTGACTCATTTTATAAGCCGAAAGCTTAACAAAAACCCACACATAAACAAGAAAAGAGTAGAGAAAAATATATACCATAAAATCCAGTACAAAACTTATCCTTACCACAACAAAAATCTGCTCACTAGAGTTACTAAAGTTAAAAATTTTACATATATTTACGCAAAAATGTTCATATTATACATAGGTACATATACATAAGCACTGGCAGACTTGAATACAAGTTTAAAAGGGTTGAAAAGATAGAAAAAACTATACACGAATGTAGAACTCCGATTGCTCTCTAGAGCAACCCAGCCTGTGTTTCGAAACAACCGAATATTCTTCAAGATATAGATAGGTTAAATCAAGTCATACCGGCTGGTTGTCATGCCATACAAAGACCCTTTAGTCCTTTGTAATGCCAAATTTCACCCAACGTGTCTATTGAACGTTGGAAATGTATTCTTTTAAGAGGGCATCAACCGCCTGCATCTTTCCAAGTAAGGGACGGAACATTCCAGATTCTTGCCCTAAAATCGTAAACAACTTTACATTTGCCGTAGACCTCAGCAAAATTGAAAGTTCTTATCCAGAGTAGGAATTTGGTATAGACAGTTTAGTTCGAGCTGAAGTGGTCCACATGTAGGACGACAACGCTTTTTATGAAGTTTAAAAGAGCCCTGAATTCTAGTTTGTATACTCCATTTAGCGCTTTGAACTGCGCAGCTTCTAGATATCTAAGATGAGTTCTCGATAAAGCCGAACAGTAGCAGAGGAGGTGTTTCTGCGTCTCTTATGGTTAATTCCCTGCACTTCCTATATGTGCCATCCTAACTGATGCCCGATCGATTCGCATTCGTTCGCTAGTAGCTTGTGACCTGTCATAGACCAACAACTTTTCTGCAATATTTTCTAGATTGCATGAGCAAAAAATATACGTATTTTCTTTCGGTGGCCTTGAACATGATCTTGGCGATCCTGCACGACTTTCCAACTCACACTGATCCGTCTGTCAGTCCTTTCGGAAAATTCATTGTTCATCGCTTATTGCGAAATGCTCTCGTGTGGAGCATTGAGTTACGACTAAAAGAGAGAGAGAGAGGGGGAACTCTACTGGAGTCACTCCGTCTTATTTGATTTAATGGTTAACTGAAGTCTTACACCAGATGTGTGGCTGCAAGGGAGTGTCAGTTTCAAGGCAAGCGGTTTACTATATAAATGTGTCTAAAATGTGAATCTATACGCAATTCGAACCCGCTACGTAGAGAAAGTTGATGACGCCTTTGATAAGAACTTTCAATTTTGATGATAACTCCGGCAAATGAAAAATTGATGAAGATTTCAGGGAAAGCAGCTGGAATATTCCGTCCCTTACTTGGAAAGTTGCCACGGTCCAGGTGGTTTCTCTCTTATAAGATGGGATGGGTGGGATGTCCCCACCGTCCAATAGGCGCGTTGGGGGGAATTTGGAATGATGAAAAACATTTTCTGCAGCAATCATATGAACTGTGGTTTGATTTGTGGCGCGGGAGATACTCCGTCGCAGGTTACCATCGTTCACCCCGGTGGTCGAACTTCATATCACAGATAGATATAAATAAAGATGCCTTATATGGGCGCTTTGAAGCTGGGGGTACGAAATACGCTTGTATATAGTACCAGATTTCGCCAAAAAGACAACTAACCAAGCTACATAGCTATCTTCGCAACAAGGAAATTGTAACCTAATTGACCATTTTGTGATAGACCGAAGACAAGTCTCCAAGTCACTGCAAGGTCCTAACTCAAACTCGAATCACTATCTTGTCACAGCCTTTCCTCGGCTTGCTCTACTGATCTCTGCAGCAGCTCTCATCAAAACCTCAGTGGAAGGAAGCGATGGGATAGGATTTCGTTAAAGTAGAGGATTGGAGTGGAAGAGTGGAGAGAAAGAAGACGGCCTACCTCCCAAAGTTTCAAGACGGAAATGCAATTACAATAAATATATAAGTGGCGCCGCCTCCAAACGGTTGATGGATGGATTTTTATGAGGAGCTTTTTTAATGTCAGAAATGCACTTAGAGGTTTAGATATTCCGCAATTAGAAATAATAATTTACTATAATTTTCTATGTTCCTCGGACAAGGCCTCGACCACTCTGGCCTTCCAAATGGCAGTACTCACTGCTAATCCCTCGGCTATTGTAGCCGCCGATTTTGCAGATAGAAGAAAGAGAAAGACCGGCAGGTGGGAAAATATAGAGCTTGAGAAGGTTGCAGGCTTGAGTAATTACCGAAAATTTTGCGACTTTCAGATGACTGAAGAATGCTCATGTCGAAACCAAAGAGATGATCTATGGACTATTCTCAGTTCGCCGCTGAACTGCAGTGAGAGCAAAGCGCCCAAAGATAGAAAACCTGAATCCATTTTATAGTCAAAGGAATGAATAATACTTATTTCCTTCCTTTCTTCTTTGCCATTAAAAATAGTCTCTGAGTAATATTTCAGCCACAAGGGATCTACGCCACCACTGTTTGCTATATAAAATATTGTAACTGCAGCTACAAAGCTATACAAACAGAGACTGCTGCACCACACGAGCATACCAACGAGATGTTGGCATTAAATGCACGTGCAGCCAAATACAAAGGCGCCCGAAAATATTCCGGTGCAATGAAGTAAAAATATGGAAGAGAAGAGCAACTAAACCGAAAGATAACTTAATTTACATTATGAAAAATGCATGCTGCTGCTGTGTACATTGCCGGCAGCATAGCACCAACAACAACAAACCACAACGGTAAAGGCGACAGCAGAATACCTTGCTGTAGAATCAAAAGGCAATAATCGCAGCAAGAGACAAGCTGAAGCAAACATTTAATATGAGGAAAAGGAAAAAATGCAAAAACAAAAACGACAAAAGAAAGTGCAGTGCAACAAAAACAACAAAGATCTGATGATATTAACTCACTAAACGCCTAGCTTGCCGACATGATGAAGCGAGGCAGGCTCTAGCGACTTGCTGGCGCATAACTTCCGGTCGCTACTACCTACACACACACACACACACACACACACACAAATATATATATATATTTATATATATACATTCAACTAGATATTTATGTGGTTGCAAAGCGGCGAGGGAAGCACACGGCGCGCTAACGCTGCTGAACATAAAGAAGCTCAACATAAGTTGCTAAAATCTTTTCGTTAAGCTCACTTCATAATGGGATTTTTGTTGACGTTGCAACATAACTGGCTTTTTTGCAACACTGTAGCGGCATACCAAGTATCATCAAATGCGGATACCAGCGCACTGCGCTGTATGGTAGTAATATTGCAAGCCAAACTCCATGGCTGCTAAGTTGACACCAGTTTGCTGTTGCCTTGGCCATCAGCAACAACAATAACATTCACATCATTGCAACATCAACGCCCTCATCATCAACGTCAGTGCAATGGCTCTTCATAGTGCGTGTAAATGTATGAAGCCTAACAGCGCGCAAATTTTATATGCGCTTGTCGCTAGAGTGAAATCCCTCGTGGCGTTTGCCGTCTCAACTTCAAAAATAAACTAAAAGCACAGCTTGTAACTGCTTTTGCCACCAAACTAAATATGCTGTGGCATGCTTCTTCCGCATTTCGTTCAGGTCCAGTCAGCTCAGCGCGGGCGCTATAAATTATGTTCACGTTTGCTGCTGTGCAGGAAAAGACAATTGAGTCTGACGGAACTCCACACAGTGGTACATAGTTTGAGTTTGGATCGCTAACGGTGTGTCCGTGGAGTATATAATGAATTTATTGCTGCTACTAGGCTTGCTGTTGTTTAGATATTATATTCATTTATTTATTATTTTGAATAAAACAAAGTTCGGTCAGTTGGTGACCAAATCCTTTGCAATTACTTTATTAGTCTTCCTCTCAAATTTAAAAACGATCGGCTAAAATAGAGACAGGAAAACACAAGATAGCTGAGGATAAGTCAGACGAAATTCCACCACCAACGCCAACAGAAACTCGTCAAGTGATTATCTTCGGGTTTCGGTGTAATTTAGAGCCAATACAAATATTCAGTGAGTGCCAAGTTGCATCGTCTTTAAAGAATATTTCAAAGTGGTTCCGAAGATTCCCTACCAGACATTTTTCCCTAGAGGACGAGCGCCGAGAAGGTCGACCAATATCTTCCACTGATGACGTCACTGTAACTCTGGTGAAGTTCAAAATTGACGAAGACCCACAATTGACACAAGAAATTATTGCTAATGAATTGGGCATGAGGCTCTAAAAGAGGCTCTAGTGCATTTCGCTCAATATTTCTTAAACACATTCGAAAATGGTCAGTCTAGCAACTTTAGTAAAGTCAGTACTGGTGACGAATCTTGGTTCTATAAGTACGTGTACGATCTAGAAACCAAACAGCAGTCCATGGTGTGGAGTACAACAGGAGCAACGAAAATCAGCAGAAAAAGTAATGATGTCAGTTTACATCACCCGAACTAAAATCGGAGCTGCTATTCCATTGGAAAAGGGTCAGGCGGTAACTACAAAATGGTACACCGAAGAGTGCTTACGAAAACTTTACAAAAATTTTTTGGTAAACGGGAATAAAGAGGATTTGCGACGATACTTCTTACATCATGACAACGCGACATCCCATACTGTAATTTTATTGCGATCTCTCTGGGATCGAAGAAATACGTCCAGCAACTTGTGATTGCTGGTTATTTCCAAAAATTAAAAAAAAATTAATAGGAAAGGTCTTTAATAGCAACGAGGAGATAATTATGTGGTTAATGCTGAACTTGATAAGCTTAAAAATCAAAATTTTGAAGATAGTTTTCAGAAGTGGATCTATAGGCTTAAGAAATGCATTGACAAAGACGACGAATAAATACAAAAAGAATTTTTTTTCTGGTCAACTTACCGAACTTTTCTAAATTCCCTCGTATCCACGTATATATCTGACACGTTTTCATTCTAGTGAGCGTTAGTTTCTACTTTTTTCCAACATATTTACATTTATGTCAACACATCTTTCGTTTATTAATGAAGAGAAATGATTTTATAATATGGAAATTATATCGTCACTACACGTGCTTTGGTATTGTTGGTCTTAGTAAGTAAGAAAAATGTTCGGAGGGCTGTATTTCACAAAAGTATTTCATCAAAAAAAGAATTTTCTGAGTTCAACAAGACTGCGCCATCTAATGAAAACGTTTTTCGTATCAATATTTAGACACATGCAATATTATTTGTTTCCAATCTTAATGAAATCTGTTAGTAACATGACCAATGCTCTAAAAGTAATCCTTATATACTATAAAACAAAGTCCTCCTCGGTGCTTATCTGTCTGTCTGTTCGCCATAAACTGAGAATTTTCTGAATAGATTTTCATGTAGGTTTCACCAATATAAAGCGTGATTTTTCAGAAAGGTGTACGTGTCATAAACTTTTCATAGTTTGATTGTTTAACGGGCTTAACTCAAAAAGTCATTAAGGAGGGGTTGAAGTGGCTTCTAAGGCGGCGGCTTAGCCTTTCGGGACGAAAGAAATGGATGAAAGGTTTTCTTGGGCTACGGAAAAATTAGAGGAAAGACGAACATGCAATGCGGTAGCACTGCACCTCCTTACACGCTTACGAAATTTATACATCGAACCGATAAAAGAGCTCCAATCAAATGATAGTCATCTGTTAAAAGGGAGTCTGGAAGACCAGCAAATAAAAGGCGCGCAGCGACCATACTGTAGCTCCAACCATTACTCTTAATTAAGAATGACCCAGAACTTCGAAGGCGGCAGACCCGGCTTTTGTGATATCAAAGAAACACTTAGTCATCACGGCCGTTTCTTGCAACAATCTACTGGGAAAAGCACATAGGAGCGGTGGGGACCAGTGGAGTAGAAGACCCAAAGTGGCACCTGACAAAATTTGACTGACAGAATGGCCCCAAAATCACTAAATGCGAAGGCGATGCTTTACTTCTGTTTACGAAAGAAGCTGTGAAGAAGCTTCAAAGCCTGCGGGATGACACTGTAATAGAGAAAGTGGACCGTAGCTGCTTTTCGTCTATATCAAAGTGGAGCTCAATGATGACGACAAGCTATGGGACTCTGAGGTACGGAGGTACGGAGGTACAAATAGCAGTATATAGAGCGGATATAATGTACCATACCAATAGATATACAACCATCAACTTCGAAAGCGCTATGGATTCCCAATAATTTACACTGGCAGCAACGAGCAGAACGCAGAAGAAAAGGCATTGGAAAATATCTCTCAATCAAGTGGGAGAGAGCCGGTATCAGAGGGCAGTCTTCATTGTCAGGAAGATAGCCAAGGATCAGGCTGCCGAAAATTTCCTTGGAAGGAAGCAACCGAAGCCACTTAAGCACACTCAGAGCGGTTCCCTAAGAGGAACCGCCCGACTCAGGAAACAACGGGAAATAGGATTACGAAGCCTTAAACAGGACAGCAAAAATCCAACAGCCACAGCAGCAGCACACTTAAATGGTATGGACATAGTCAGTGGTAGATGTCAAATCCAAATCTTCCTCCGAGGACCCTCCAGATAACTAAATATCAAGACACTCTTGGAACTTGCAAAAAGCGCTGACGATTTATATGACGACAGCAACAACTCGAATCATGTTGAACCTCCTTCTGACACTTCAAAGGCGGCATAGGTGAAATGACTACCAACCCAACCAATTTCAAGCTCCGTCGCTAGCAGCGTAAACACTTCAAGAACCTCAAAAACATACGAGTATGTATGTATCGCACTTAGATGCAGACATCATCATCATCATCACACCATATATCAACATCATAGATAGGCGCAGAGACAGTAATTCAAATAAAATATGACAATAAACAAACCCCACAGCCAGCAGCTAGTCAGATAGAATTTGCAAGCGTCAACTAAGCAAATAAACAGCCAACTAACCAAACTCACTGAGCTACAAAGCAAAGGATAATGAAATGATAACACTAACACCTGCAGCAAGAGCAAACAACAACGTTTCATTTACTCACTTGGCTTGTGTTGCTGTGCAAGTGTATGTATATATGTATGTATGGCTAACAACAATGGCACAAACATTTATGAATAATTAATGCCGCAATATGGTGAACTATTTATATATACTCCTGTGTATGTATGTATGTACGTGTTGGAACTTACATAGCAACACCTCGCTCTCTAACCAACCACTCCCGCAATTCACGTGCCACACACAGCATTGTTGCAAGACGCGCTTTGCTTTTCAGCTGTAGGCAATATACATACAAACATACACATATACCGGTGTGTGTTTGTTGTATTGTATCTTGGCCGCTGTTTGAGCTGCCCTGCTCTCTGAATTGGAATTGTTGATGCGCCGCTATGAGCCGTGAAGATAAATTCCTTCGCCTCTGGTGAAACATTAGACCTGTGGGTAGCATTTACAATGGCGAAAAGGTGATTGCGGTAATTTGACCTAATTGCTGTGGGAGGCCGCAAGTCAATTTTCGGCTGACGCTGTGTGCGGTGCGAAGGCTGTGCTCGAATAAATGTACAAATAGCAGTACAAGCGTTTTGACGATATTAACTACACAGGGTATTCCACATAGAAGGGGAAATTTGAGGCATATACAGTATCAGTTTTATTGATGTAATTTCATTCCCAGAGTAAATTTCCATTAAATTTTTTAAACACAAAAAAAAGCAAATAAAAAAAATATAAAAAATATAATAAAAAAAAAATAAACAAAATGTTGAGCTCGCCTCTAAACACCCTTTAACTTTAAAAGAGCCATCTTTGACAAGCACAACGATAAATATTTGTTGGTAGGCGTGTGGTTAGAAAACCAAATTATTTTCCTGTATAGTTTTGAATGAAATGGGGGCGAAATATTTAGTCAGGCGACAAATAACAGGAAATATTAAATTACTTTCATATTAAATATTTTTGAATTTTATGAGGGTAATAAATTTAAACCACTTGCTTTATTTGAGATATCATAACTAAAATGAAATAAACTAAATTACAATAAAAAAAATACAGTAAAAAAAAAAAATCAAATAAAATAAATACAATCAAATAAATCAATCAAATAATATAAACTAAAATAAAATAACATAAAATAAAATAAAAGAAAATAAAATAAATTGAAATAAAATAAAATAAAAAAAAATTAAATTAAATGAAATAAAATAATAAAAAAAAAACAAATAGAAAAATAAAATAAAACGAAATAAAATAAAATAAAATAATATAAAATCAAATTAAGTTTCAATTAAATTAAATTAAATTAAATTAATTAAAATAAAATTGTTTAAAATTAAATAATATAAATTGAAATGGAATAAAAAAAAAAATAAAAAAATAAAGCAAAATACAAAAAAAAAATAAAAAAAAATAAAATAAAATAAAATAAACTAAAAGAAAATAAAATAAAAAAATTAAATAAAATACAAAAAAAATAAAATAAAATAAAATAAACTAAAAGAAAATAAAATAAAATGAAATAAAATAAAATGAAATAAAATAAAATAAACTAAAAGAAAATAAAATAAAACGAAATAAAATAAAATGAAATAAAATAAAATAAAATAAAATAAAATAAAATAAAATAAAATAAAATAAAATAAAATAAAATAAAATAAAATAAAATAAAATAAAATAAAATAAAATAAAATAAAATAAAATGAAATAAAATAAAATAAAATAAAATAAAATAAAATAAAATAAAATAAAATAAAATAAAATAAAATAAAATAAAATAAAATAAAATAAAATAAAATAAAATAAAATAAAATAAAATAAAATAAAATAAAATAAAACAAAATAAAATAAATTAAAATAAAATAAAATAAAATAAAATAAGATAAAATAAAATAAAATAAAATAAAATAAAATAAAATAAAATATAATAAAATAAATAAAATAAAATAAAATAAAATAAAATAAAATAAAATAAAATAAAATAAAACAAAATAAAATAAAATAAAATAAAATAAAATAAAATAAAATAAAATAAAATAAAATTAAATTAAATTAAATTAAATTAAATTAAATTAAATTAAATTAAATAAAATAAAATAAAATAAAATAAAATAAAATAAAATAAAATAAAATAAAATAAAATAAAATAATATAAAATAATATAAAATAAAATAAAATATAATAAAATAAAATAAAATAAAATAAAATAAAATAAAATAAAATAAAATAAAATAAAATAAAATAAAATAAAATAAAATAAAATAAAATAAAATAAAATAAAATAAAATAAAATAAAATAAAATAAAATAAAATAAAATAAAATAAAATAAAATAAAATAAAATAAAATAAAATAAAATAAAATAAAATAAAATAAAATAAAATAAAATAAAATAAAATAAAATAAAATAAAATAAAATAAAATAAAATAAAACAAAATAAAATAAAATAAAATAAAATAAAATAAAATAAAATAAAATAAAATAAAATAAAATAAAATAAAATAAAATAAAATAAAATAAAATAAAATAAAATAAAATAAAATAAAATAAAATAAAATAAAATAAAATAAAATAAAATAAAATAAAATAAAATAAAATAAAATAAAATAAAATAAAATAAAATAAAATAAAAAAATAAAATAAAAAAATAAAATAAAATAAAATAAAATAAAATAAAATAAAATAAAATAAAATAAAATAAAATAAAATAAAATAAAATAAAATAAAATAAAATAAAATAAAATAAAATAAAATAAAATAAAATAAAATAAAATAAAATAAAATAAAATAAAATAAAATAAAACAAAATAAAATAAAATAAAATAAAATAAAATAAAATAAAATAAAGAAAATAAAATAAAAAAATTAAATAAAATAAAAAAAATATAAAATAAAATAAAATAAAATAAAATAAAAAAAGATAATATAAAATAAAAAAAAATAAAATAAAATAAAATAAAATCAAATTAAATCAAATGAAATAAAATAAAATGAAATTATATTATATAAAATAAAATGAAAGGTGAGAGCTGTATATGAAATAATTTGATACGACACTAACGTACATTTTATTTATATAATTTAAATTAAATTACTAATTGCTTGTTTCATAATAATTACCTTTGTACGATTTTAATTTGCACACACGTGCATACATATATATTTTTTGTACAAATGCTTTTATCTCTAGTAGAGTTAATCGGTTTGATGTCGACGAAAGATTGACGGTATGTCACTTTGCGGTCATTTTACCTTGATAAATGTCCTGTACTTTTATGTAAATGTGGATTTTTGTAAATTCGCTGTTGTTTTTTGCGCTTTTTCCAATTGATTGCTGTTCTTCTATCCGCCAACCATGATTGGAATGTTGTTTGGCGTTTTTTCATTCGTTCAATAAGTGTGTCACTCGCTTTGATTTT
Source organism: Ceratitis rosa (assembly GCA_037013455.1). Lineage (NCBI taxonomy): Eukaryota > Metazoa > Arthropoda > Insecta > Diptera > Tephritidae > Ceratitis > Ceratitis rosa. The sequence continues at coordinate 7,738,622 of JAWMAG010000069.1, read as the reverse complement.
TAAATGTATAGCGTAATTTGCGGTTGCTTCAAAAATTTTTTTAAGGTAATATATGCACATACGTACATATTTATAATATGTGTACAAAAGTTTCCATAAGTAAAGAATGAGAGCTACTCTAAGTATACAATCCCAGAATTAAAAAATTAAATCATTTGCCAACTAACATTTAATTTTAGGATGATGTTAATTACAATTAATTCGACATCTGGCCTGGACACGCACTCTGCTATGTTATCACGTTCTTACTTACCGGCATGGCATTTAGAGGAGCCTAATGAGCCGCATGTGTGTGACACAAAATTAATTTAACAGAAAATATTAAATATAATTAACAGAAAATAAATTATAAATAATTATGAATTCATAAACATGTGACAATTTAATATTTTCTTTTTATTTGCACTCCAAACAATAGCTGCGGCTTGTCGTACAGATAACGCTTTGTTCATAAATGAAAAATAATCAATTATAAGTTGATTTTTTAAATATAGATACTTGTTCATATATTTGCGTGAAATAATTCTGTATATGTTCTCTCACACGTTATTATTTACTACCCAAAGACTGAATTGAATTATCCTGTTTCGTTGTAGCAGCGCGTGATTAAAACACGTGTTTGTTCATTTAACAAATGACAGCAAAATTTAAATCCAATTTTCAGCCGATTTTATTATCTACCATTTATACACAAACTTACATATACATAGTTATGTACATTCATTTATACATATGTATGTGGAAAAAACTGAAATGAGTGTGTGTATATTTCCCTTGCATGTTATGTGTCAAATCCTTTTAATAATAATTTTAATTCATCTTTCAAGGTGTAAATGTCATTAATGCCTGTAAAATTGGCCACAAACAATATTTTCCCATAATTGAATGATAACGCTGGATTCAATTAAAATATTTGTAAATATTTCCGATGAAATTTTTGGTGCTTGTGAAAAAAGTTATTGTAAAAATTAAAGCTTAATATACATATGTAAATATATACTCGTATGTAATTTCATAATAGTTTTCCTTTCTTCGTAGCATTTCAATACAAAGAAATTCTATGGTAGTGTTTTTTTCTCTACCAAAATTTTAAAGAGATCAAAAGATAGAGAAGAGTTAAATGAGAGATCCTTCTTGCGTCTGCTGGATTTCCCATCGTTTTTCAGTTACAAAATTGTGAGTGTCTATGTTTTTTCGTCACTATTTTCCAGTGTTTGATCCTTCGCGAGTATTTTGGCCAATAAAATATCTGCCAAGAGTGAAGCCATACTCATAAAATTCAATTACACAGGACGCTAGATGAGACTAGAAATGACTTGAACGATTGATGTCGGGTTAACAACGAAGCGTCAGTCCTTTCCTCTTTTCGCTATTTAGTGCCAATTAGAGATACGAAAATCAGCCTTGTCCTTTCCACGTGGTTTTTCCAACGGAGTTGGGATCTTCCTTTTCACCAACTTCCACCGGCGGGTACTGCAAAGCTTGAGTGTTCTCATCCATCCGGATAACATATCCCAGCCAGCGCAGCCACTGTTTCTTGATTCGTTGTACTATGTCAATGACGTCGTATATCTCGTGCACCTCAATGTTCCGTCCTCAACGGTATCTGCAGACATTTCTACGTTATTGTTCAGAAATCGCTCGCAATATTTTTCCCGCGATAACTCCTAACCACGGCTCGTTAGATGTTGTCATCGCCTATAACTAGATGGGAATGATGAGCGGCTTCGAGAGTTTGGTCTGTGTTCATCGAGAGAGGACTTTACTTTTCAATTGTCTACTCACTCCAAAGTAGTACCTGTTAACGGTGGTGATTCTGCAAGACTGTCAGTGGAGGTCTTCATCTTCCTCTGCTTCCACCAGCCGGCACTGCATCGATTACTTTCAAAGCTGGGGTGCTTTCATCCATTCGGACGACATGACCTAGCCAGCGTAGCCGCTGTCTCTTCATTTGCTGAACTATGTCAATATCATCGTATAGCCGTTCGCAAAACTTTTCTCTCGAAAACTCCTAGGGCCGACCCATCAGATGTTGACATCGTCCACGCTTCTGCACCATATAGGAGGACCGGTATGATGTGCGACTTGCAGAGTTTGGTTTTCGTTCGCCGAGAGAGGACTTTACTTTTCAATTGCCTAAATAGTCTAAAGTAGCACCTTTTGGCAAGAGTGATTTTGCGTTGGATTTCCAGGCTGACATTGTTGTTGGTGTTGATGCTGGCCCCCAGATAGACGAAATTATCTACGACCTCGAAGTTACGACTGTCAACAGTGACGTGGGAGCCGAGTCGCGAATGCGATGACTGTTTGTTTGTTGACAGGAGATATTTCGCTTCGCTTCTTTATCAAGTCTGGAGGAAGCAGAACTCACGGCGCGCTGAGTATCTGGTCAATGGTTGACTTACCAGGTCTCAGCCGGTAATCCATCGGTCCCTGCCGCTTTGCTCTTTTTAAGCGGAAGATTACTATTCGGACTTCTTCATAGTCGGGTAATGGAACAACTTTTCCATCGTCATCAATTGGAGTTTCAGGTTCACCATCTCCGGGTGTTTCCTCTTCACTGCCATTCAGCAGGTTGGAGAAATGATCCCTCCATAAATCTAGTATACTCTGGGCATCTGTCACTAGCTCACCTCCCTGGGTCCTGCAAGAGTTTGCTTCGGTCTTGAAACCTTCTGTAAACCGCGTTATCTTTTCATAGAATTTTCGAGCGTTACCCTTGTTGGCCAGCTTCTCAAGCTTCCCGTACTCGCGCATCTCGGCCTCTTTCTTTTTTTGTCTGCAGATGCGTCTTGTTCCCTCTTCAGTTCTCGGTATCTATCCCACACCGCACGTGTTGTGGTCGATCGCAAGGTTGCGAGGTAGGCTGTCTGCTTTCTCTCTGCTGCGACATGGCAGTCTTCATCGTACCAGCTGTTTTTGCGACCTTTCCGAAATCCAATAGTTTCGTTTGCAGCTGTACGCAGGGAGTTTGAAATGCCGCCCCACAGTTCTCTTATACCGGGTTGCTGATGAGTGCTCTCAGAGAGCAGGTGTGCAAGTCGAGTAGAAAACCGCTCGGCAATTTGGTGTGTTTGCAGCTTTCCAACGTCGAACCTTCCATGTGTTTGTTGACGGGTGTTTTTCGATACACAGAGACGGGTGCGTATTACATGTCTTCCGTCTATCACAACATGATTGATCTGGTTGAAAGTTTTCCGATCTGGAGACAGCCAAGTAGCTTGGTGAATTTTTTACATTAATTGGTGTTGCCTTAAGTAGAAACTGGTCTCGTGCCAATCCTCGAGTATGTAAGTTGAACATGTTCTAATCCGATTAATGTATTTGCTAGTTCCTTGCTACCATTTTTACAAAAATTTATCTTCATAAACTATGTTCTGAACCTTAAAAACTAGGTTAGCTCTCACATTCGTGCAAAGAAAAGCCCGAGCCTCAAAACTTCTAGGTAGTTGCTTCATAGAAAACCGATTGTTACTGTTTTGAAGGCAGTAGGTAAAAATGCAAGACGTTAAGAGTATAAGTTGAGTATAATATGACTCGGCCCTTTGTAGACACGATGCTTTATAATTCATTTTTTGTTGTTGTTGTAACTTAAAGATATTCCTCCTAGTTTCTAGGGAATGTTATGGGAGAGCTCATATCTTACCTGAGAAAAATCCAGGTCGTTTCTTTATAAAGACTGTCGCATCATAGCTAGTTTGGCTTTTAGAATAGACATGTCTTTCCACTGGTAATTTCTTGCACTTCTAAATATAAAATTCTAAAATACCCGTACCGGTATTTGGCTTCCAATCTTTCGATCTGATCCGTCAGATACTCATATTTCGAGATCCCACACGGTAAAGGCTGGCTGGAGTCTCGATGGTGGATGCTTTCCTTTTTATATTTATAAACGTCTTCTTGATCTCATATTCCTGGCGTCTTCATCGAAGATAAACTATTTTCCTTTCAAACTTACAGCGTGAGAACTGCAATTCCAACTCGTGAAATCAAAAGCAACCTTCTTCACCAGCAGGAGTACCGACGCAAACTAAATGTGAAAGTCAACGGCGTAAAAATTCCGACACCTCTCATGCAATCAACTTTATGTGCTCCCATTTAAAGAGTACAATATTAGGTTGTGTAATATTTAATAAGTTGCGTTTCGTCTTTTAAGACGTCTACTGAAATTCGAACCACCAACTAGATACATCAGGAAGGAACTCCATTTAATATCACATAACAGAACCGTTGGTTAGAACGAGCTACCGACACCTCATAAATGCGATTCACAGTGAGTCCGACAACGTCTATATTAACTCTTGTGAACTATGACCTGAGTAATACTGTTACAATAAAGTTTAGGATACTGTAGTAGACTCAAATGAAACCTACAGACTACACTCCGATCAAAGATCAAACGATAAACTAAGTATCCACCGGAATACTTACCTTTTTAGAATGGGAAACCTCCTTAGTCAAAAGGACGTTTGCAAAAATTCCATAAATATGACTTATCGTTGCAAAAACCTTAGAAACAAAAATCATACTAACTTTAAAGTGGCACGAAAATGCTTTCTATCCATTTGATACTCTTCTCCTGCTTTTTACTGCTTTCCTGGAATATAAACGAATTATCTTAGAACTTAAATACATACTCATATGTAACTACCAAACAATATACGCAATTAATGCTACTAAAGTTGGTTACGCACGGAACCATCGAGCAAAAAATGTGAAATGTGAAAAAAATTAACAGGAAAACAATGAGAAAGTTTTAGGCATCAAATGCAGCTGTGAAAAATTGCAATTTTCGTTGCACGTGTGTGTGCGTGTGTGTTTTGAGTATTTTTTGATATTCATTGTAATTTTGCTTTTGTGTTGATCATCAGTACATTGTACTTAGGGCTTAATTTTCAGTTGCAAAAGCCTCAGTGACACGTTTCAATTTGCTTACATAATTCACTTGTTTACATATTTGCTTGCAAGTGTTGGCTGGGAAGAAAAAAAGAAAAAAGAAGTTAAAAAAAAAAAAAAAAAAATTAAAAAGGCCATAGTAACGCTCTTATGCCTATGTCCCATACGCATTGCTTACGGCGTTGTGTTGCCTTGGCAAATGCTATTATCTAGGAATGGCTGCAAATGCAATAAATATGTAAAGGTGTGTGAGTCTTGTAACTGTAAATTTAATTTAGTATTTTCCTTTGCCTATGAAGGTGTCAATGGTAAAGATGTGTAAATAAAAACATACTCACATACATGTATACACAGGGTTATCCATTTTGGGGTTCGAAAATAAGCATAAATGAAATGCATTTAAAATATTTCCTTTTTTCAATTAAATTCTTTTTTTATTATAAAATTTGGAACTTGGCTTTATACGTGAAACACTATATCATACAAATGACCGGCTCGCGAATTTTTCCAAACTTCGATCAGTAAGAAGTAATTTTCGACCACTCTTTGGCACAAATTCTTTTTTTTTTTGTTAATTTTTTGAGAGGCATTTTATTCTAAAAATTAATAGGAAAAATGTTAATAGACAGAATTTAATGTAGTTTATCAATAAACTATTAATTTTAGAAAAATATTGGATCTTCTTGCTCCTTTCGCCGATCTCCCGAAGGTCCTCAAAAAAGGTTGAGGAAGATATTTCTGTTTCAAATTATCTGAAACCCGTAAACCAAACAAATTTAGTATTATAATGCTTAAATATAGGTAATGATCGAATGAATAGTAAAAATTTTGATTTTTGATGAAATGGCGGATTAAAAAAAAAACATAATTTTTTGTGAGAAATTTTACACTTCAAAGTGGCTTAAAAAATCGAAATTATTGTCAAAAATTTTATTCCTTCCATCATTACCTAACAAATCTGTCTTAGAAGGTTGTATGAAAATTTTGAGCCGATCGGTTCAGCTGCTTCAGAAAAATTTTCCACCGACTCTGAAAACAGCGTTTCGAGCAAAACGCATTTAAAGTTTTTCGAACCATTTACACTAAGTTAAACTACACAGCCTATTTTCGAAAGCCACGAGACGTCCTTAATGGTACGACCATACCTGTGAGACTGTTTGTCGGATTAATTTCAGATTTCCGGAAAATATTCTATATAATATATGTACCACGTGTGTTTGTTGAAGGTTGCCGGTTTTACTAGTAGATGTCGCTAGCAATATGAATATTTCTATGATTTGGCATGTATGTAATTTTTTTCTGTTGACATTGACCTACAAAAATACGCAAGTCACATTCCGCCAAAATAATAGCGTCATATTTGTTTACCTCAGTGAATATGTCGAGTTTCGTTCCAAGTAAATCGCATTTGCGGCATTCGTTGCTTTTCTTATTTCATCAAAAGAAAAAAGCAGCTGAAGCTCACCGGTTGCTGGTAGAAACTCCAGTGGTTAGAACATGTGAGACATGGTTTCGTCAATTTAAAAGTGGAGATTTCGATTTGACAGACAATGAACATCCTGGTGCAGCGAAAAAGTTCGACAACGAGGAATTGCATGTAGATCCAACCCAATCGCAACAAAAATTGGCAGAAACACTATATGTGACTCGAGGAGCAATTTTCCAACGTTTAAAAGCCATGGGCAAGATCCAGAAGTATGGAAAATGGGTGCCACACCAGCTGAACATTAGACAAATGGAAAATCGAAAAACCGTTAGTGAAATGCTGCTTCAACGATTCGAAAGGAAATCTCTTCTGCATCGAATTGTCACGGAGGACGAAAAATGAATTTATTTTGAGAACCCGAAGCGAAAAAAATCATGGCTTTCCCCTGGTGAAGCTGGCCCATCGACTGCAAGGCCAAATCGCTTTGGCCGTAGGACATTGCTCTATGTTTGGTGGGACCAGTGTGGTGTGGTGTACTACGAGTTGTTAAAACCTGGTGAAACGGTAAACACGAATCGCTAATTTGAATCATGCGTTGATCGAAAAACGGTGGGAATGGGCCCAAAGACATGGCAAAGTTATCTTGCAACATTACAACGCTGCTCGTCGAATGGTTTACCTCGAAAGAGAAAAAATTTTTTTGGAATGGTATCCATAATTTGCCTGAGAGATGGGCGAAATGTGTAGAAACCAATGGTCAATATTTTGAAAAAAAAATTTTGAGATTCCTCTGAAAATTAAGTGTTTTCTTTATCGAAAAAACCAAATTTCAACTAACACACCTGGTATGTATGTGCATTTTTGAAAATTACAAGTGAATATAATCCCTTAAAAGTTTATCCGCATAAATACGGTCTTTCGCGTAGCGTAGTAAAACGGTGTTAGATTGCATGATCTCGTTGAGCAATTGACATCGCGAAGATGAGAGATTACGCGGGCCGGAACTCTCTCTTACAACAAGATCATATTCTATCGCATTTTATGGCACCATCTAGTTGTCCAAGTCGTCCTTTCCAATTGTACATCAAAAAAAGGCAATGTGCCTAGTCGCTGAAGACAATTTTGATCGAAAAGTCGACGCATGTACGGCATTATGAATGGTCAGCAGGCTTCAGTTGTTGTACGAGCGAGACTTTGTATGGATGTTGGTGCAAGTCCAAATGCAAGATACAATGTGCCTTAAGAATGTGCCAGACATCATGGAATAGACACATTCATTTGAGGTGAAACGAGCAAAACATTGCTACAAAGGCCCTATACTATCTCTAACCGATCCAGCCTCTTCAAATTTCCTCAAAATTTTACCAATTCCTTGACCAGTTGGACGATTATTTGTACCATAAACTTTTCATAAAGCACGAAACGTGGCTATGTTTGAATCACTACCTTTGTAGTAGGTTGTAACATTTTTAACGCATTGGAGCTATTCATTTTTATAAATAGCTGAGTTTTAGGTAAATTAGAACATGTGCTTGGTTCAACAATTAAGTTTGACAGATGTCTAAATGCAGCCCTCTACTTTTGAAACCACGAATTGGATAACTCTATGTATATTCTTTCAAAATGCTGCCCTTAGCCTATACATACACGTATTTATGTGTGTATATGAATACTCCCTTTCGCTCCACTTTATACACCATGTTGCAAAATACTAATTTTTTTAAATTTATTGTAGGAATATGGGAAAGGGTATATAATTTCTATTTAACCATTTCATTGAGCATTTATTGAAGTATAAAAAATTTTTTATTTTGTTACAAAATGCCGGTGATAAAGTCCATTATTTAATCCATGTTTTTTTGAAAGGCATCCACGGGAGGACCGATTACTTCTAAAGTATGAGACCTAGAACAGAAAAGCAAAAGTTTTATGATCTGCCAACTATGGTATTTAGAAGTACGTACGGATTTATTTTTTAATTAATTTTTGTGAAAGCGGCACACTTTTTTTTTAAAGATTGATTTTTGACTAAAAAATCCGCACTACATTTAATCGAAAAATGGTTACGTACTTCCAAAAAAAAAAATGTATTTGTGAAGCTAGCATCAAATTTTCAAATAAATCAATGCAATAGGGTGTGACCTCCTAGTTGGAGAAATGTGATTTTGAGAAAAAACGCGTTTAAAGTTTTCATTGTACTCAGCGAATGCTCTGAGGGGCTGCAGCAAAATAAAAAGTTCAGCTATTTGAAATATTTGTTTTTACTGGTACCCTGTGAGCAAAAAGAAAAATGTGTTTTCCAAAATCCTAGACTGGCTTTACCCCTTAAAGGGTTCAGATAAATTCCTACTTAGTTTGCTTCAAAAGTGATATGCATACAAATTGTCCAACTCATGCTATTGCCCATAAATCTTCGTATTCTTTATGGTTTAGAATATAGAAATATCTGTTCTGACATCTCCAATTTTTGATATGCAGAAGTGCCGGTAATCGGTTTGATTTCAAGCTTTTTTCTGCCTTTATTTTTTTGAATTTACGCGTGTAGGAAACCAACTCAACTCGTCACCCTGACCCAATCGGTGCTTACATACGTGTACTTCGAATCGGAAAATAATTCAGTAACCCTTTTCATGAATGACATAAAAATAGTTCAAATTTATTATTTAGCTTAGTTTAATTTTTTGTACAGAAGTTGCTTGATGGTGCTATGAGTTAGAGCGACCAATACATTCAGATCCAATGCGAATAGGGGCTGTCTGAAAAAAAAATTCAGTCAGTTCAATAAAATTAAAATTAAAACATTTCGTGTACCTTATGAACGATCCAAAGAAGTGATGCCCTCCTTCTCGTCGCTGCAACTACGTCAAAAATCATTGGAAAGGTTTTCCGTTCTCTTACCGTGAAGTCCCAATAAACAGTTTTCAGTTAGTATTCCGGTTGTTTTACTTATAGTGAACCGCTCTAGGTGGATTCGATCATTTGGTTTGTGTTTTAGTGAAAGCCAGCTTTAGTCAGAGTTCGACGAGGATAAGGGTATGTCCGCGACGTGCGTAGAATTTATTGTAGTTAGTGCGGTGCCTTTTCTCGCTAGCTCATCTGCCATATAGTTGCCTGGCATGTCTCTATGATGGTGTTATAAAAGCGACTAAATTTTGCAGTCTTTGAGTAGTAGATGGGTATAAAAGGAGGATATTGACAGTTCCTCAGCCTAAATCTGCGTTGAGTTTCGAGGATTTTTTGTGCTGATGGCATCGAATGGTACAGGGTACAGTTGGTTGAGATTCGGTGAGATTATAAAGCCTAAAAGTACTGACACCGTGATGTTGTAAAGGCGCATTGATGTCGAAACTATCAACTATGAGACTAATGACGCCGCAGCTATAGCCTGACCTACTTGGTTCAATTTTAGTAAGTAAAGGGTGGTTAAATTGTAAGGGCCGATGTTGAATGTGAACCACACCTAAACGCCAAGTTTTTTTCCGAATTTAATTTGACATTTCTCTATTTCAGACTTACTCAATTTGAACCATGGAGAGATACACAATCCAACAACGTGTTAAAGTTATCCAGACTTATTATGAAAACTTTCGAAGAAAATCATCTTCAGTGATGAGGCACATTTTCACCTCAGTGGATTCGTCAATAAACAGAATTGCCGCATTTGGGCGAATGAGAATCCAAGAGTGATTGTCGAAAAACCAATGTACCCACAAAGAGTGACTGTTTGGTGCGGTTTATGGGCTGGCGGCATCATCGGGCCGTATTTTTTCCAAAATGAGGCCGGTCAGGCAGTTACTGTGAATGGTGTTCGCTATCATGAGATGATAACGAATTTTTTATGGCCACAATTGGAAGATATGGATGTGGACGATATGTGGTTTCAGCAGGACGGTGCCACTTGCCACACAGCTAACGAAACAATGGCTCTTTTGCGCAACAAATTCAATGGCCGTGTTATCTCACGTAATGGCGATGTCAATTGGCCCCCAAGATCATGTGATTTGACACCGTTGGACTTTTTTCTCTGGGGTTATTTGAAAGAAAAGGTGTACGTCGATAAGCCAGCAACAATTCAAGAGCTAAAGGATGAGATAATTCGGCACATTAACGGCATAGAAACTCCATTATGCCTCAGCGTCATCGAAAATTTGGACCATCGTATGGAGGTGTGTCGCCGAGGTCGCGGCGCTCATTTGGCTGATATTTTGTTACATACATAATTGAGTAATACCAATATATCATAATAAAATAAAATTTCAATAATTTCCTAAATAGTTTGTGTTTTATTCAAAATCAACATCGGCCCTTGAAAATTTAACCACCCTTTATAACCTATCTCATCTTACGGTGAGTGCGCCCGATAAAATAATGGAAATCGTCGAGTCTAACCCGGATTAAAATCGAACCATCTCTGAAACGAATATTAACTGGTATGGATGAAACGTGAATCACCTACAGCACCGTCAAACGAAAACGGTCGTGTTCAAGCAAAGATTGACGGTGAATAAGGTTGTGTTGTGTGTTTGTTAGGATTGTCAAGTTAATTAATGAGATTAGCTTCGAAATGGCAAAAAGTTATCTGGTAAATAAATCTTTCACTTTAATGCTTATATTCCATTTATTCTGTTGCACAGTGTTTACGTGTATGAATAACTGAATAACTGTCACTTGGCCAAAAGAAAAATCCAGCAAACGAAAATTGCTACAAAATTAGAACAATTGAATTGTAAATTTGTAGCTGCTGAAAACTGGCAATGGACAACAAAAGAAAATTACATATATGAATAAGTATGTATGTGTGTATGTACAGGTATAACTACACACATGTGATTGCCTGAATTTGTAACTAACAAAGGCAACAATGTTTTAGGCTGCAAATAAACGCAGCTACATATATATGTATGTATGTATGTGTATGTAGTATTTCTATGTCATGTGTATAGCAGATTTTTTACTTTAAATACTAGTCACGTAACACCAGCAATTTAGTGTGTATTTTGTATCAGCCGAATTGCAAACAGTCGATCCTAACAGTTACAGGTAACTCTGTCTCAATGCCTTTACCCCACCCAAGGGGCGGCTTGTTCATGCAATTTTCTTCATCAGTGACATTCATCGGCTGACTGACTGATTTTTTAGTAAAAAAGTGTATATGTATTATATGTAGTATGTGTTTGTCGCATGTTTCAATTGATTGTGGCTGGCAGCAGTTATCGCCATTCTATCTGCCAGTTTTTTTACAATTGCATATATCCGTGTATGTATGTCTTCAGTCCAACATCATTTGCCGCTTCCGCTCAACTGAAATCACTACTTATTCTGTTTACTGATTTAGTTTTTGTGTTGTTCGATTTACTTCTTTTCTTTTGATTTGTTTTAGCTATTTCTTCAACATTTTCAACTTGCTTTTTTGCTGTTTTTTTTTGTTTTTTTTTTTTTAAATAACTAAGTTACTTTATCTGTCTAATGCTTTGTTACTTTGGTTACATACAGCATAAAAAAGAACTTTTCCATTACTGTTAGAATTTTTAATGTTTTTGTCTCCTTTTTTTTCTTTGCCTATGTTTTTCAGTTGTAGTTACAAAGAGTTTAACGGTAAATTGGTAACACAAAGCAAATCTATTTTTTTTTTGTAAATTGGCTTATAATCTAAAACTGTTCATTAGAAGAAAATAACCTTCGATTTATTTGCCTTTACGGTTAGTTAAAAATTTCCATTTTACGAGCTCGATATGGAGGAAAAATGAAAAAATGTAAGTTTCAATGATAAAATAGTCAAAAATTGAATGGAGAATAGAGTTTTCTTTTATGCGCTGTTTTACCTAAGAAATATTATAGCTCAAAAGTGTATGTCTGTTTTAAATTTAAAAATAAAAAAAATTAAAAAAAGTTGCAAAAATAAAATAAACGCCATTAGAGCATATAGTCCTTGCTCTCTCATTTCTCTCTTCGAACCTGACGTCATACTCTACTTGATCCCTTTATCGAAGTGTATGTCGGCTTTTTCTTCTAATGGGTTTTCCAATAAGAGGTATTATTTTGAATAGTCTGCTATGCCGGTAGATCCTGCCTTTGAAGTTGTAATTTTTGTACATCTGACAAGTAAAAACTACTCAAGTAAAAAAATGGAACCATACACGCTTCAACAACGCATTGAAATTATTTAAATTCCCTTTAAAGATTTCATCGAAAAATCATTCTGACTGATGAGGCCCATTTCCCCCACGATGGCTACTTCTATTAACAAAACTGTCGCATTTGTGGCTCGGAAAACTCAAGATTTATTTTTTCATTTTTATTTCAAAAGTCTCTCCATCCTTAATATGTTATTGTGTGGTGGGTGGGTGCAGTTTATGATCTGGCTGTGTTATAAGGCTGGAGCAACAGTTACGGTGAATGGATTGCAGCTATCGGGTATTTCAATGCATTCAAGTCGGTTGTGGAAGTCTTCCCTTCATAAAGTTCCACTCTCTGTCTGACAACCCTCTACCCTCTACCATTTCTTCTTCGACCTTCTCGATAGCTTCATTGGCGACTGTTCTTAGCGAGCTTATGCTTTACACCGAGTTTTTAATGAGTGCTCTCAGAGTCCAAAAGCGGATCCCATATTTCTTGTGTTTGTTGACGGGCGTTGTGAACTGCCCAGATGCAGATTTCGTTACGATAATAATTAGAGACGATTTCTATCGGATATATGGTATATACATCTAGAGCACATTATTTTAAAATAGTTATGTATATAGCAATGCTTCTTCCTATCCAAATAGTTAGGGATATATGTAAATAATAATACTGTAGAACTTATTTATATAATATATATGTATGTATATATGTATCTAAATTCACACCTACACCATAACGATGACAAAATTAAAACTTCCTCGCGCATTCATTCCTCGACAGTATTGTATGGAAGTTTTTAAGAAAATTCCACAAAAACTTTACCATAACAATATGTCTTTGTGTGCGCAATGGCAGTCCATAGACTTGCTTCATTATTCTGCCATGCCATATGTGTAACGCATATGAGCATAAGTTTGCACTTCTCAACTAACTTTTCGGCCAAGTCATAACTTTCGCGCTGCCTAACAAGCCACTATACCAATAATGAATAGGGGGAGAGGGGATATAAAAAGTGGAAAGTAGTGCGCTTAAATGCCACTGGAATTGCAGAAGTATTTATACATACATACACAGGCAAGTACTTGTGTGGTGAGATATTTGTTAACTATTTATATATACATAAGTAAGTAAACATAAATATCTCTGGGTGCTAATAATAAATGAAAAGTTTGCAAACAAGAAATTATGCAAAAAATACTGTGACAATTTCTGTGATGGAGGATATTAAATTGAGTAAAAAGGATATGAAAACATTTTATTCTGAAAATAGAGTATTACATATATCCTAGAAGTAAAGTAGAAAAAGTTAAGGTTTTTTGGAAAAAAAACAATTAGCTTTTAGATTGGCCCCCGAAATCGATTGCGCTGAGCTGGACATCAGACCCATCAGGCAGCCGAATAACTCTAGAATTTTCCAAGCGGAAATCTTCGGCTTAAGGAAAGCTTGAAAGGTAAGCAATATCACATGCAATAATAATAATTATATCTAGGCTGCAATCAAGGCGATTTTTTTGCTCACAGGGTACCTTTAGGTCTTAGAAATGTTAAGCAATTGGTTTTAAAGTGAAAACCATATTTCAAATAGCTGAACTTTTTATTTTGCTGCAAACCCTCAGAGCGTGCGCTGAGTGCAATGAAAACTTTAAAAAGTGGGAGGATAGATTATTCGGACCTATTGCATCGATTGATCTGAACTTTTGGTTCCAGCTTCACAAATACATTTCTTTTGGAAGTACGTAGCCGTTTTTCGATTTAATGTATTTTTTTTTTTAATAATTTAGTGCGTATTTTTTAGTCAAAAATCAACCTTTTTTAAAAAAAGTGTGCCGCTTTCAAAAAAAATTTGTTAAAAAATTAATCTGTACGTACTTCCAAAGACCATAGTTTGTAGATCGTAAAACTTTTTGCTTTTCTCTTCTAGGTCTCATCCTTTAGAAGAAATCGGTCCTCCCGTGGACGCCTTTCAAAAAAACATAAATTAAATAATGGACTTTATTACCGCCATTTTGTAACAAAATAATAATTAAAGAATATTTTTTTATACTTCAATAAATGCTCAAGGAAATGCTCAAAGAAATTATATTCATTTTCCCATATTCCTACAATAAATTTAAAAAAATTAGTCTATTTTTCAACCTCTAGAGTGGCTTTACTCCTTAATGCATTAATCTAACAGCGTATTAAGTCAAAAAGTGCTAAAGACTCTGGGCATGAATTGACCAAAGAGTCGAAAGACGGTCTTTGTACGGTCCCTTGAGTATAATACTAAATCTTTTCTTTTTTGACGGATTTTTAACCCAAAACTTCATATCAGCACAAACCGGTAAACTGGTGGGTATATGTTATAGACGTCATATTTTTGAGCGTAGAATATCAAATCTCCCGCTCTTACATGCTTTTTAGATAAACGTTTGACTTAAAATCAGAAATTTGAAAAATCGGTCGTGGTATAGGTCGCGGCAGGTAATGTCAACTCACTGAAGCGATTTTATCATCTTGATGTTTTTCCAACAAATTAAGGGACCTGCAAAATTATTCTATGCCGCATTCAACGACCAAAGGATGACTTTTATGACTCGGTGCAAGGGACACCGCTATTGTAATAATTAATTTTCTATAATTTTTGGACAATAGAGTTCGAACCCTGACTTACCGAATGGCGTAATGCTAATCACTTGGCTATTGCGGCTCGAAAAAGTTATCCAAAGACACTCTCATATATTACTACTAATGCCTGAAAGAGAAGGAATGCAGGTTAGAACAAAGGAGACGAAAGCGGACTAAGAGAGCTGGCTAAGTCATGAGAATTCAGCGCATTGCTTGCTAGTGGAAACATTTGTACAATAAGACCAAGTCGAAGTGCCCGAATATACATTTTTTTATTATTGTACCTCCAATTGACATTGACAAGAAAAAATAACCTTTATTCGATTACAAATTACTCGCTATTTCAGGCAGTGTGGGATGGCGCGTTGTCATGATGTAAAAAGTAGCACCACAAGTCCCCTTTCTTCCTGTTTTTCAACAAATTTTTGAAAAATTTTGGTAAGCACTCCTCGGTGTACCATTTTGCAGTTACTGTCTGACCCTTTTCCAGTGGAATAGCAGCTACCATTTTGGATCGGGTGAAGTAAACTGACATCATTACTTTTGCTGCTGATTTTTGTTGCATGGGCTCGTCCTCTACGGGAAAATGTCCGGTCTGGAATGTTCGGAACCACTTAGAAACAGTCTTTAAAGACGGTCCAATCGTTCCATATGCAATTTGGCATTAACTGAATATTTTTATTGGTTGTAAATTACATCGAAACCCGAAGAGAATCACATGGCGAATTTATGTTTGCGTTGATGGTGGAATTTCGTTTGACCTATGCTCATGATGATGCGCATACCTTATAATATTTGTAATTGATCTAGTGTCTTTAAGTGATCAATTTTTATAAATGCCTGCCTTTAAACTAAAACAAAACATGTTTGGTTTGTCACTTAAGTTTGACAGATTTCTAAATAAAGCCCTTTATTTTTGAATGCATGGAATGGATAACCCTATATGAGCGCAGGTCCATATGTTAAAATTCATTTCACGTCTTTATAATGTATGTTAGTGAGTTGTTGTTGCGTATATACATTAATAATCAGCGAAAAGTATTTTCTCACCACAAGCACTCATATTCAAGTGTATTATAGATATGTAACATACGTATGTACGTATGTATACATATAGTAAGTGTGCCAAAACATATTTCATGCCAATAATGAGTACGCATGCGCAAACATAACTCAAACTTATCTTGCACTTACCACAGCACATATTGTACATACCTACATACATACGAACGTATGAAAGTATATGCATACATATGTACGCGTATTCTCTCGCCTTGCATTTGCAGTCATGCTTACAAGTGATGCTGTTATACCTATATTTACGAATTGTATGCAATGTTGTAGCATACTTTGAGGAGCTTAAGTTTGTGGGTAGAAAAACGTGGAAAATGCTCGCACAAACGGCAAGGCATTTATGCGTGAATGTAATAAATAAACTGCCATAGCTGTGAATGCAGTTAAGCAACAACAACAACAACAACAACAACAACGAGAAAAACAAAAAGAAGAGCAGAAAACGGTGGCCGTAAGCGACACACACTAAAAAAAAAAAAGAAATCAAAAATGGAAATTTGAGAGTTCTCGCTGCGTGCACAATTGTTGTGACCAGACACAGTCGCAAAGTGTACTTTTAACGGTAACGTACAGGCAATTGGCGATGAATGCCAATAGCATCTGCGTTCAACCACAATAACAGTAGCAACTGAGTTGGTCAGCCATGTGGATCAAGTCCATCGGCAACGTACGAGCATAATGTCGAGATAAATCTGCGCCTCGGCACTCAATGAAATGCAACTTAAGTCGACAGCTTAATCCTGAGTTATGCGGAAAGTACGCATGTAAAAGGCATACTTGTATGTTTGCACATAAGAGTTCACGTATTTACGAGTACATATGTGGTATGTATGTATGTTTATTACCAGTAACGTTTGTATAATTTGACGAAAAATACTTTTATTATTTTCAATATTAATCTTTCGATTTTTTTTTCCTCTTTTTGGTTACGCGTTTGTTGCCATATTAACAGTAGAGACTCAGTTAGTAAGTACCTGAAGGCACCAAGTAAAGCAAACGGAGTAGAGATCCTCCTTTTGCTGAAGTGCACTCATCCATTCGGACGACATGACCTAGTCATCGTAGCCACTGTCTCTTAATTCACGGAATTATACCAATGGGGCCATATAACTCATTGAATGTTGTCATCATCCAAGGCTCTTCAGCTTATATCAGGATGATAGTGATAAACGATTCGTAGAGCTTCCTCTTTGTTCGTTGAGGGTTGACTTTATTTCTCAACTGCCCACTTACTCCTAAGTGGCTCCTGCTGGCTGGAGTGATTCTGCGTTGGATGTCAAAGCTGGCATCGTTGTTGGTGTTGATGCTGGTTCCAAGCAAGACGAAGTTGTTCAACGATGGAAAAAACATTGGAGTGGGATGTTTTGTTTAATGACGAGAGATATTTCGTCTTTTCCTCGTTAACTACCTTACCTATTCGTTTCGTTTTCTTACTTTGCTTGAAGAAATCATATGTCGGTAGTTGAAAGCTTTTAAATAAGATTCTAGAGTCTCTATTAATCTCTACATTATTATACCTATTCTCCGGTATTAGGTTAAAGAAGTCACACGAAAAAACGGTCACCTTATCTGAAACCCCATTTTGGCTTCGAAAGTCTTGAAGAGGTCCTCCGGATTTCTGTAAGTGCTTCTGCATTCTCATCACCAGTTTACACAGTCGTATAAGATTTTGGAGGTTACTATATTCCGATATAGAGATGGAGAAGCAGCTCCTCTTCATTGAATACTGCTTTAAATTCAACGAAGAGATGGTGTGTGCCGATTTTTTCCTCACAGGAATTTTCTTTGATTGAGGTTTTATGACACATGTTCGATCAGTTCTTTGATGGGTGGTTTTGGACTTTCAGATAATAAGCTATATAAGACTTTAGATTAGTCATTGAAGATTCGCATATAGTAAACATTAAAATAATGATGAGGTAGTTGGCGCAGTATGTGTACTCGTAATGGCCAGCCAACCATATTCTGTAAAGAAGTTGTCCGTTCTTCGTCACCAGCCGGTACGCTACTGACTCCCGTTATCTGTGATTGGGAGGTAAGAGAGCTATAGAGAGTGAGGATGTTGAGGAGTAAAAAAGTATGTTGTTAAATGTTGCCCAGAATATGTTAATTGAGCGCTATGGTTCTTGGAAAAACTCGGAAGCGATGGTGCGAGACGACCATACCTCTTTTTACCATATGAGTTTAGCGGGTGGAGTTCGGGGGAGACCATTTCATGTGTTATATGGGGAGTTCATTGAGCTCTCTTCAAAATTGTTGGAGCGAGTGGTTTCATAACCCTAGCTTGCACCACTTAGTAATTTGGCAAGTTCAACCATTCTTGATGCTGGAAAACATACACGCTGAGCATCTAGTAGACACTTTACGTTGCCTGTACCAGCGTTATCTACTGGGGGCTCGGGTTCGCTATTTGCAGTTGTTACATTTTCATTACAAATAAGTAGGCTTAGATGGGCCTCCCCATAGAATCAAAATGTTTTGCGTGTTACTTACCAAACCATCCTTCTCAGTCCTAAATGAATCTTAAAACTATTAGCGTTAGCTAAAGCCGCATGCAAGAGCATACTTGAAAAAGTGGTCGGGCTCCATACTCATTACAGAAGCGCTGCCCTAATTCGAAAAATGCTACAGGTTAAGATCAAAGACCCATCGCCATCTTCTCCGACGTCTCAAAACTCGATGGTACAGTGGCGGCGTGGAGTTCACTCAGAACCATTTCAAAGATGGCAATAAGATGCAGAGAAGTTTTAAACAAATTTGAGTCTATGTATGATACTTTAGTGGGTTTGGGCCCCGGACATAGAAACATCCCAGGAAAGTACAAGACTGACGGGCTGGCTAAAAGGGAAATGGTCATAACTATGATAAACTCTGCACACGACGGGATATACTTCTAAACTCGATAAAGTACTTGCTAAGGAGTAAATCTGTACTCTTTATATTAGGACCTCCATGAGCATCATGACTGGCTTAATAACCGGACACTGTCTGATGTTGACTCATGTCAGAAGGATGGATTTTTTCTCAAAAGTCATCTGTCGCGGCTGCAGAGACAAAGACAAAGAAGAGTTCCAATAATATTGTGGGTTTCTTAAAACACACTAATTGGCTCGAACATCTGGAAAGGTGGGTAGAATCTCTCTTTAAAGGCCCCCCATAGGTATCACATAGAGCCAGCAGGCCGAAGTGTGCTTAATCAAGGTTGGGCGATAAAGCAACCTCATTAAATAACTAAGTAAAACTATTCATACACGTAGTTCAAATCAGCTTTTTTCCGGAATGTCGACATGTCTTGAGTTAGGCAGTCTACTTTCTCAACTACATTGTGGTGTGACAATCCTCAACGTACCACTTCTTCTTTCGACCTTGTCAACCTTGCTTTCGAGACTATCTGTAAGAACCTTGAAATATTCTTCCATAGTTTGCTTATTCCTACTTATGGATGAGTGCTCTCAGAGAGCAGGAATGTACGTGTACGCATTAAGTCGTGCAGAAAAAACATTTGTCTTTTTCCTTAGGCTCCGAATTAAAAAATTTCTTAGTGAACTACAAGTAATATGTTGTTCATACATATGTACACATGTACGAATTTTAATCCAAAATTTAATCAACTGAGTGATGACGTCTAGCGCGTCGAATAAATTCTAACTGAGGACACAATTTCCGATCACTTTTTGTAGCAATTGGAACCGTATGTCAGCAATAACACGCCGAATATTCTCTTACAAGAAGTTAATCGTTTTGAACTTATTTGCGTAGACAACCCTACATAGCCCTACAAAAAAAATAGTCCAGCGGAGTTAAATCGTATGATTTTGGTGTGGCCACGGGATCACGACGCGAGTTAATGCGCTGATCTAAAGTTTCCTTCACTAAATTCATGGTTTCGTTGGCTGCATGGCTTGTAGCGCCATCTCGTGGGAACCAAAGGCCGTTTATATCAACCTCCTTCAATTCAGGTACGAAAAAGTCATTAATCATGGCTCTACGAGTATAGCGTCCCCACTGACTAACATTATTGGCGCTTTCATTTTTGAAAAAATATCGACCAATGACACCAGCAGCAACAGAGAGTTTTTGAGGATGTATCGGCGTCTCAACAGAGGATTGTGGATTATCATCAATCCACATGAGACTATTTTGTTTATTAACGTACCCACTCAACCAAAATAGAGCTTCTTCGCTGAACAAAATTTTCGTATGAAAATTGAGATCGCGGGCGATGTCATTTTAGGTCACTTCACCAAGCGTTTAACGCGTTTGAGCATTGTTCGGCTTAAACTCTTGGACGAGTCTGGATTTGCAAGTTCGTAAAACGAGTTGCTATCGCTAATTCTGGCAAAAAGTGTATAGGCACAACTCCAATTGTTGCACGTATTGGCGGATAAACTCATTCGGGTCTTCTTCGATACGCTGCTCCACATCAACAATAGCGTATTTCCATCCACTGAAATTTGTCCCCGAAAATTAAGTAAAAAATTTTTTTTTGTCTATCATTTTTTTATGACTTTTTTCATCTTTACACTAAAATATAGACCTATTTTTCATAACTGTTGCATTCCATTCCATTACTTAAATGCTCTTGCACTTTTAAAGCGTTTTTTTTTTGTTATATTTTTGCACCCAAAAATATGACAGAAATACATAACAAAAGTTTTAAATATTTTTTTATTTATTATTTTACATAATTTTTTCGTTTTTTGTAGGCATTTATGTAAAGCTTTCAAATACTCATTCATTTATTACAAAATGCTTTTAGCGGTCACTGGTAGTTTCTAACAGTACGTTTGGTTACTTGGCCATTCGGAATAATGGAATGAAATGATATTCGATGGCCATGCATTATTTTCCCATTGTAGGTTTTTACAATTCTGTTGCTTGAGGACATTTGAAAATATTTTATTTTTTTTTTTTTTTTTTTGCAATAAATTGTTGTGTCACTGATTTTATTCCATTTCTTTTGTTATTTGTATGAAGGAATTATGTATATGTAGGCATTGTATTCCTACATAGGTACGTCAATACGTATTTATAACATAAATTTTCTTATACATAAATATAAATAATTTTTTATATCTACACTAGTATTATAAAGAGAAAAGGTTTCATTGTTTGTTCCATGTAGGCTCCGAGACTAGGGCTGAAAGAACTGCTTACGGTCATCCTTCGGAATCATTGAAATGGTGTGACTCCTTCCAAGATGATATTCAACACAGAATCAGGCAGAAAAGCAAAGACCTTCGCCTTACCTTATTTATATATATTTACATATACTTATACCTAATTTTGTAACGGCTGAAGTGATTTTCGCCTGAGCTCCTGGTCTTATTTGTGTGCGTCAGTTACAGTTTAATTTAAGTCACCTCTGAGCGTAGTCTGCATTTTTTTGAGGAGCTTTTATTTCATGCCAGTAGTACACTCGGAGGACTTGACATACCCAGCCAAGGGCGATCGCAATTAGAAAAATAGTTTTCTGTAATTTTGGGGGTCAGGACTCGAACCCCGGCTTTCCCAATAACACCATGCACTGCTAAAGACTTGGCTGATGGGGCCAAATTAAAGCGGTTCGTTCTCAAAAGATGGCTCCACCTATATCATTGGAAAGGTTTCACATGAGTGAGCATCTGCTTCTGTTTCTGATAACGGTATTGTTTTTGCCTTTTCGAAAATGTTTGGAATTGTGTTCAATAAACGCTATTTGCGGAAGGTTTTGTTTTTCTATTTTACTCAGTAGAAAAGAACAACTGAAATCCATCGAATGTTTGTGGAAGTTTTTGGTGAACGTGCGCCGATCCACACGTTAAGCAGAATGTGTTAATTTAACCCATTTGAAGCGTCGAAGACTAAACGTGTCTTGGCGTATTCAAAATGTTTGAAGTTGAAAAATTGGAAACTTTAATGGATCAAGATACGCGTCAAATGTAATCCAAGCATGTAGAAGTGACTCACCAACAATTTTCGTTCGTTTAAAGCAATTTGAATTCATCTAAAAGCAAGGAAATTTGGGTTGCCGTACGAGTTGAAGCGAGAAGTGTCGAAAGGCGATTTTTTACCTCAGAACTTTTATTGAAAGACAACAAATGAAGTGATTTTGGCATCTGATTGTAAAAAATACTATGCCAAGCCTGGTGAACATCATCATTTACATCGACGCCACATATATGTAAGTAATCGAAGGTCATGCTCTGCCTATGGTGAGCCTAGGCGGGTGTGTGATACTAGGATCTTCCAAAACTAAGCAAACACATTGATGCGAAACGTTATCGACTACAGTAATGCGTTTGAGCCGTGCATTGCGTGCAAGAAACGGCTGTAAGGCATGACAAGGTGATTTTGTAAAATGACATCTTGCGACCCACGTATCTGTAAGGGTCAAAAACTAACCGGAAACGGTGAAACGGGAGGTCTTACCCCACCCGCTGCATTTTTCGGACCTTTCTTCTTCAGACTATTGGATTTTTCGTCAAATGCAAAAACATTTTGGGTGTCTTTGACAGAAATCAAATAATGACATAATGATTGAATCGAGGGCAGTGGGGACTCAAGAAAGAAATAGTCGAACGATGAATGTTTTTAAATTAAAAAACTTTTTTAACAAAAAAAAAAAAAAAAAGAAATTGCGGTCCTGTGACGCTGCCGGACCATAACTCACACCAAACTGTGCCTTTTCCGGTATGCAATGGTGGTTCTTGTAATGTTTCTAGTTGGCAAAAGATGGCGAATCGATAATTCACAGTCTTTATTAATACTGGTGGTTACAACTGCAATATTTTTCTCTCAAAAATTGTAAATTTAGTGCGAAATTTAGTGAAAAGATTCCAAATATCCGCCTCAGAAGGTCGGCCAAGCTGACCATAAAATAGAAGATGTAACGGTACACTTTCTTAACCGAGCGCACATTTTGATGGAGTTCGGACGCAATTCCGTTCTATGCGAGTGACACCGGTGACGACTCATAGTCTAAGAGACAACAAGACGAATGTATTAAATTCACAGCGGGAACAAGTTCATGCGGCTCGACGTATTCAAAGGGAGTGGACACTCGAGCATTCTGACCATCTCTGCAACATGAAAGACAGAGGGGCGCTGATATGGAAACTAAACCGAGGGAGGGTGAGGGTTAGCAGTGCATTAGCTCTGAATCAACTAACATCATTTGTTGAAATATAGTTCACATATTGGAGGCGAGACTCAAAAGGTTATATCGCTGGAAGATCTTCCCTGCTTTCAAGTTCACCCATTACAGCACCTCTCTTTCCAAATTGTTACCATTCTAGAAGTTGAAGCTGTCTGCAAAAATGCCTTTGGTTCTTTGGAGATGAAATAGCGCATTACTGATGGGATATGACCTGACCGTACCTCTGATAGGCGTTGGAGGGTGAGGGTCGATTTATTACGATGTGCATATGGGCTTACTCTATTAACCTTCTGGCGAGTTGGGGAAAGAACGAGTTTACGAGCAAACGTATACATATGTATATACTTAAGTCTAACAGTAAGTGTGTATAAATCTTATATCCAAATTGAAAATGTCCTATCTATCATAGCATTAACTCGAAGCGCTCTCTTTATGAGCCATCAACAATTCTTCACTGCAGTTGTTACTCTCCGGAAGAGCTGCACAAAGCATTAGCCTATAGGTTTGGGCGGACTTCTCAGACTTCTCGTTCTGCTCCTTTCAACTTCAAGCTTAACTAGTAAGTTTGTGTATTTTTTTTTAGTTATGAGCGTACCACATTGCGTCGGTTACTACATTTAGAGTTTTGTACTGGAATCTTTGTATTTTGTCAATATTAGTTGCAGAGGTCCAGATCGTACAGCTGAATACCATACAACTGAATTGGCTTTATAACTATATGGTACAATATTTTCCCGGTCTTTCTAGCATTTTGTGCGTTCCATACCAAAAGTACAGAGCGTCCTTGGCGTCCAAGAATATAGTAAATACCATGTTCTGAACTGAATTAGTGATCGGAAAAAATGGTTTTCGAAAGAAGCAAGGAATGGATTATAAGGTGGGTGAGGCAAAACTTTCCAGCCGCTGTTTTTTAAATAGTTTTTAACTGGTATTTCAACATGAGGTCGAGTGTTGTCATATGGTCGCACATTCAATTCGTTGAGTTGTTAGAAGCTCATAATACAGCATGTCCTACGCCAATTACTGAGCACTCCTTCTTACAGTAGACTTTGCTGGTTCGCCAGGTTTCACATATGTATGACTTTTTGCGCTTAGTGTCTACCGTGTACTTGTATAATATAGGCAAAGGAACCTATGTACGAGTACATTGAGGAATACCAGCTTTTACTGGTTCTACGGCAAACTGCTTGTTACACAGATACGACTCAAACATATTGTAGAATTGGATAAGCCAAATAAAACTTTGTTGTTGTTGTTGTTGTTGTTGTTGTTGTAGTTCAATAACCCCGCTTAGGACAGGCTTAATCAACCTAAGTCGCCGAGGTCATCTAATGGGAGGTCCAGGAAACGTTTCGGCGGGATTGGACCAACGAGAGAAGGGGGTTAGATGTGTCGGCTTAAGGGGCGTGTGAAGAGGTGGTTAGTGTTGTGTGGATACTCTCCACATGCAGGGCATACGTTGGGTATGCTGGGGTCTAGTCTGGATAAGTAGGAGTTTAATCTACTACAGTATCCAGATCTAAGTTGTGCAAGGGTCACGCGGGTCTCTCGAGGCAGCTCGAGCTCGTTGTCTGCTATGGGTGGTGGTTTAACTCCGAGTACGCCATTCACGGGAAGGGAGTTTTTGAAGGTGTTAACTGACTCCTGGTGAATGGCGTTCAGTGCTTGTCGGTACGCCACCCTGTCCAGCGGTTGTTGCACGCGTTGCTGGGTGGTTCTCTTTATATTGACTACTCCTTTTCTGATATGCCTAGGTGGAGGTTGAGCTTCAATAAGGTGCTCCCTACGGTAGCATCCCAAGAGGAACTGCTTGCACAGTAAAACATTATGCTCTTTAACGCGTAGCAGAGATGCTTCGCTGTGCAAGTGATGCTCCGGCGACATCAGGAGGTTTCCTGTCACAGTCCTAAGGGCGGTGTTTTGACAGGTCTGTAACTTCCTCAACTGCGTTCAACTCGTTCGTCCCCGGCGCCCAGATCGGTGCAGCATAGTTTACGACCGGCCGGCCAATTGCTTTGTAGGTTGTCAGCAAGGTTTCATTGTCTTTACCCCAGATGCTGCCGGCCGCTTTGAGTATTATGTTGCGGCCCTGAAGTTTTGCGGCAATTGCGGTCGTATGCATAGTGAAGGAGTGCGGGCTATCGAGTGGGACTCTCAATAGCTTTGGGTTGTTTATAGTCGGAATTTTTACGTCATCGACCTTCACATCTAATTCAAGCCTGTACTCCTTCGTCCAGATGGTGAAGAGGGTAGCGAAGCAAAACTTTGTCGAATGCTTAAGCTGCAATATTCCTTGAACTCGAATGCCTTCCTTATTTCGTTAGTAATTCGGTTGACTTATTCTACAGTACTATGTGTTGACGAAAACCAAATTGATGATTTTTGATGTCCACGGTCGTGGTTTGGAGATTTCTTTGGGTCAAATTGCTGAGCTTCTTTTATAACTTCCAGGATGGATATTTTAATCGTCAGCTAAATTACAAGGACGTTCTCGACTATTTGAGGCAACTTAAAATTATAAGTTGTTGCGTGAATTGGGTCCTA
Organism: Ceratitis rosa; assembly: GCA_037013455.1. Classification (NCBI taxonomy): domain Eukaryota; kingdom Metazoa; phylum Arthropoda; class Insecta; order Diptera; family Tephritidae; genus Ceratitis; species Ceratitis rosa. Next base: position 7,712,814 of record JAWMAG010000069.1, on the reverse strand, counting down.
GTCATTTACTTTTTGAAATATTTCCTAGAACTGATTATAGCTAAAACGAACCAATTGCGAAGAAAATATATTCCCGTAGGAATTTGCGCTTTCAAATATACTACATTCTAATCTTGGAGGCCAGGGTTCGAGTCCAGTTTCTACAAACATCCAACGATTATAGAAAATAATTTGTCTAATTGTGGTCGCCCCTCGACAGTGAATATCAAGCCCTCCGAGTGTATTTATGACATAAAATAAAGGCTCCTCTTTAAAATCCAACAGCCGTTCGAGCCCCACAAATCGGAGGAGGATCTCGGTCGAAAATCGCTTATAGGTATATATCCATATTTATATATGTAATGCCTAAATTTAAATAATATTTTATCAGCAAAAAAGATTCCACAATTTAACCTTAAACTCGAAAAAAAATAAAAATAAAAAAATTAAAAAATTAATTGGTTCAACAACTCGAAATGAAATGCAATAATTTTCTCGACTTCCTTAGAATTGCTGTCGCAGCCGTTGTAATTTCACAGTAAATCACAATTAATGCCAAACTATGGAAATAGTAATGTTATTAGCTTAAAAGCAAAGCCGAAGACATTGAAAGCATCTGCCACGTGGAAGACAGCCAAGCGGAAACTAACCAGCGGGATAGCGTATGGCTAGGATGTGCGTTTATATATATCACACACACACATTTTACAAACTCTTTTGCTGTGGAAATATGGCTATAGATGTGTAAAGGAATTCTGCGGTTTCGGCGGAATACTTGCAAGGAAGGGAATTTTTGTAAGGATAAACTTTTCGTTTGAAAAGTACAAGGAAAATTGCATATCGCTTGGATATTGGCTAGAGTAGCGAAATGCGGTCAAGCGAAGCGCTTTCACATTGCATAAGATTGCATGTACATAAATGCATTAGGGTGAATTGAATTTGAATGTAAGAGAGAACACTCATTGGAGGGAACTATTTCTATGAAGGTCTTTAAACGGAGTTACAATAGCTTAACAAGTTGCTTGATCACGGAACCCTAGTCAAGCACACTTACGCCTGCTGGTCCTTTGGGATACCTACATATGTTGGTCCTGTTAAGAATATCTCTTTCACCTTTCCAATACTTAAATCACTTGTAGTGTTTTTTGAAATTTAGGAGGTTAATGACGTCTACCGATGCAAGCTCTGTAAAGCAATCGAAGAAGAAATTTCCGAGAAAACGATAGCAAACCGCCGATTTCTCATCATTTATATGCGTGCAGTGGCGGCAGAAGTCGTTTGAGAAGCAGCCCATCCTTCTACCATGAGTCCCCATAAGACAGTGTCCGGTTATTACGTCGTTTGTTATGCTCTTGGAGTAGAGACTTAGTTCTGTTTAGCTCGACAGATTTGTCTTGTTACAATGCGCGTGGTCTCGCTTTCCTATGGACTGTTGGCTCTGCTGATAAAGGTTAGTCTTAGCATATACTTTGCTGAGGAAAGCAGCCGTGGTTAATGACATTTAGTCATGTGGCGTTACAGCCCGCATGAAGTTTTCGGGTCAGCTGGGAGAAAATTAATTAGAAATTCTAAGGATTTCGTAGAAGTTGAGGGCAGTGCACCTATAATTAGTGCAGATACCGTCCGCTTAACTTTTTTCAGCTTTCTCTGACCACCAGAAAATAACTCCGCAGAATGATATGGATCTTATTACCATTTTGTATCGCCAGTAAACAATGTGTGGTCTTAGTCTCATCTCTTATCGATCACCACCTGGCAGGCGTAGAGTACAGTCTTAGCTTTCTTACACGTTTCTACCGTGCTCCGATTCCAGGTGAGTTTGCTACCTAAAATTACATTTATGTATTTAATCTCAGTACAAAGAGACATCTCGAAGTTTTGAGTAAAAGCACATGGTTTCTACCTTCTAGGGAAGCATACCAGTTCGATCTATGAAGGATTTACATCGAGACTGCACTCACTACACCAGCTACTTTCCTTGTTAAGAAAATTTTAGAACAGATCGCCTAGGACCTGGCGATGTTTTCCAATGAACGTTAGGGTAATGTCGTACCCGTGTTTTATTAGCTTACGAAACAGCGTGTTGTCTGTGAGACATCATAGAAGGGAAGAGAGAACTTCACCTAATTCAGTGAAAATTGCGCTATTCACCAGGAGATACAAAATTTACTACCTGCGCCCCGAGATGCCTTTCTCGGAGCGCAGACGTAACTATAACCGGCAAAACATTATTAAAGGCACCCTCAATGTTGAGAAATCCGCCCGATGTATAATCTTTGAGGGCGAAACCTCTCACAATTCTCGTGACAATATCGCGAAGAGCGGAGTCTACACATCTGCCTTTCGAGTAGGCGTGCTGGTTTCCCAGTAGGAGGTATAACTAGACACATATTAACGTCGAATTTTAAAAAGAAAGATGTGGCGACTTTCGTTTTAGTTTACATATGGGGAGTGTGCTCCATGTAGAGACAGACTGAGTAAATACCACATAATAAGGAGGACTGAATGTACTTTACTGCCTGCAATACGACGGGGAACGTATCAGCTAGTCCTGGAGATTTAAGAGTTTGGAAAGTGCTTTTTGTTCAATCTACCTTATTGCGGCTTATGATATTACTTATCTACGTATCAAATTCGGCGTTTATTGCAGAATCTTCCGAGGTGCGTGTAAGCGTGATAGTCTTCGGTACACCCTGGAAAATCGATGTTCATTACATAGTTCGGGGTCAAAGAGCTCTTGAAGAGTACTTTCCCCAGTCCATTTCCTTCTGAGTTCCCTTCAATGTCAGTACAGAAGGATTTCAAGACTCTTTGTGCTTTTCTGATTGTTTTCTTTAAATTTTTTAAGTAATCCTTGTAGAATTGCCAAGGTATATCTTTGCCATCAACCACACAATTCCGACAATTGTGGTGCCTAAACTATCCCCAATCTATGCGTAATCAATTAACTTACATTTTACAAAAACAAAAAAATCCGTTCTTAATGAACCATTAAATATACTTTTCTATTGCCTAGTTTTAGGCTTCCTCTTTTTTTTAAATTAATGCAATTTAATTTTAATTTCATATATTTTATTTTACTTTTTTATAATTTTGCTTTATTTTATTTTATTGTATTCTATGTTACGTTATGTTATGCTATGCTATGTTATGGTATGATATGTTATGGTATGCTATGTTATGTTACGCTATGTTATGTTATGTTAAGGTATGTTATGTTATGTTATGCTATGCTATGTTATGGTATGATATGTTATGGTATGCTATGTTATGTTACGCTATGTTATGTTATGTTATGTTATGTTATGTTATGTTATGTTATGTTATGTTATGTTATGTTATGTTATGTTATGTTATGTTATGTTATGTTATGTTATGTTATGTTATGTTATGTTATGTTATTTTATGTTATGTTATGTTATGTTGTGTTGTGTTATGTTATGTTATGTTGTGCTATGTTATGTTATGATATGTTATGTTATGCTATGCTATGTTATGTTATGTTATGTTTGTTATGTTATGTTATGTTATGTTATGTTATGTTATGTTATGTTGTGTTGTGTTATGTTATGTTATGTTATGCTATGTTATGTTATGTTTGTTATGTTATGTTATGTTATGTTATGTTATGTTATGTTATGTTGTGTTGTGTTATGTTATGTTATGTTATGCTATGTTATGTTATGATATGTTATGTTATGATATGCTGTGTTATGATATATTTCGTGATGTTATGGTATGTTATGTTATGTTATGTTATGTTATATTATATTATATTATGTTATTATATTTTATTTTATTTATTTTTAATTTTTTTTATATTTATTAGTTTTTTTATTTTTATTTATTTTTTTTATTCATGTTATGTTATGTTATGGTGAATTATCTTATGTTAAGTTATGATATGCTATGTTAAGTTATGCTATGTTAGTTATGTTATGTTATATTATATTATGTTATTATGTTTTATTTCATTTATTTTTAAATTTTTTTATATTTATTTGTTATTTTTATTTATTTTTTTTATTTAATTTAATTTAATTGTATTTTTAATTTTATTAATTTTATATAATTTTTATTTTTTTATTTCTTTTATTTTTATTTTTTCCTTTTATTTTATTTTATATTCAAACCGTATATATGTACATGCCTACCTCAACCGTTTGCGTCTTAATTTTTGGTCACTTTTTTCTGACTGTGGCCACACCTTTTTCGTACTACACTTATTTTAACAGTTAGGTGGAGAAGTAGAGGTCGGAATATAATATATAATAGACAAGTAAATAAGCAAATCATTGTATATGTTTCGTATTGTATTTCCCTATAATTCAAATTTATAAAAAAAATTCCATTTTTATAGCGAAAAATATTGCAATTTAATTATTTCAACTTTTTATGCAAGGCAAGGGCGTGCAACAACAACAAGTTAACACATATCAACAGCGAAACTACCAAAACATACATTCATACATGTGAGAAGGGCTGAGGGGCAGCCGCAAGCGATGCATTCTTCCATCAAAAGTCGTGCAATGTCGATATCAACAAGGACAACAACAACAATAGCAATTATTATTGAACAATGGGTGATATGCAAATGAAAATGAAAAGTGTGAAAAATATAGCTGTAGATACATGTGTACATACATATATACTATGTGTATTGTAAGTAATCAGGTAAATATGTACAGATGTTATTGAGTAGCTGCGGAAAATTGAGAAAGAAATGATGCATACATTATTAACAATAAATGAAATAAATTATAATTACAATTAAATATGACAGCTGATGTACACTACAGAAATTAAATATATTATATTTCCTGTTTGTGTTTGCAACTGAATACAATATGTGTTAAAACACGTACAAAATATTAGTAAATATCATACGAGTATGTAGGTGTGCTGGCCCTCTAGGAACGTGGATTTGTTAAATCCAAAAATAAATAAAATCCTGGCACAACTTTGATTTCTTGGACATAATAGGCCGATGTTTTTAACAAAATTTTCGAGAAAAGAAAGCTGAAAATTTTGGGCGGAGAGTTTCTTGAGAAAATATAATTTTTTTTTTTTCAAAAAATGAGGGCTTTAATGGGTGTATATTGGATGTCTTTTGTATTTGAATTCTATTCAACACTTCATTTGTGAGAAATAATTATTTCCAGAAATAAATAAAATAATTACTCGGCGATTCCTCGCGTATATCACTGGAAAGTTCTTTACGAAATGTTCTCGACAACGAACATTCTATACAAATGCTCTAAAACATGATTGCAATTGGACATTTTCGTCATAATGCATAATACTTAGAATATAAAAAATAGTATTATATTTAAAACTTTCAAATAAAAAAAAAATAATAAATTACCACTGCTTTGTGACTTATAATTGAAATATATTATTAATTAAATGATCAAAATGGGAAAAATGCTGGAGATGCTATTCTTTCGCACATGGATATGAAGGAAATAAGAAGAGGACAGCTGTTGTTGCAAAGTATCTCAAAAATATATATAAGAAGAGAGCAGTATTTCGTGGGAGAAATGGTACTACTTAACATACTGTTCCTTAGGTAGTAAGAAAAGGACAACTATATCGTGTAGATATTTCACTGGCAGCATAATAAAAACATTTTTTTTTAATGTAATAAAAATCTTATTAAGAATAGGTCTACTTAAATGTTATTAAACATTTTATTATGTTATTATATTTATAACAGAGAAAACATGTTTTTTAGGCAGAAATTTATTACTAAAAAATAACTAAAAATATGTAAATAATAAATAATTCTCATCTATTTAACCAAAATATAAATATTGTAATATAAATTCTGTAAACGTCATTAAAAAGTATCTGATAGTTGTCTAGTTATAAATTTCTAATAAAAAGTATTATTCTATAATTAAAAATTAAAAAAAAAAGCTATTTTCGTATTCATTATTTATAGTGACTAATTCAAATACTAAAATTGACGAAGAAGGGAAAAATAGGTGGCAGCTTGGCATGATCTTACTCTTATACAAAAATATTCTCCACTCTAAAGTACTCGGAGTATTATTATAGCTATTTACTTTTAAAAAGAAGAAGAGAGGTAGTTGCTTGTTTTACTTTAACCTTTTGTGTGTGAGTGAGAAGGAGATGATTAAATATTTATCATAAAAGATGTGTTGTGCTGCAACTACCCATCGCACGTACCTTCCGTCCATAGCAACCTATCTTATGAGAGCGCCATGCAAATGAAAAGTTGTCACCGCTCGCCCATACCGTTACTAACGGTTGTCCCAGAGAAACCAGCGGCGATTTGATTTTTTCCGTAAAACCGGCTTAGCTCATTTCTCGCTCTTGTACAAGGTTGCCAGTATAGACTTTGTAAATTAATATGAAATAAACTAATAACTATTAATATGAAAATGCATAGTTTTTTCAAAGGAAATGAAAACTAAATTCGTAATTAATTATTTGTTACCATACAGATCATGTATATTTGATATGTGTTTATATTCGAACATATAAATTATGAAATTTGTTGACGAAAATTATAAATTTGTTTAAATGTATGCAAATACACTGACTGCTGGCAACATTTCTACGCCGTTCGCAGCGTCGATAATTCGTGTATGTAGTTCGCTCTCCAGTCGGCTGTTATGGACGTTAGCTATGTAAAATGGGTAGTTGCAGCATTATTCCACAATCCTACAGTAAGACGTCAGTAGCGGCAGCATTTTTCGCCCACATATGATAGGTCTGTTCGTTAACGTAACATCGTACTTTTTGTTAGTCTGACACAATGAGGAACGGAAGATTCGGTAAATGAGATATTTTTGAATCATATTTAAAGAGGCGGAAAGAGACACGCAAGTTCGGAAGTAAAGTATTTATATTGTTATATATAACGAATAAATTACAATGAGGACAGAGTAAAGTGGGTCTTCTTTCTTACGGACTTAGACACCATTTACCCGATTAAAGCCGTATTAACGACAGCCTACCATTTACTGCTATTCTTGTTATTGTTGTTGTTGTTGTTGGAGCGGTTCCTGTCTACTATTTACTCCTTTCTGTTGCTGTCTGTCGTCAATTGGAGATAACAAGTCAGGTCAGCCAGGTCCTTCTCCTTTTCTTCCTGCCTACTGCTTCTATAATTTTCAAAGCTATAGTTTTCTTATCCATCCGAACCATTTGACCTACCCAGCGGAGTCGCTGTTTCTTGATGCGCTGAACTATGTACATACTTATGTAAATGTCGCCGTATAACTCGTACAGCTTGTCTAAAGGAGCACCCAATCAGACATGACTCCGAATCTTCACCTAACCACATCAGAAAGAGAGTACTCGACTTAAAGGACTGCATTGTATAACAACCGCTGGACAGGACGCACTTACAAACAAGGACTTAAGTCAGTTAATACCTTTCAGAATTCTCTCCCTGCGAATGGCAGATGAAGAGCTCGAACTGCCTCGAGAGTCTTGCCAAATACTAGTGCAACTCAGGTCTGGATATTGTAGCAGGTTAAACTCCTACTTATACAGACTCGAGTTCCCGCACGACACTAACTACCTCTTTTCATGTCCCCCTAAAACCAACCTCTCTCCCTCTGGTCCAAGCCCGTCGAAACAGCTCGTTTCTTAGAACTTGCGTTAGATTACCTCGATGACATAAGCTAACTAGTCTGTTCCTTAGCGGAGTTGAAGAACCGCTACAACAACAACAACGGGAGCCGAGCTAATTTATTCGCTTCCTTATCATTATTGGTGTCAATGAAATCAATTTTATCGTCGTAAACTCTTATAGTATATTCTAAATTTAGCTTTGCAGCTCGTTTGGTATGGAATGGGTGGGAGAATTTCTTTCTGACATTGCTAGAGCTTTCGTGTTGTGCAAGGTAAGTTTACCCGGTTTTGTGGAGATACTTAAATCAGACTTAGCGGCGTAGAGACAGCTCCTTACTGTGCTGTGGAAGACTGCTTTAAAATCGACAAATCTTCTGTTCACAGGTTTTTTCCAAGATTTGTGGCATAGTGAATATCTGGTCAATTGTACATTTTCCATGTCTAAGACCGCACTGACAAGGTTCAATCAGTTTGAATGATGGATGTTGTGGAGGCCACGGTATTTAGCACAAACCGAGAGATCTTCTTTTCGTAGATTCAGCCTTGCAATCTTAGGCTCCAATGTTATTGTTGTTGTAACCGTAACATCATTCCCCAAAGTAGTTTTTGGGAAATTTTGAGGAAGTGACAATCCTTCACCGGATAAAAATCTAGGTCGTTCCAGTGTAAAGACCCGACTGTCCCGGGAACTTTTGAATTTTAGGCGCCCCTTACGACAGGAAACTCTTACCGCGGGAAAATTCTTAAACGCCTATGTGACAGAGGCACTTAGGTTCCAATCATCGGGTATGCCTTCATCTGACCATATTTTGCGAAGAAGCTGATGATTCATCCCGGTATTTGAATAACTCACGATGCTATGCTGTTTCTCAGACGGGCATTGCCATTTGAACTTCTTCATAGTCGGGCAAAGAAAAGATTGTTCCATCCTCCATAGTTTGGAGAATCGGGTTAACCACCTGCCACTCCGCAGACTGGAAAGTTATTTTCTCCATAAATTCAATATATTCTGGGCATCAGTTGCTAGACAATCGTGAAACCTTCTGTAAGTCACCGCATATTTTCAGAGAATTTTCATCGATTGTTCTGCTACTTAAGCTCTTCAAACTCACGTATCAAGGTCTATTAATTTTTTTTGTCTACACAAATATCTCGCTTCTCACTTCAATTATCGGTACCCCGAACGTGTAGCGGTGGGTTCACGGTTATAAAATTATTTAAATGATTTTGTCAAATTGTTCTGAGATTCGCTTGTCTCTATTGTAAAAAAAGCAGAGGTTTCCTTGGAGAGATGCTGAGTATCAAAGTGGGTCTTCTGAAGTTACTCGGTAACCCACGAGGATCTAAAATACAGAAATAATAAATTTTCAATTTGAAAAATTCCCAACCAGGCATATATTGGGCATATGTTTGTGCGTGCGAAAATCGGTAATAACAATAGCATACAAGAGTGTGCAGATAATTGATAAAGCGAACAATTGACAGTTGTGTACTTTACATATAATATTATACATACGAGTGTGTCTACTTAACATATATAAGATACGAGTAATTAATTTTCAGTGAATGAATGAGAGTTCAATTCTGTTAAATTGTAACGGCAAATTAAATATTGAGGTCTCTTTGCAACATGAGTGTGTCTTTCAAATGATGGGAAAATTTTTGCTTTTCTGCTTTAAATGCAATGTTTTTTTTCCATTTTTTTGTCCAAAATTATAGCAGATTAATTTTTTTAAATGCCTCGGCAAGACCTCCGAGTGTGTTTCTAACATAAAATTAAAAGGTTCCTAACAAAAATCCATCGGAGGCGGCTTAGAATAAACTGTAGATTCCTCTATTTGTTGGAAAACATCAAGACGGTAAACCACAAATTGAAGGAGATGCTTTGCTGAAAATCTTTTCAGCGGTTACAAAACGCAAACGTAATTGCTGCCAGCACCTCCCATCTCTAAAAAGATCTCGTTCGACAATATCACAAAGGGAACTTATATTCCACCGTTCCCGTGAGTGTGGAAGTCCACACTTATAAGACATGGTAAGTAGGCTTATGCAGTCAGCTAATGAGAAGCTGCCTCAGAGTGCAAAAAAATAGTGAAAAGAGCAAAACTCTGCTATCCAACTACTACATCAACCACGAGTTGGCTGTGGAGGCACGAGGATTTACTTCAAAACGACAAACATAATTAGATGAAACAAAAGTATCACCAAAAATATTCACGGAGAAGAATCTGAAAGGAGTACTAAATGCTATCTCGGCTGGACAAATGGAGACGGTTGAAGGTACCCTTACCTAATGTTATTCGAGTGGTTTTATTTGAGTAGTCTGGAACCACTATTTAGTCTGTATGGAGACTCCTCGATTGCGAAAAGACGACATCTGTAGTTGTGAATATGAGGGAAGCTGAACGCAACTAAAAGACCGGTGGTTATGTCAATTAGCTTACAACTGCTTAACATTAGCAGACCATTTGCTCGAGCACCCCAATGGAAGTGAAAATTGACTTTGAACTATTTGAGCTGTAGCTTGGTGAGACTGAATGCACTTACACTCAGTTATTCGCAACAATACAATAAACTCTTCCCGCCCATAATTCCCGTTGTGCCGTATGGCATTAAGACGATAACTTGTGCGATTTAAAAGACAAAAGTTGAAGAGTTCAATGAATCGAGTGTCAGCAAATACACTTTTAAGAAAATGTTGTACAAATGCTATTTTGATGCATCCAGCTCTAAAACTATGCGAGGAAATATCCGATGTTGGTGGAGGTAGAGAAAACGAAGGACTTCCTTTTCATTAGAAGGTGGATAAGAACCTGGCTTTATTTTGCGTCTTCAATTGGCGAAAAGAAGAAATGACTGGTGTGCTTAGGTGGTTTTAGCAGAATATGTAATCCCTACTAGCGATTTATTCTAGAAGGTGAGGTTGTGGCCTTCCTTTGAAAAATTTGAGAGAGTTTTGCAGTGACATAAACAAACAATAATCAAATGGCGCTATGTGCGGCCCAACCAAGCTCCGCAAATTTTTGCCTAATCAGCAAAGATTTTTGCGGTCTTGGATTATCATGATGAAACATAAAATATTTCTAAGTATTGATCAATTCTTGACGCTTTTTCTCACTTGCTGTAAGCTGATTTATTATTGAAAGTAGAACTCAGAATTTCTCATTTCGTCATTTTGTAGTAGCTTACAATAGACAATTTCCTTCCGATCCAACCACTTACAGCCTTTCGTGTAGGGTCATCGGCTAAGAGCATGCATTTTTATCCAACTACCGCAGGCACCACCCCAGTAGGCACCTTATTGAAGCTGAACCTCCACCTAGGCACATCAGATAGGGAGTACTTGATTTAAAGAGTACCATACAGAAACACGTGCAACAAGCGTTGGACAGGATGGCGTACCGAAAAGCACTGAACGATATTCACCAGGAGTCAGTCGACACCTTCAAAGATTTCCTTCCCGTGAATGGCGTGGTCGAAGTTAAACCACCACCCTTAGCAGAGAACGAGCTCGAGCTGCCTCGAGAGGCCCACGTGACCCTGCCACAATTTAGATTTGAATATTGTAGCAGGCTAAACTCCTACTTATCCAGAAATACACTCGGAGGGCTTGGCATTCCCGCTAAGGGGTGCCGCAATTAGAAAATTATATTTCTATAACCAAAAACAGCTTGAAGCTGTCATGACATATTTGAATATTTTTTTTAAATCGAAGAAAATTTAAATAAAATATTTTTGTGTAAATATCAAAACATCAATGGCCTTTAAAGTTCACTTCACAAAAAAAAATCGCTTAAACTATGCCGCGGATTAATGATAAGCCCATTATAGTTAATGGCTACCAATATAAACCAGGATAACGGTAATTTTTTTACATTTTACTATAGACAAACAGTTAAACTTTTTTCAGCTGAAATATTTTTTCACACACGTGCACATAAATCAAATCTCCAGCTCACTTTATATATTTTAAGGACACTGCGAGGATATTTCTCTTCAACACACTGATGGCCGTTGGCATTACGGTAAATTTATTGTTTTTGGTTTTTATTCCAAACTTCTACTTATCAACTCTTTAACTTGTTTCTTTCGTTTTTTTGATACACACACACACACATTTTTATGCCAAAACCTCTCATCATATTCCGGTGAACAGCTGTTAAATCGTCCTTTCATATCCTTTTCCATCATCTTTCCATTTATATTCTTTCGTGAGGGCAAGAGAGCACAGTCAGAGGGCGAAGCAAATGCCACTCGAAAATCCTTCAACTAAATTACAGCACATTATCGACATTTGTCACCTTTACGGTACTTTTGTGAACCCGAAACATTTTGTGTTGCCACTTGAAGCATCTATGTACGTTCGGCGTAAAGGGTAAGGGGGAAGGGGAGATTTGCTGTGAAAAGTGCTTGAGCGAAAATCAAAATACATAAATAAATAAATGCGCAAATAAATCAATGTGCCCTGCAGTATTGTGATTTCGAAAATCGACAAGGCGATGACGACGTCGCATCTTAACACTTTTAGCAAAACATTTTTCCCCACTTCAAGTCAGCCTTTGCTTATGTCGGAGTCTGACGGTCCTCAGCGACGTCTCTGTCAATTGACTGTGATAACAATACAACAAGTGTTGGCAGCGGAACAAATGTCTCTTGTTTGTTGGAGCTCCTACCGAACGAGGGGCGACCGATAATATTTTTGCAGGCGTAGAAGGTTTTAGAACACGTTTCACATTTGTTTAGGGTAGAGTTCGAGGAACCAAGTATGCTTCTGCCATATTGAAAAATTAAGTAATTGTGAATCTTGGGGTAAGCGTAGGTAACTGTAAGCCTATGTTCAATTAGTGGCTTTAAAAAGATTACTCACTAGCCGACTTCCTCTATATAGAAGACGCCTTTAATAATATCTTCACTTGAAACAAATATTCTCTTGGATAGAATCGGATTTTAACTCAATGCCCAAGTGTAACTCATGGAGCCTATCCTTAAAAACAGGCCCATCTTCACTGAGATGGGTATGAGTTTACGTCATAAGGCAATTTTATAGTGTTTCAATTCATGAAGAAGTTCTATTCACACAGTAGGAGTGTCGATCTTCAAACCCAACAGAGGACTTCCCGCAGCTATAGCTAATCTACTCCAAAATACTCTTCGCAGGACAAGCGAGTAGAGCAGACCTGATGGGCTGGATTTGAACCCGATTTTTTTATAACAGAAAACACATACCACTTTTTGAAAAATAGTTTCTCTTTAAAATACCTTCAACACCATGGGTCGCTAGTCATAGCGTTAGCAAGAGAAAGAAAAACGGATTAACTCACCAGACAAAGCAAGACCTAACAGATTCTTCTCGATAATGAATGCGTGTTAACTGTTGGTCAAAAAACTTACTGAAAAGCAGGCCGCGTAAATGAGGAATCACACCACGACTTATCGGAAATCTAGAAAAAAAAAATCCAAATGGAACAAGAAATGGTCACGAGAGATCTCATAAGTGACCGTTTGATGGGACAACATACAGAAGACCTGGGCGCTCCTTATGTGAGTAGCCGCAAGATATGTAAAAATGATGTGGTGGGGAAAATAATCACTCATCTTTTATGTGACAACCCTGCTCTGGGCCGTGCTAGAACTTTGAGACTATACGAGTATTTCTCGATGGTCTAACCAAGATAGTTGATGTCAGGTTGATTGACCTAAGCCATTTCTACAATATATGGTATAGGTACAAGCGTCAACTCTTATAAACGTCAACTCTCTTTATTCTTCATCCTATTAGCCAATTTAGTAGACTTCAAGCGTGCTGCAACATCTTATGAGCTCAGTTGAGCCATAGCAGATGGCATAAGGGATTCATATGCAAGGATGGGTGATAAGAGAACTAGCCTGTTGAACACCACTTCAACTATTGTCAAATCCTTAACTCAACGGATTATCATATTCTTGAATAATATTAGTTCCAGTGCTTCACTGATTTAACTTAAGCAAGATAAATGAGTTTCCAGCGTTTATTAAATACTCCATATGGTTCGCTCTTTGAATAAGATAAGGGCTCAATAGAAAGTAACGAAAGCGGTCTTTATCGACTGCCACAGATATTAAGACACCTTACGTCGTATTTTTCACGATTCCCGAAGCTACAGCCTTACGATAATTGACAAATTTTTGAGCCCTCAACTCGTAGAGGTGGTCCTCTATGACTGTAATAGCGAATTCAATTTCGTGTTTCAAGTCATTAATCGTCTCGACACAAAAACGTGTCCAACGGGATCAAATCGTGGCTGCAAAGCGGACAGTTGACATCGCCGCTTCGGTTAAGTCGAACACAGTGCGTAAAAATCGATTGAAACATTGGCTGTGTGGCAAGTAACGCCGTCCGGTTGGAATCATATATCACACAAGACATTCCCTGCCACATTTGGTGACAAATAATTACCAATTAGGGCAGGGTATTAATCGGTAATGATCGACAGCGGGAGGTTTTTCAAGTTTTCGAAGACAAATGGAACGTTCTGCATCAAATAGTCACTTATCGAGGAATTAATATTGGCTTTTCCTTGGTTACGTGGGGGTTTTCTGAGTTCCAAATATGACAATTTTGCTGATTAACGTAGCCGCTGAGATGAGAATTAGCTTAGTCGGTTCATTTTTCAGAGAAAATGTTCATCTTCTGTCAAACAATCTTCATCTCATTAAGCGAAGTAAATTCGTTCTTAAACCAACTCTGCTTTATAGGTAAGTCTTCATACCTGCTAAATCCTGCGTAAAATGTTTAATACTTGGGAACGGTGCCGAGTTGATGTAAATAGTTGGCTATTCGAGCAGATATTTAGCTTTAGCAGCAATATCTTTACTCTGAACACACGGTACGAAAACGTACACGAGCTGTTTAGTCTGATAACTAGCCGGTTTGGCAAACTCTCACTTGATACACAAATTGCTTGGAAGTCGGGTTATTTCGCCCAAATTTTGTGCGTTATTTTCTCGCAACTTTGGAGGCATGACACTTGTGGGTCAATACTTCTCCTCCTGGTTTTAGACCTTTGTCGATCTGTTATTCACTCCGCAGAAACTCTTGGAAGAAATAGAGAGAAAAGTATGAAAATATGGGATTTATTCGTTGATTTTTAAGTTATCTTCCTCAGCACGAAGTAGCTATGCTTACATTCCAATGCTTTGCTTCCGTGACGACTGTTTACGAACTTTACCATCGGTGCTCGTAAGATAAACATACATACATATATATATTCGCAACTACAGACATACTCGTATATGGACTAACCTGCTTTGAAGCAGCTCTGCTACAACTTGAAGTATGTCGGTTGGTCACGTCTTTTTACCGTAAAATACTTGTACAAACTTATAATCACGTAAAGGAGCAAATTTTTGAAAAAAAATTCTTCTATTGTGTGAAATAAATTTAATGTATGTATGTATGTACATAAAGGCATGACTGAAAAATGGCCATAAGCTGGTAAAATGGTAAGCTGGAGATAGGAGAACAATGAAGTGTGTATGTACATACATGTATACATGTATTAATATAAAACAGCCGAAAGAGTTAATGGAGCAACATTTAGGTTTAAAGAAAAAATAAAATACATTTAATTTAATGTTTTGGTCAAGAATTTAGCTTTGTTATAGAGATAAAGGTTTAATATTATTTTTTAAAACTAATTTCGGACAAGTGAACACCGCGGCTGGCGTTCGACCAATTTTTTGCAACAATTGGGTCCGTATGTAAGGAATAACCTGAGGAATATTCTCCTCCAAGGCGCCAAACATCTCGGGCTTATCTGCGTAGACAAGCAACTACACATAATCCCCCAAAAAGTAGTCCGACGGACAGGTTCACAACGCCAGATAATGAATTCAGTAAAAGTTTCTTTCAATAAATTGATTGTTTCTTTGGCTATATGGCATCAAGCATCGTCTTGCTGGAATCAAAGGTCGTCCATATCGACCTACTTCAATTCAGGTACGAAAAAGTCATTAATCGTGGCTATATAGTGTTTCCTATTGACTTACTTTTTGAAGAAAAATGGACCCTCTCCCCATGGAGTATACCAAACAGTGACTTTTTTAGGATGTAAGGGCGTCTCAACTTTGGCTTGGGCATGATAAGCATAATTTTGTTTATTAAAGTAACAATTCAACTGAAAATGTGCCTCATCGCAGAACAAAATTTTCCTGTGAAAATCGGTATTGGAGGTAACCTCACCGAACAAGCTACACTCTTGATAGACTTTAGGCTTCAATTCTTGCACGAGTTGGATTTTTTAAGCCCGCACACCAAGATTCTTTCTAAAAAACGTCCATAAAACAGATGAGTACAGCTATAAATGTTACGCGCAATGGCGGAAGGATTCATTCAGGCCTTTTTTGCAGCTAACTTACTTTGCAATAGCAATAGCTTCTACGGTGCGCTTTATAAGGCATCTTAAATATACATTATCCGCTAGAGTAAACGTGGTGTGAAATCGGTCGACGGTTGCTCGGATTATCGACGGAATATTGAAATTGAAAAAAAATCTTCTTAGAAATGCTAATTAGAGTCAGGTCCTTCTCTACCTGGTTTTTCCAACAGAGTGGAGATCTTCCTCTTCCACCAGCGGACGCTGTATCAAAGCTAGGGTATGCGTATCTATTCGACCCACATAATCTAGCCAGCGAAGCCCCGTCTCTTGATATACTGAACCATGTCAATGTCACCTTACAACTCGTACTGCACACGTTCAATCGCCTGCGGTATTCGCCGCAGAGAACCATATCAATCATACGCAAATTTCAAAAAAGTACTGCCTCATTGTAAACCACACGCCAAAAAATCACCCTTTAGTTAATAAAATTCTGAAATAAAATAACAAAAAGACAAGGACCAAGTAAAGGTGTAAAGGATAATTCACGCGGCATCAAGAGTTCCGAAGGAAGGATGCAGTTAAGCAAAAAGCCAAGATTTAGCGATAAAAATAACCAAAAAGTATAATAAAATGTAATATAAATTGTGAGTGCAAAATATTATAATAATAAGCAAGAAAAAGGATATAACGACAATGGAGGATGAACTTGAGTCTCTTACGGCTTACTCCAACTTGAATTTAAAGTTAAAAAAAAAATATACAAAATACCTGCACATGTCACCAGCATTGCCAAGGATGTGTGCTTCAATACATAATATGTATGACAAAGCATACGTGTTTGTATTTACCATAGATATGTACGAAAACATGTTTCGAATGTTTATTTGCGAGTGCAACAGTGCGTATTTCAATTTTACACCATTTACTTGCTCATTTTTTCCATTTTTTTCATTCTTTTATTTTTTATTTATTTTTTATTTTTTTTGTTAAATTTTATTATCCTGTGCTCCCTTTTTCACACATTGTGCTCTTTTTATTATTTGTTTACTTATTTATTTTACCTTTTTGACGCTTTTTTTACCATTTTATATTGTCTGCTCTTTCAAAGGAAAATATTTATTTGTATTTTATGTTATCTTTGGGTGATTATTTATTGAGAAAATATTTACATTACAGGTGAATAGATTTTGTTTGTTTATTACTTTGTAAACGCAATTTACACACGCACAAATACCTGTATACTCGTATGTATGTATGTATATTTATACCTTTTTGGTTGACAGGATTAAAAGGAAAATCTGTACTACAATATACATATAATATGTATGTATATGCTTATTTATTTATATGTGAATAAAATGTGTTTCAGTTTAGAGGATTTTTTAATAACATTTTCAAGTATATTTAAGAATTTAAAAAAATTTAAATTAAAGGATATTTTAAAACTCTAAAACTTTCAAGTAATTCTGCTTGTCGTGGAATAAATATAAGCTCGTTTTTTGTGCTTGAAAAAAATTTAAGAAAATCATCAATTTCTGCGAGTTCCTTTAAAACATTGGGAATAAAATTATATTCGAGAGAAAAGCTAATTTTTGTTCATTATAGGCATTGTCGCTGCTTACGATGTTATCGCCGAGTCAACAATAGCGCTGCAGGTCCTTCTACTCCTGATTTTCCAACGGAGGAAAGTTTTTTTCTTCCAATGGTATCACTAGTACCGCCGATAATTTTCAAAGTTTGCGAGATTTCATCTGTCCGGACAATGTACTATAGCCAGCGTGGCCATGGCTGAACTCTGTCACAATCACAAGGGAATGTCAAGCCCTCCGATTGTATTTCTGACATTAAATAAAAGCTCCTCGAAAAGCTCTTAAAAACTAGCAAGGCACACACAACAAATTGGAGAAGTAGTTCTGTGGAAAATCGCTTCAGAGGTTATAAAGCGCTATTTATTTTTCGGTATTTCTAACGCAGCTCATCGGTTCATCGCTCAACAGTAACGTGGGAGCCGAGCCGCGAATGCGCTGGCTGATCATTTGTTGGCGGGAAATATTTCGTCTTGTTCTCAGTCACTACCATAACCATACGCTTCCATATCAAGTCTGGGAAACACAGTGTTGTTCATTAATAAAAGATTCTAAATTCTCTATTTAGCTTCTAGAGACTCTCTAATTAGCCCTACAACTCGTATTATTTTCTCCGGAATTAGGTTGAAGAAGTCACACGATAGAGAGTCACCTTGTCTGAAACCTCATTTGGTATTTAACAACTCGTAGAGGTACTTTCGGATCCTGCTGTAGCTTTTGATGTTGTTTAACGTCAGTATAGAAAGCCGTATATGTTTTTTGGGGATACCAAATTCAGACATAGCGGCAGCTCATTTTCGTCTCACTTTAAAATCGACGGGTCGCAGGACTTTTGTCAAGATATCTGGCCTAAGGCTACATTGATGAGGTCCAATCAGTTCGTTGGTGGTGGAACAAAATTTTTCACTCAATACGCTCGATAAAATCTTCTATGAGATATTGAGAGGCTTATCTATGCAGTCTGTGGTGTACTCTATTTTTGTTTTGGCAGAGCACATTTAGGTTCCAATCGTCAGGCATGCTTTCATCCGACCATTCTTAGCATAGACTCTGCTGCATGTACCTTGACAGCTCTTCATCGCTGTGTTTGAATAGCCTGTAGACCATCAGCTCCATCTGCTGTTTTTCAAGGAAGCAATTGCTATTTGAACTTTTTCATAGCCCGACAATGAAACATGAGTGCCAACAGCAGCGATTAGTGTATCGTAATCGCCAACATTGGTGTTCCATTTTCAGTGGCATTCAACAGGCTGGAGAAGTGTTTCCTCCATTAAATCAGTATACTCTGTGCATCAGTCGCTAGATCACCTCGCTTGGTTTTACAAAAGCTTTCTCCAGCCTTGAAACCTTTTTTAACTAGGCGCATTTTTTTAGAAGAAATAGAATTTTCGAGCATTACCCTTGTCGGTCAGCTTCTCTAGCTCTTCATACACCCACATCACTTCTTCTTTTTTGTTTTTCGGCACAAGAGTCTTGCTTACCTCTTCAGCTCTCGGTATCTATCCCATCCCGCACGTGTAGTGGTCGCTCGTAAGGTTGCGAGGTAAGCAGCCTGCTTTATCTCGACTGCGATATGGCAATACTCATCGTACCAGCTGTTTTGACGACCTTTCTAAAAACCACTAGAATCGTTTGCAGCTGCACGTAGCACGAAGCATGAAATACCATTCCACACTTTCATTAAAACGAGCTGCTGATGGGTGTTCTTAGAGAGCAGGTGTGTAAGTAGAGCAGAGCAGGCTGTTTGTTGTCTTAGCAGCTTTTTATGTTTAACATTCCTTGTCCTCGTTGGTGGGTGTGCTTTGAGGCGAGCACATATATTTACTGAGACAAGAAAGTGGTCCAAGTCAATGTTAGATCCTCGGTATGTAGGTACTTCGAGAACACTGGGAACATTTATTCTGTCAATCACAATTTTTTCGATTTGGTTGTCTGATTAATGAACCGGTAATCATATTTCCAGTCCAGACGAAGTCGATCACCATCAGGCCGTTTGGGGATGTTTCTACATGGCGGCTGTTGTGCCAAAAATACCTTCTTTGTCTACCCTGGCACATTTCTCACATTATGGCGGAGGCAGCTCTCATTCACGAGTTCTAGGCCCTCATCAAACACTCTCTTCACTTCCGTGAAAAATAATAATAAAAATATATTGAATAAAAGAAATCGTCGAAGATTTTGTGTGTGCGAGTGTTTATAAGGAGTAATAAAATTTCTCGCGACAATGAGTTACATCATAATAATTCCACTCATCACAAACGTGGGCAAAAAATAAATAACTAAAATATTATATTATACAATAGGTATATATAAATACAAAGCGTCAAGTAGCTGTCAACAATTTCAATAGCGCACCGACCTCCATCAGTGTCAGCGACAAGCCAATACACATCAGCAGCATAGGCAATAGAAAGAAGGAAAGCCGTCTATGATTTGGAGACAGTGTCTCGGCAGTAGGAGGAGTAAAACTTGCTCATCATCAGCGGCAATTACAAGCTGTAGGTGTTGAAGCGTAAAGATTGATGATGATAACTACAAGAAATGTGCTCAAGAAGGTCGCCAAGAAAGGTGCGGTGTGCAGTAGCTGAATGTATTGTATGTAAGCATGTACTCGTATAAAGGACATTTATTAAAGGTGAATGAGAAACGGCGGCAGCCAGACGTGGTATTGTGGTTGCTGCCTCATAATGGACTATTCATCTTTGGCGCGCAGTCAATTAAATTGTTTGGGGCAATGAATAATTTGAGTTTGAAAGACTTTCTTCTGCTGGCTCTACTTTAGCTGGCGGCAGGAATATGAATGATTTCTTTGAAAACTCGGCTGGCAAGTTTATTCATCAAAAATATACTATTGTTTAGCCTTAAAAAAATACTCAAAATTTTCCAGCACACATATATACGTATATACATGTGTACATATCTACAGTGCTCGACGGGTGTTGTGATTGTAGGCAACCTGCTGTGTATTTTATTTCAGTTTTGACAGTCAGCCTCTCATCAACATCGCACTGTCTTCATTGTTAACTTCTGCTGTCTTTGCCTTTGTCATTTTCATCTATTTATATTTTATCATTATCATCGTTTATGATGTCTTTATGTATATGTATGTACGAGTATGTATGTATTTCATTTATTATACTATTTATTTATTTATTTTCTGTAGCAAAAAAAAAAATATTTTCGAATTTATTTTCATGTCATTATCAGTTTCATATTTGGCAGTAAGACGACAACAAGCATATTGTTTTTCGAAGGGACTTCTTGTCTTTCTATTGTCTTTACTTGATGGCTTGCCACAACCCAGGTAGCAAAACCGCAGGTTTTCAAAAAAAAAAAAAATAGTAAAATAAAATAAAAAAAAAAATTCTGATAATTGTTTATTTAATTTTTAAGATATAAACATTCTCTCATCCAAATGAATAGTCGAAAATATAAATAATATTTTTTAGTCTTTAAATACATTTTTTTTAAATTTATTTTTTTTTTTTTATTTTTTTTCGGGATATTTTCTGCAAACTTTCAATTTGTGCTTAATATACAAATATACACTTTTCTTTACCATTATAGCTGTACTCACCTTGTGTGTTATAGTCGGCATGTAGGTGTACTAAGTTGATTGCTTTAGTTCGAAGACCAAGTTTTCCGAGGCTATCTATGATTTTCGATATAACGCCGCACCGTAGCTGGTTCTTCCTACTTTGAGGTGGAGCTCTTTTTATATATAAATGTGTAGATTCATCTGAAGGGTCTTCGATCTGTATTCTTCTCACTCCAGAATATTTCGTAGATTTTACACTACTCACTTTTCTAACGTGGCGACATAATCGTCAGCTCGGTTGTACTTTTTGAGGCAAAAGTAGATGGTACTTATGGAACAAGTCATCTTCCTGAAACTATTGTAAAATATTTTCTTTAATATTTCCTCCTTACAGAAGTTAGCGACCTACAAGACACTAGTCAATCTCTAGTGGCACATCAGCAACGCTTGGTAAAGCATTTTCCAATTTTATTGTGTGCAGTATAAGCAAATTCGCTTTCGGTTTGAAGGGAATGAAATTACGTTCTATTATTTCTAAAATGACGCTCTCCAGCAGATCTTGAAGCCTCTCAACAGCTCCCTCGAACAACAGCAGTGAGGAGTCTTCTTTACATTTAGTGATTTTGACTCCATGGCTAATCAGCTTCATCAAGTGTTGACATGAGCTTGCTCGGGTCTCGCTCTTTTTTCGGGAAGAGCACTTTCAGCAGATTTAGTTACACTGTTTTCCATCTTTCCTATGCGTTTTGATCAGAGGGTTGCTGAGGTCAAAGAGTGCTAATAATAAATGCTCCTTAGCGACCTCACTACCTGTTGTTGCCAGGCCCGACGTGTTGTCGCCTCACTTCCGGCAGATGATTGCATTTGTTCAAAATTCCGTCCCCGTAATTTGTAACTTTTTTCGGCATTTTCTAATAACATTTAAGTTTAAATTTTTTTTTATAAATTTAATTTTTACTATTTTTTATTTTTTGGGTGATCAAACTGGTACACCCTAGGCACATCATTATATTTTATTTCCAAAAACTTTGTTTATTGAATTGGAAAAATGTGCAAACTATTCAAGATCCTCAAAATGCCCTATTTATTGTTGCCTGGGTTACCATAAGTCGACACACACATCTACAATACTCCTACATATTCGCTAACATAATTTGATTCCTTTCTGTTGCTTTAGTTTTTTCTCTCAATATTTTGATTGTTATTGTCATTGTCATGAAATTTCAGCTTCCAATATTTATTGTTGTTGTCAGTGGCATAGTCAAGTCATCAAATGATGTCAATAGTTAAGCCTCTAATTTACGCCCCATAAGTTTTTATACAAAGCGTTTGCTTTCATAGTTAATTTCTCTTCAACAACTCATTTTTCTTCTTCTTCTTTCTATTTGAAGGCTTTCTTAAAGTCCTGCAAAATTATTTTATGTTATTACTGAGTCTTCGCAACGTCTTTATCATCATGAAGGAATTTCTTTCAATGCCAAAATTTCCGTTAATTTGACAGCCTCTTTATTTCTTCAATTTTCTTTATTGTTTATTTAGCAGCCACTTTTCCATTCAACTGTAAATATCCATTGTCATTGCCATTTTATCTGCCATCCTATTTGTATTTCAATATTCCTTCTTGTGGTGCTATTAAAACCATAAGTCCGCAGTGATCTTTTAATTAGCTTTGTTGTAGTCATTTATTGATTTGTTGACAGCGTGATTTTATTTACTTATGGAATTATTTGCTCTTGCTGGTATTACGTATATACGGGTATGTATTTAACAAGGATATATATTGACAGTTTGTTAGAGCCTACTGAAACGTAGCGGATGTGAGGATGTGTCTACGAGGTGTCCTGAAAAGAAAGTGTTAGTAAGAGAGGAGTGCCAATTGAGCTGTTTTTTGGTTATTTGGAAACGTTTTTAGGAATAAATTGTGAATCTAGACACCAAAGTTCAGAGCAAATTAAGTTCTTGGAATCTTAAGAGCAGGCGCTAAGGATATGTTATATTTTGCCTTAGTGGACGTGTCCACTGATATTGCACCGCATGGTAAGTTTTTTCGCAGGCAGACTTCCAGAAAAGATTAAGGCCTTTCAAATCTCCTCGTAGAATTTCCGAAATGCTATTTCTCAAGGGGGAGGAGTGGGGGTGTAAAAATAAGAAGAATATTTGGATGGAACAACAATGTTTACCAACGATTTCGTCCATCACAAAATAAATAAAACTTGTCCTATATACTCGTACATATTATAATTCTGTGTGTCGGAACCGATTTCCAAATTAAAGTGCCCGCTTTAGGGAATTTTTAAAATTACTTTTGTCCATTGTATCAGCCAAAAACAAAAAAGTAAGTCAAATTCGATCATAAGATTATTTCATTTATTATTGCAGAATTCATGACAGAAGATCAAAAAGAACCCTCAACCTTGAAAGGTGTAATATATGTACATAAGTAATTAGCAAATTGCAACAGCTGAAGCGATTTTTCGTTAATCTCCTTCTCGATTTTGTGATGTTTTCCCTACGAAATGGAGGGACCTATGTCCTTTTTTCTAAAACTCCTCCGAACTGATGGATTTATCTGAGGTGTTCTTTATTTCAAGACAGAAATACACTCAGAAGGGTTGACATTTCGTGCCAAAGCAAGCTGTAATCTATGTATATACTCGTACATAAAGCTTTGTCCTGACCGTAGAAACTCGAACCCTGGTTGTCGTGTCCTGCGTATGACGTAGGTCTCCATATGTTCGAAAAATTTAACTAATTTTTAAATCGTTTGATTTACAAATTTGTCTAATTTGATATGGGAAACATTTTTTCTTCCGAAAAGTGGCCATAAAATCAATCGATTCGGGCAAAATTTAGTAAAAAATAAATAAATAAATAAATAAATATATAAATAAATAAGTAAATAAATAAATAAATAAAGAAATAAATAAATAAATAAATAAATAAATAAAAAAATAAAAAAATAAATAAAGAAATTAAAAATTAATAAATAAATAAATAAATATATAAATAAATAAATAAATAAAGAAATAAATAAATAATTAAATAAATTAAAATTAAAAATAAATAAATAAATAAATAAATAAATAAATAAATAAATAAATAAATAAATAAATAAATAAATAAATAAATAAATAAATAAATAATTAAATAAATAAATAAATAAATGAATAAATAAGAAAACAGATGAAATTAGTAGTGACAAGGGCCTAGCTTTTGTTTGTTTTTATGGCAAGAAAAACGTGGTGTTCTGGAAAATCTCTAAAAAATCCGTGAAAGGGTTTATTACAGCCACTTTTCAGTTATAAAAATTTGCTAAATTTAAACTATTGATATTTGATCACTTGATTTTGGAAGTGGTATAAGTCATATTTTCCTTGAATATAGAGTAGTAAGTTATTATCTTTACGTTTTTCTTTTGTTATTGGTCTAATAGTTATGGAAGAAAATCAATATTTTCGTATATTCTATGTCGTCCTTTTTAGGTCCAATACTTTGAGTTCGGAATTGTCATCCAAGGGAGTTATAAAAATCTTATATCTGATCCATTGTATTTTTAGCCATTACACAGCTTCTCCATTGATGTTTTTCTTTCTATTTCTTCTTTTATCTGTTTTATCGAAATGAAATCTTTCTGAGGCATTTGTACTTCCAAAAATGGGTTTCTCTTTTTACATAATTCTATTAAATTATAATAATGCTCAGCGAGAAATAATTCGATTTTTCTATCAAACCAAAATCGCGATCATTTGGCAAAAAGAATAACCGGATACCATAAATTTATGATCAACTGTTTCAACATTATTATAAGATGACTGAACAATTTTTAACCATATTAAAGCTATGTTAATGTTACGATTTTGTCCTGAGCAGGCATCATTGTAAGCTATGACATGTTTTTGAGTGGTAATGTCCCGAATATGCTTTAAGATGCAGGACGCAACTTCCTGTGATCCTCTTGAGGCGACTGTTTCATCCCTTGCATACATTTTTGCATTTTCATTGTGGAAATTATGAAACCCTAAATTATATATAGGTATACACGTTAAGCTTGTAATAAGCTACCGGAACAGAATGTTTTGGATAAGAAAATGCTTTCTCTAGATCAAATGTGAATCCGTAATATTCACTCGGGTTATTTTTAGCTTTCTGTAAAACTTTTTCTAGCCTGTTCGGCACTGTTAAGATGTGAATTATGAATTTCCATAAGATAGTGATGACGAGATCATTATTGGATGCTTCAATTTTTAGCAAATCACACTTTTGGCACGTGTCTTTTCGAGAAGTATGGAAATTTAAGTTGAATTCCGTATTGAATATTTTCTTGTAAGTCCACTCCCTACAATTAATTATAAATAGGTCGTTTTTGCATTAAAAGGATTACTTGATCATACCTGAACCGCTACCTGAAGACGTGACAAAATTACTAATTATTTTGCCAAACTTTGTGAACAGACTGACTTATGCCACTAAAAAAAAAACAGTAGCTGCATTTTGATTACCAACCAAAAAATAAACACATTTTATTGAGTTAATTTTCATGGCACACTGCTAATCTCTTCAAATTATATTATTTTATTAGGATTTGATATGACATAGCTGATAAACTAGATTGTTAAAATTTTTGACTTATACCACTTCAAAATCAAGGGCTCATTTATTCCTTCATAAAATAATCATCTTTATTTAATTTAATATTTAGTTTCAATAGATTACACAGCTACGTAAGGTGGAAAAAATTCTAAAAAATACCGAAACAAAAGAATTATAGCGCGCCGGTGAAAACATACACGTATTTACTATTATTTGTCAAAAGGTTTCAGATAGAAAATAGAAAAATATTTATAATGAACTAATATTTACCATACAAAAAACCCAAAACTCTTATGCTATAATAATAAATTCATACAAACTTATTATGTTTGACGTGTTCAAAGCAAGCGCAGACAGTTACACTGGTGACAAAGGTCAATGAAAATTTGAGATAATTGCAAACGTTGCTGTTGTTTTTGTTTGTTTTTAGCATTAGCTGTTTGTTTTCAAACATGTTATCTGCTTGTTTTCTTCTATACAAATGCTATTTGAGTGTATAAAATGGGTTTCCATTTGCTTTGAGATCATCATTTGCACTTCCATCGATCTTGAGTGAGTGACATAAGTGGTGAATATTTCAAGTGAAAGTGAAATTCATTTTTTTTTTAATTTTCAAAAGAATTTGTTTATGTTAAGTAGTAAAGAAGTAGGCAATTGATTTTAAAAACATTGCCTCTTGTTCACTGCTTCATATAAATAAATTTCAGGCAACTTTTTTAATTTCTACAAGAATTTATGAGTGAGAAAGTAAAATGAAATGCGAGGGAATATTGAAATAAAAATCTCTTTCTTTTATTGAGATTTTGCTTTAGTGGTATTTTCGAAAAATTGTACTATAAAGTAGTAGATTCGAAGGCGATTGATTTGCTAAACTCCTCTTCGATCTCCTACTAACTAGCATATTTTTCAAATCAGCCGTAAAAACACCGTAAAATATTATAAAGCGTTATTGGTGTAATAAATATGATATTTAGGAACACGTTCTGTAGAAAAATGAAGAATTACTAAGTAGCTGGAAGACTCTAGTAAGACAATTACCGACCGTAGTTCAATTTAAGGTTCTTTGTGTTGTAAGCTCAACCCAGAAATTGCATAAAAAGGACGAGAAAAACTAGTTATGGTTAGTTGATCGGATTTAGACCTAAAACCAAGGCGACGTCCGTTCTCTTGTTTGAGATCACACCTCCAAAAACTAGGTAAGGATAAGTAGGAATAGTATAGAACATACCTATATTTATGGTTCTCGACATTAGGTCTATAATGCCTATAGGCTTAGGCTTATAGGTATAAAGTTTAAGTGTCAAAAAATAATGTTGGTAGTTGAGATCCAGAGACAAACTTTCGTTGCATCATTCCATTATGCCACTTTTTATTTTAGGATGTGAAGATTTCCACCACTTCTCGAGAGGTTCGAAGCGCTTCGTGTGTTTGATGAAACCATTAAGATTACTTACATTCTGAAGCTATTTCAGCAAATACAGTAGATATAATTTATCAAGAAAGCGCTCGTCCATACAGTATTTAGATCAAAATACAAATACAATGCTAGGTATAAACACAATGTTGGAGGAAAGGTTGACCGCGTGAAATCATCACTGCGTAATGAGTAGAAATTTTGTTTTCTTCTCGTCCATTTAAGAAAAGATCTACCTAATTATATTGCACATGATTTCCGCCCAGGCATCCGCTACGGTTCTTCTGAAGTAGAACGAGTTTAGCAGTTATTAGAAGGAAGAAAGAAATTTTGTGTGAAACACTACAGTGATATGTCGTTCGCCTTAAAGAAACCTGGAAGTTCACGGTGTCTGGGACCCAAATTCTGTTCGAGAGTACTTTCAGAGTTTTACTGCTTTTATTGGGCTTTTTTATGCGAGGAAAAACAGGAGTGGTTTGACGTGCGTACCACCATCCGGAAGGTCAAGGTCAACCGACCAAAATTGTAGATGAATAATTTTTTTAATTGCGGTCACCCCTCGGCAGAGAAGGTCAAGCTCTCCAAGCGTATTTCTGACAAGGAACAAAATCACATCATAAAAATCCATACCGACTGATTATTTGCGTAGGCAAACTTGAGAAGATCACTGGTATTTCAGTTAGTTGTACTTGAAAAAACGCTATAGTGGGAAAGTGGCTTCAGAGACTTCAACTGAATTGAGCAATTTTTGTCCAGCTCATACTGCCCATGAGTTACGTGTCTCATCCTTTTTGTAGATTTTGCACTAAAATTCGTCGTCAAAGCAGAGAGTAGGAGTGGTTTAGTCTACCCTTCCCCACAGCCAAGCTGAGTTTAGTATTATCATGAAAGTTTAATGGAGAAATTTTTAAAAAGTTGCAAGAGTTTTCGTTGACAGCAGTGATCTGGCATTAAGAAGAGGAGCCATCCGCTGAAAACTTTAAATTTAGCTAGTTGTAACATTAATTGAAGAGCCAGGATATTCTCTCTTAATCTTTTCAATGGTATGGATGTAGGTCTTCCACTGAAGGGTACTACATTCAGTACCTTCAATTAGGATGGGAACGATGAGTGATTTATAGCGCTTAATCTTTGTCTGTTGAGCGAGGACCTTTTCAATTGCATGCTCAGTCCAAAGTAGCACCAATTGGCCATAGTGATTCAGAATTGTATTTTAATGCTGATAATGTTATTCGTGATGTTGGGTTGTAGTCTTATTTCCGGGCATGTAGTTTAAGTTGCAAGAAAATACCCACCTTTATCGCCGCCAGCCTGGAAACGTGAGCAACCCTTTTGCGAGATGCTGTAAGAAACCCAAGTATAGGTTGGGGTTACGTCTAGTAGGAGAGTAGCCTTATTGTAGCTACTCCAATATATTGGTTTAAGGTTTCACTGAAGTTATTATCAAGTGTGCTCACCAGGGATGTGGCTGCGGCAGGAATCTTGTTGAAGGTACTCATAGTTGAAGTTCCCATTTGGTTTTGTTTTTAGAAATTCAAAAATCTAATAGCACAGTTTACTTGCGATCGAATTATTTTGACGCCTATATTTCTTGTAGGTCAGTTGGGCTCGTTATTCTCAAACAACAAATATATCATTTGATTCATTTTAGGCTTGATTTATAATCTTTCGTTAGTTGTTCCGCTGCAATAGCTCTTGGTATTTCTAAAACTGTTGCAACTGTCCGCCAATTTTTCCACCCAGTAACTAAAGGCTTATTCTTCACCAAGATTTTTGAGTAACATATGCTGTGATGTAGAGTTTTTTCTCTAGAAATACAAGGGCTCTGGAAAACATTGTTGTTCTGCGTACCTTTTCTGTAATATCTCGCTTTGGATGGAGCTACCGAGACTGGCCTTTCGTGAACCGATCGACTTCGAGACTTTTTACCAACTTAGCTTGTAATACTTCAGGATTTCCGTAAACTAAAGAGGTTTCAAGAACCTTTTCAGCTCTCTGATTTCAGGGGACGAAATCTTGTTTTCATTCAGCGGTCACCTGCTAAAGTAAACCCTTTCACTGCCTTCAAATAAAGGAAGTGGAAGTGGGTGGATAAAAAATAAAGCCCTATTTTGCAGTAATACATTGTTACTGGTTTGGTATCCGGGCGATTCAGTTCAAGCATAGTCAAACCCCCTTGCTGACAAACCACCCAATGGGAGTACTCCAAAAATGTTTCAGATAAGCTTACATGTATATACATGTATTGGATAATAAAATTTAATATTAAAATATGAAAATCTGTTATTGTTTTCAACATATTTCTAAAAACCAAATCTACAAAGAGCATATTCCTCGTAAATCTGGAAAAATATTTTTTATTTATTTATTTATTTATCGGCAGACGGTGTAGTGGTGCATAAGAAATTCATTGTTACGCTTGAACGCGCTCATAAGCAGTAATCCGGCACACACATACATAAATATATTGAAGTGAAACGAGGAGTAACAAAAGCATCCATACACTAACTTATAAGTATGTACGCATGTCCTTTTATGGTACACATATGTATGTATGTATGTATATAGCCACACACTTCGCTGGTAATGTCTTCCAATTTGCACACAATTTTCCGCGTACACAAGATTTGCACGATTTGTTGTGAACAACAAGGAAAGCTTACAAGTTCACACTCTCTTCCCATCCCCACCACTTAAAGTAATACCCGAAGAATTTTCAAAAGTGTAGAAAAAATAAGTAAAATTGTTATACTCCGACCTGCTGCCGATTTTGCCAACAGCAGGTAAATATTATGTGTACATATATATGGTATATTAGTGTGTGAGCGCTATCGGCATCTGTTTTATACACATACTCGTATGTGTACGCTGTTTATGTGTATATATGCAGCTTCGAATGTATGGTAAGTATTTACGAAACATAGCTTAGAACGTTTTAGCTTACGTCTATTTACCAACAGTTTGGTAAGCAACGCCAACCCGAAACCCGGAAACGGATGTGTGTTCTTAACTAGCAACAATTTGCATATATGTATATATATGTACACTGATGCTGTCACACGCACGATGCGTAAATATACATATGTTTTGTTCGTAAATATATTTTAAACAGCAATGATATTGAAATGACTCCGAGTGGCATTCGAACCAGCTTGAGAACTGGTGGAGGGTGATTGTTCAGTCCGACTCCAGAAATATGTAATATTTTTGCCAACGCTGTAATCTGCATGACATTTGGAAATGGTGGCACTAAGCCTTTTAGTTAATTTTTTACGTAATCCCTCTCACTAGTTATTATAAACAAATTCCTACTCTATGTCTGTCTGTTTGCGATAAACTCAAAATCGACTTAAGAAACTTTCCTCATATTTTTGCTAAAATACAGTGTGATTCTCCAGGAAAGTTTGTGTTACTCTTGCTAAGTAAAAATGCTCATATTAGGCTTAACTCAAAACTTACTTATCGAATTTTTATGATTTATTTAAGATTAAAGTACTTGCACTACAAAAACAACTGACATTTCATAAATTTTTTTTTCGAAAGTATGTGTAAATCCCTTGAGACTAATTTTATCAAAACCCAAAATAATCTAAAAATAAGTCTCTTCGCTCTCCAAATGAACAGCAAAGTTTGGTTTCCTGTTTTTGTTTTGCGAACATCACTTAAAGAAAATATCTCTTTCACTGTCTCTCCTTCTTTTATCCTACTGAATTGCTTTATAATGAAAGGGTGTAATGAAAAGGTTAACTTAAAAAACTGTGCTGAATTATTGATAATCTCTACTGGACATAGCCGGTAGAAGCAGATGAAGAGGAATACCTTCACTTATTTGGAAGGATCAGGTGGAGTTGAGTGACCTGGTTAATCATGGTATTTCAAAATGGCGCTAAACAGGGAAGAGCAGTATGAACAATAGACGATAGATTCAACATTGTTCGCGTAAGCGGTACCCATACCAATGAAGATGAAGAAGAGGATATGTCACTTCTAATTCTTCTTAGAAAAAATTCCTTTGATATGCATCTTTACACAAACAATTTTTCTCCCTCTAGAGCACTACAATCCATGCTGGCACGAGTTTATGTAAATCAATATAACTTCCCTAGGAGGATCGACAAGCAGGGATGCTGAGTGCTTCTTTCAGAAGAGGAGCTGCAGTGTTGGTGAGGGAAGAACTAATTTATTTGCTGCTGTACAACTGATGCTGCCGCAGTGGCTAATCTTAAAAGCAACAGTTCTGCTTAGAAATACATTTAAAAAGTTGGTTCGAAATGTGATCGTTCCTCGGAAGACAATTTCGTTAACTCTCTGCTTATTTAATATGTGAATTATAACACTTCATCAACTGTCTAACTTTTCTAGATGGTCTATCAATAATTTTTGGTATCACTGTTTCATGCTTGACAACCGGTATCTTTCTAAACTACACTTCTATTTAGTATCTAAGCATAGCTCTACTGCTTCATTGAAATACAAAACCGCAGATGAAATAAATGCTGTAGAAGCCTGGTTAGCGGGCAGTCTTTCAATACTAAATCAACTCATTTTGTAGATACAGATCGTATATCTCCTCCTTGCTTGCAATGTCGGCTGTCTCCCATCCACAAAGTATTTATCTCCGACCGTCCGAACCTCAGAAGACGAAGACGATTGTATTAGTCTCTTTAAGAGCAAACTCGTACAAACAAGAATTGCCATCTCGCCCTTTTATACCCGCGAATTATAAGTATCGGCAACACCTTGTGTTCATTAAAAAATACAAATCAACAGCTTGACTAGATGTCTAAGTAAGTTTTTTCACTTCCTCAGCAGCCTTCCATATATTTAATGTTGTGATTTCTTGTGGCGTAAATCAGAGCAATTTGTATGCGTACCATTGAACTGCATATGTTCCGTACTTAAGTATATTTGTAAGCCTGTTTGTGATATTAAATATTTGCACAGTTGGGTTTAATACATATAATATTGTATACACAAGCATAGATGTATGTATAAACGCACGCATGATTTACTGGCACAACTTTGCTTGAAAATTTGACGCCTAACATGGCTTCCGCCACAGACTTCCTTTTAAGAGTGCACACAAATTACAAAATAACTTTAAAGGAATGCTTGAAATACATATGTAATTACCTTTTGATAACTTTTGACAACTAAAATTATATAATAAAAAATAAAATAAAATAAAATAAAATAAAATAAAATAAAATAAAATAAAATAAAATAAAATAAAATAAAATAAAATAAAATAAAATAAAATAAAATAAAATAAAATAAAATAAAATAAAATAAAATAAAATAAAATAAAATAAAATAAAATAAAATAAAATAAAATAAAATAAAATAAAATAAAATAAAATAAAATAAAATAAAATAAAATAAAATAAAATAAAATAAAATAAAATAAAATAAAATAAAATAAAATAAAATAAAATAAAATAAAATAAAATAAAATAAAATAAAATAAAATAAAATAAAATAAAATAAAATAAAATAAAATAAAATAAAATAAAACAAAATAAAATAAAATAAAATAAAATAAAATAAAATAAAATAAAATAAAATAAAATAAAATAAAATAAAATAAAATAAAATAAAATAAAATAAAATAAAATAAAATAAAATAAAATAAAATAAAATAAAATAAAATAAAATAAAATAAAATAAAATAAAATAAAATAAAATAAAATAAAATAAAATAAAATAAAATAAAATAAAATAAAATAAAATAAAATAAAATAAAATAAAATAAAATAAAATAAAATAAAATAAAATAAAATAAAATAAAATAAAATAAAGTAAAATAAAATAAAATTAATATAAAATAAAATAAAATAAAATAAAATAAAGTAAAAATAAATTAAAATAAATAAAATTAAATTAAATCAAACAAAATAAATTTAAATAAAATAAAATAAAATAAAATAAAATAAATTAAAATAAAATAAAATAGAATAAAATAAAATAAAATAAAATAAAATAAAATAAAATAAAATAAAATAAAATAAAATAAAATAAAATAAAATAAAATAAAATAAAATAAAATAATATAAAATAAAATAAAATAAAATAAAATAAATTAAAATAAAATAAAATAAAATAAAATAAAAATAGAATAAAATAAAATAAAATAAAATAAAATAAAATAAAATAAAATAAAATAAAATAAAAAAAAAAATAAAATAAAATAAAATAAAACAAAATAAAATAAAAAAAAAATAAAATAAAACAAAATAAAATAAAATAAAATAAAAAAATAAAATAAAATAAAATAAAATAAAATAAAATACAATAAAATAAAATAGAATAAAATAAAATAAAATAAAATAAAATAAATTAAAATAATATAAAGTAAAATAAAATAAAATAAAATAAAATTAAATTAAATCAAATTAATATAAATAAAATAAAATAAAAATAAAAAATAAAAAATATAGGAAAAAAATTAAGTTAAATAAACGTGGAATTTCAAACACGGTTTTACGCAGATATTGTTTTTTACTAATTTTATATTTTAACTATTATTTTTAGTTTTTAATTGATTCATGTTTATTTAAATATAATTATAGAAAACTATTTTCAGGTTTTTGTGTTATATAAATTTAACAAGCTTCTTGCCGCCACAGGCGCATGGCTCCTGATATAACATATTATTAATACATACGTACATATGTATGTATCTATAAGAGCATATGTTTAATATACTTCTACATATGTACATACTGAATTGTTAAATTCGGCACAAAATACCTGCGACAACTTGCCAAAGTATGTCACGTTCGTCGACAATGAGTGCGACGTGTCTCGGTTGTTTGTTTATTTGCCTTTCTGTTAAATTACAAATTACAATAATAACAATGTCAGGAGCAAATAAACCAAATACAACACAAATAAATGTTTTGCCATAACAGTAACTGTGACAGTGTTAATGATAATGAACTATACAAATAACAAGAAGGCAAGTGTAAGTAGCAACAACAACAATAACAATATCAACGACAGCAAGAATAACAACAACAACAACAGTAACAGGCTTTACAGACGACAAAGGATCTTCTTAAACAAACAAAAGGTAGACAGTCAGGATTCAGTCATTCGGCCTGTTATTAGTGTAGGCGAGACAGCCTACAAAAGCCTGTTGACTCTTCTATTCCTGCTTCTTCTTTTGACTGATAGTTTCTACCACAAATAAGTGATGGCCTTTGTTTATTACTTAAAGTTGACTGAAATTAGGTTTAGTTTGGAATGTCTCATTAAAAAAAAATGTCACTGCCAAATTATTTACACACACACCAACAGGTATATGTAATTTTAATGACACTCTTAGCTAAACACACACACACACACACTTATCGTGCTTGAAAGGTTACACGCGTTTACAGGTAGGAACATTTAGTTATTTAGTCAACAAATATTTCTAATGCAATTAAGGTACTTTTGTAATGAAGTAATCGAGTATGCCAGACGCAATAACGAGGAGGCCTGCAAAGTCTTTATTTAACAATTCAAGGAGCGTTTTTGGCTAATTAAGATATTTGAGAAATGCGTCTGGGTTTCTATTTATTTATTAAAATTTAGTTCCATCTTCTTTTACCTTTTTTCTTAAATAAAAGATTAGGAAAGGGTCCCTTTAAAGACGTGAGGAGAAAAAGTTTTGGCCTAGTTATTCTGAAGTAAGCAACTCTTCTTCTCCTGTGCACAGAGCCTTTTGACTTAAACATCATTTTACAACAGTCCAGAGTTAGGAGTTAAGTCTCGAAGTTAGAAGCTCTTTAAACTCCATACAATTCGTTTGTTTAACAGTCCCGAGCGGCCGCTTTAATCGAAGACAATATCGGTGTTCCAGAGCTCGCCACGCTTAAGTGGTAGATTACAAAACAGACTTTTTCGATGACGACGGTAAGAAACTCAGTCGATTAGTGGGTTTGAAGGTGCTTAGAAAGATAGTATTAATCTCTATATCAGTTGGTGTGGATAAGAATTTTTCTTGAAACCAGAGCTAGACCATCTGGAGTACCATAAATACCTGGAAATTTTTTTTATGCCCCAGACGGTGTTTGGTCGCCGACTATGTAGTTACCAGGCCTAGAATATTAGCATCCTTTCGGTTTTCTTAATATTAAATGAATAGATTGATTGGAGCTCATGATCGTAAGGGTTCTCGCTTAGAAAAATTTGGGTTATATCAATTTGATTACAAACGTAAATCCTTAGAGAGCAAGATCAGTTTCTACTTGACAAAACTTATCAGCACCAAGCTATTATTTATGATTTAGTACCTAGAGGAGGTGAACTACGAAAGAAGAGCAAGGCTCCCTTGGAAATTCATCAACTTCATCGTAAAAAGCAGGGATTCCTTTAGCTATCAATATGATTACTGAAGTCTTATATGAAAGTTTTACGCCGAAGCAGTGAAGTCCAGTGGACACTGATAGTACTGAAGACGTCCAGAAGAGCTGACGACCATGTTAACTTAACTAAAATCTTTCTTCGGCCAATCGAAGCACTAATGGGAAAAACTAATTCATTGTACTGGGGGCAAAGTTCCTTTCTTTACGTTGGAAGACTTTGGAACCATTACAGTTGACCCGATAAGATCCCAATCCTCACAATCCAATAAAAATCTAACAATTCTCCGTTAAAACTCCGGGCATGATAATAGAGACCTTGTAAGCACAGAAGATTTTATAAACTACCACGACTTATTTCGAACCAGAGGGACCTCACCATCTTGTATATGGGATACTGGCCTAGCTTGTTCAAAAGCCACCTGTACAGATGCAGCACAAGTTTTAAAACAGTTTATTGGCAAATGCCTCGCATAATTGATACCGCTTTTTATGATGACCTAGAATTTACGATACGGTTACGGTAGAACAAGGATTGAACGAGAATGGAAGAAGACAGGTTCTTATGACATAAAGTCTGTTACCTGAAAAAACTGAACTGCTACACAGGGTACAAGTTTTCATACAAGATTTTTGAGTACACAATGGACTCCAGGCAGTGAAAGTCACCTTTTGAAACAGTCAATTCGTTGCTTCCTTATTAGCGATATTTGTCGCTTGAAACACACTCCAGTGAATGAAGTTCATACTTTGATAGATAGTTCTTCGACTCCGTAAATAATTCTAGTGCCTTATACCTCAATGACTCAAGACATTTCCAGTTAGATATTTAGTTAGTTGTGATATGGAAGCGATGAAAGACTTTCTTTTCACCTTTTTAGATACTCCAACCCAAAAGATCGCTGATACATGCTAAAGCAAGTTCCGCAAAGTAGGCGAAGTAAAAAATTCCGAGAAAACGATGACGACTAGGCAGTGACAGAGGTATGGCTCCACTAACTAACTCCTACTCATAAAAATACCTGCAACTGCAGCAGAAGTCCTTACAGAGGTAATCTTTCCTCCTAACGCCAGTCTTATGAGATAGTATCTGGTTATTATGCTGATTGTGAGGCCTGATCTAGAAAAAGTGGAGGTTCACCTACTGGTGAAGTGGTCAAGAAGTCTCTTGCTCATATAATTTGCGAGTGGTCTTCAGTGAACTCCGCACTCCATCCTGTTATCGAATTTTGAGCCGTCGGTAAAGGGCGACGGGTCTTTGATCTAAAGCTGTTGCATTCCCCATTCGTTTTTCTCTGAGAGTTTGGTTGAAAATATCTTGTCTTAACAGAAGGTCAGGCTTCTATGATCTAATCTACCCGCGCCGAGAATGGATTGGACTTTAATATTTGGGCTTGTTGTTATTGTAGCGGCTTTGTTAAGCCAGCTTAGAGGCAGGTTAATCAATTTAAGTCAACGAAGTCATCTAACGGGAGGTCCAGGAAACGTGCTATTTCGACGGGATCGGCCAGAGGGAGAGGGAGTTATATATGTCGGCTGTAAGGGGCATTAGTGTCGTGTGGAGACTCTTCACATGCAGGGCATACGTAGGGTATGTTGGGGTCGAGCCTGGATAAGTAGGAGTTTAATCTACTACAGTATCCAGACCTAAGTTGTGCCAGTGTCACGGGGGTCTCTCGAGGCAGCTCGAGCTCATTATTTGCAATAGGTGGTGCTTTTACTCCAAGTTCGCCAGTCACGGGAACGGAGTCTTTGAAGATGTTGACTGACTCCTGGTGAATGGTGTTCAGTGCTTGTCTGCACGCTGTCTTGGGCCCTCTACTGCAGTTTCTCCTAGTTAAGTTGCATTTAGTCTTATAGCAATGTAGCTCGGATGAAGTTTTTTGTACAGGTCTGACGGAAGAAGATTAAGTAGAGTTTCAAAGGACAAAATGAGATAAGAAGATATCATAAGATATATACAACTTAAAAGTAGGGAGTACGTCTAAAGTAATAAAAGTCCTGGCAAGCCACTGAATGATAGAAGTACATGCAGAGGGACTAGGGGGTCCCTGTAGGAAATGCTGCAGAAGCTTTGAGAATGATGAGGAGGAAGCACACAGCAGCAAGGCTCTATCTAGGTAGTCCCAGCTTTCTAGAGCTTCTGTAATGAGCATGGAGCCCATGCTCTCATTTACATCAAGTTTGCTCATAAAAGTAGCTTTGTCGAGCAGATGGATTGTAGCTTCTGATGATGAGTATAAATTCGGTTTTAAGAGACCATAGAAGACGAGAAAGCATAATGTCTGGCTATGAATGTGTCTCCTTATTAAGCGATAATTTCACGAGTTCCACTTTCTGCAAGGTAACCGATGAAAAAATGTCGGACCGTACCAACGGCTGGGTAATGCCAGAGCTAATACTGTACCCACACTTCCTCATCTATGTCCCTGCCGCTACGACAAAAAAAGTGCTCATCACACAGTGTTTGGTTATTACAGTGGTTGTGAAACTAATGGAGATACGGTTAGAAGGAGTGTCGAAGTGCAGTCGTAACTATTTCGGGTAAGATATTATTTAAAGTCCAACCACAATAGGATTGAAAATGTCTAGCGTGTACTCTTTAAGGCTGAGACGTTTCTGAATTTGCTCTTATAAAGGGTGGTTAAATTGTAAGGGCCGATGTTGAATGTGAACCACACCTAAACGCCAAGTTTTGTTCCGAATTTAATTTGACATTTCTCTATTTCAGACTTACTCAATTTGAACCATGGAGAGATTCACAATCCAACAACGTGTTAAAGTTATCCAGACTTATTATGAAAATTTTCGAAGAAAATCATCTTCAGTGATGAGGCACATTTTCACCTCAGTGGATTCGTCAATAAACAGAATTGCCGCATTTGGGCGAATGAGAATCCAAGAGTGATTGTCGAAAAACCAATGCACCCACAAAGAGTGACTGTTTGGTGCGGTTTATGGGCTGGCGGCATCATCGGGCCGTATTTTTTCCAAAATGAGGCCGGTCAGGCAGTTACTGTGAATGGTGTTCGCTATCGTGAGATGATAACGAATTTTTTATGGCCACAATTGGAAGATATAGATGTGGACGATATGTGGTTTCAGCAGGACGGTGCCACTTGCCACACAGCTAACGAAACAATGGCTCTTTTGCGCAACAAATTCAATGGCCGTGTTATCTCACGTAATGGCGATGTCAATTGGCCCCCAAGATCATGTGATTTGACACCGTTGGACTTTTTTCTCTGGGGTTATTTGAAAGAAAAGGTTTACGTCGATAAGCCAGCAACAATTCAAGAGCTAAAGGATGAGATAATTCGGCACATTAACGGCATAGAAACTCCATTATGCCTCAGCGTCATCGAAAATTTGGACCATCGTATAGAGGTGTGCCGCCGAGGTCGTGGCGCTCATTTGGCCGATATTTTGTTACATACATAATTGAGTAATACCAATATATCATAATAAAATAAAATTTCATTAATTTCCTGAATAGTTTGTGTTTTATTCAAAATCAACATCGGCCCTTGAAAATTTAACCACCCTTTATTATACTGTTTGGAGTTATCTCTTTTTAAGATTTTTTAATAAAAAGGATGTAAGTATGATTACCTGAAAATCTTTTGGATTTACGAGACTCTTCTCCTGTCTTTTTATATGAAAATCGCTTCCGTCTTAGTCTCTCCAGTTCACTGAACAAGAAATTATAGGAAAGAAAGGTCGATATGGAAACGGAAGCACTCTTGAAGCTCTGAAATGGTGAAATTCTACGGGAGCTGGGAACTTCGGAGGTTTCTCATTGCTGACAGAATCTATCTCTAGACTTCTTGAGCTCAAATGTGATTTCATATAGTCAATGCACTACCAGGAACTTCCTTCTCCCCACCATGTTTGGCTCCGAGTACAGATACTTGTTTTTAGTATTTTTCGTTTTAAATGCATTTAAATAAGTTTACTTTGCGAACCACTTACAAACTTAAATACTCTTAAGAGTTAGTTAACTTTGAATACAAACAAAAGGACTTACAACAAATCCGTGTTGAACTTTCGAACACAAATAAACCGCTACGCTTGTCTAAGCAAATATAATTTCGCACACACCAATACATGCATACATATAAAATAAGTTTGTACATACATACCATATATAGATATGTACACAAAGTGCTCGTACACAAATGTTGCCGAAATGGAAATTGTCGCATAATGTCGTAAAAATCGAAATCGATTTTAGGCGATAACGTTGCAAGTTCCACTCAACCGGTTGCCACTGCCACAGCCACTGCCACTTCACATCTTCTTCGCCATTTTGCTATTATTTTGTTTTATTTTTTTTTATTTGTTTGATTTCTTCACGTTTATTACTGGCGGATTTGCCAAGGTGGTTGCTGTTGCCGCCCACTTGCCGTCAATTGTCGCCGTTTTGCGATTGTAACTGCTAAGCTGCTAAGCTCAGCTGCTGCTACTTCAAACTGCTGCTGCTGTTGAGGCAAGGTGTAATCGTACGCGACAGTGTTGCTGCTGCTGCTGCTGCTACACTACTGAATCATTTACTATGTCTTTACCGTTAGCTCGTCGTTTCACTTCTACCTCAACTTCTTGTGTGCGCTTTCCCAACCTTCCTCGCAGTCAAACAATAAAATGTTGTCGGTGCGGCAGATGAGCGGAAATAAAACTGGAGAAAATGCTGAAAAGTACGGAAGAAATCGACATAAAATTGCAAGCATTTTCTTTATCCTTACGTGACAACAATTTCGTATTCCGGGCAGGCAACTTTTTGGCTTCCACAGCACCGTATCCTCCCAGTGCGACAGCGTCTCATTGTTGTCCATGGAGAAAGCTGGTAGTTTGGCGCATTTGTGTGGTACTTACATACATACATACACATACACACACACACATAAATATACATATATATATTTATAAGTAAAATATAACTATATAAATGTATATTTATAGTTGTGCCAGTGTAAATATATACACACATACCTACGTATAACTACGAGTATTTGCGGATCTACGTATCTTCTGCCTCCATGCAAAGTGGCTGTTGGTTTGGGCGGCGTTTCGTTTACGGTTCAATTGCTCTAATTAACGTTTAAAGCCTAAACGGATTTCCACAATTCGCAGCGTGGTCGCAACGGACACTAGCGCTGTGGTCGAGTCGCGTTGACGGGTGGTCTACGTTGTCTTGCATATTAATTTAAGTAAATTAAAGGTTTCATGGCTGTGGAAAAAAATGCGAGCACTCAAAAATGTGAAATTTTCATTAAATATGTGTTTCCTTAGTCATTTTGGAGATACTTTATATATATACATATACGTATGCACTTATAAGTTTTCTTCTAGGCCATGGGCACGTGTATGAAATATGAATTTTTTATTGAAAATGTTAAGCCAAAGTCTCGAGAGAGTTCTTAATTAAAATTTTGCCAACGAACCAAAATTTTGTAAAATAAGCTTTAAATAAATAAATTTTTAATTTTTAAATATAATCGCAAGAAATAAAGTGCCGCGTACACGTCAACGGACGAGCAAAACAAGTCTTTGGCTAGTAAACTAACCAAAAAGCCAGCCGCAGACTCAGTAGACATGTGCTAAGAGTTGACTGCTGCTGCGACAGTTGCATGTTAACTACAAGACGAGGCAGTACTACCTATAATGGCTATCATGAGAGCGCTAGCATATCCTGTAAAAATAAAGCACTCATGTAGAGGCTATCTTTGTGAGAAGGCTGCAGTGAGGTACTGTTTCCCGCCTTTACGGACCCAAACTCGTGGTAGTGAGGAGCTACTCTCCATATGGAATGGTCACGATATAGCTACTATTCACCTCCTTGACGAATATGTATAGGTATTGTACTAAGAGGCAGTGAGGAGCTACTTCCTTTTTGGAAGATCCCTACGAATACAAACTCATTTAAACAGCCATCGAGGAACTTTTCCTCCTGTGGGAAGGAGCTGGTGAGATACTATTCCGGCCTTGAGCATATACAATAATTAAGAGACGGCAAGGAGCTAGTCTCCATTTGAGAAGGAACCCTACGAACATATACTTGTGGTAACGGGGTGCTGTTCTGCGTCTGTGAAGGTCAGCATGAGATACTATTCTCCACTTTGAAAATATTTATGCAGCGAGAAGCTATTCCCCGACTGGGCAGGTTGTGGTGAATAACTGTACATGTATATAACTATTAAGAGGCAATGAAAAGCTACATGCTATACGAATACACACTTTTTTAAGGATATCGAGGAACTATTTCTGCTCTGGGAAGGTAGTGGTGAGATACTATTCCCGGACTTGAACATACATAGCAATTAAGAGGACGCAAGGAGCTACTTTCCATCAGAGTTGTGGCCTTTTCGAACATATACTATTGGTAGCGAGGAGGTACTCTTCATCTGAGAAGGTCAGTTGAGATACTAATCCCGAACTTTGAACATATTAAAGCGACGAGGAGCTTTTTCTTCACTGTATTAAGAGACAGAATTGAGATAGTATATCCTCATTGGGAGGGCCTTTACATATAAACATTTATTTGAAGGCCTCGAGGGACTATTCCTCTTTTGGGAAGGTTGTGGTGAGCTACTATTCACGGCCTTCAATATATACAAGAATACAAAAAATATATCAGAGGCAGCAAGGAGCTAATCTCCAACTGAGAAGGAGACTTTGCGAACATTTACAGATATTAGAAAGCGGCGAGTTGGTATCTAGACTCTGGGAAAACCGTGGGGAAATACTATTCCTCGCTTTTACGTACATACACCTACTTATAAGCGGCGAGAAGCTAATCTCCCTCTGAGAAGGTCATGATGGTATATTGTCTCTGCTTCCATAAACATAAACAGGTATTAAGAGGCAGCAAAAAGCTACTGCCTTAATGAATAGGCAATGGTGTCAATGAAAGGTGGTTAGGAACCCCCTCGCCTCTGCTACTATCTTCAGCCGAGGTCCTCTTCCAATTTGTGGTATTGCGTCTGGATATGTTTCCAACAAACGAAGCCACATCCGAACAGTCGATGGATTTTTATGAGGAGCTTTTATTTCTTGTCCGAAATACACTCGGAGAGCTTAAGAATTCTTGACGAGGGGCGACCGCAATTGGAAAAGTTAATTTTCTATAATGTTGGATATTCATCGAACCGTGACGTTCCGAATGACTGTACGCAGGGCTAACCACTCGGCTGCTGGGGCCGCCGGCTATATATATCCAATCGAAACGAGCTCGAAAACTTTTAACTTTCATGAAGGAGCCCAATGAGTGAGCCTCAGTGACAGTTCGGAGTACTTTCTTACACCGACGGGTACTGAATTGAATACTTTCAAGAGTGTTTCCGTTTTTTCGAACAACATGACCTACACAGTGAAATACAATAGTTGTTTTTTGGTTCGTTGAACTATTTTAATGACGTCGTACATCTCGTACTACGTTCGTCCGATTGGAGTCAATCAGCGAGGAGATAATCGACGGGCAAAAAGTT
This sequence comes from Ceratitis rosa, assembly GCA_037013455.1. Taxonomy (NCBI): domain Eukaryota; kingdom Metazoa; phylum Arthropoda; class Insecta; order Diptera; family Tephritidae; genus Ceratitis; species Ceratitis rosa. The sequence goes on along the minus strand of JAWMAG010000069.1, from coordinate 7,669,907 downwards.
ATATGGGAAGCAAAAAGTAATATGGTAAGCCTGGCAGGCCAGAGAAAACAACCTCAAAACCAAATACGCGCTAAGGTAATGCTCTGTATTTCTTAAACCTAGAATGGCAAGCGGTTCTATGAGCTACTAAATACTGACAACAACTCAAATAGAAGGGAGCTATTGCCGAAACACACCCGAAGAGAATCATTTTATATCATGAGTGCGGCTGGCTTTATGCTACAATATCGGATTGAACTTGGAAAACACTGACTGGAAAGTTTTGCCTTACTGACCTTAGAGCTCAGACTTTGCTCCTTCTGAATATAATTTGTTTCGGCCGGTGTTGAACGCACTCACTGGAATACGGTTCACATCAAAGAAGGGTATCCAAAATTGGCTTGATTTATGCTTAGCTGCTAAGCAGGCGCAGTTCTTTTGAAGCTTCAGATGGGCTACACCTTGGATAATATTTTTTGGCATGTTTTCCTTGAATAAGCGTTCAAATTTTGAAAAAAAAAAGATTTTAGTAAAATTTCTAATCATCTCAACTTCATTACCTACTGAGACTCTTCCTACTCTAATTCTTTTTAATCCTTTCAGTTCTGAGACTCCATTTTGAAAAACTATTACTTTTGAAGCTGACTGATTTCTCCTTTCATTGAATATAGTTAATCATGTATTTATACATTTTTATGAAAAGAAGCATTGGAATGCTCGAGAAGTCTCTCAAAATACTCACAATCACTGCCTTAAATTGATAATCACATTTTTTCTAAAGTGGCCCAATATGCCGAACTCTCAAAATAATCGATAAGAATAAGTGTAAAACCCACTTCCCTTTTTTAGCATGAAATATTCAAATGATTTATTTGTTAAACAACAGAAGGTGCAAAATTATTCAAAAAAAATGAATAAAAGAAGTAGAAGGAAAAGGTAAATAAAAAAAACGAAATCAAGTCCAGCAAAGTTAAATGAATAAATCATGTTTGTGCCGTGAAAATGATAATCGCCCATCGACAGGAGGAGAGCGAGCAATGACAATAAAAGCCAACATTACCACCAGAACTCCCCACCACTCCCTGTGTCTGTGACGACGACGAGGACGACTCACTGAATACAACGTTTGAGTGCTGCAGGGAGCAAAGGAAATCACGGATTGCCAAATAAAATTTACATAAATACAGGAGAGAAAGAAAATCTCGAATGAAAATCGAAATGTAAAGGCATTTTTGGTGAGAGGTGCCACCACTCAGTAAGCGCATTTGAGCAATCAATACTTAGAGAGAGCGCCTGGTGACAGCGACAAGCTGTATTATCACTTTGAATTGTCAAAAGAGGGCAACCAACATTATTATCATTGTTGTCATTATGATAAATGACGTGCTTTTTTTTCGCTGCCAGTCAAGTGCCCAAATCACAGACAAATAAACATAATTCGTTTTAAATAAACGTAAAATATGCTCCTAAATAAACAGATGCTAATATTTTTCATAAGAATGCAAGGAAGAGTGACGTAGAACACGGAGGGAGTGTTGTAAATATACATAATATATAACATTTTTTCTCAATGTTTTCTGGAAAAATAAAAATGTTTCAGAAATCCTTTAAAGTTTGGCAGAGGAATATTACTTATTTTTTGAGTAAAAGATTACGTATTACAGTTGATGTCGGCCTGGTGCGTGAAGTCTTCTACAGAGATTATTTCATATCTGGAGCAGACAGCACCAAATACTTCGAAGTTATTTGGAGCAACAATCAGTTGCGGAAGCTCAATGTGAAGAAGAGGTTGAAAAAGACCAATAGTGCCTTCAATGCATGTAAGAAGTTGCTTGAGGTTACGTGGGGCCTATCGTCCAAATAAAAGCATTGGTATTACACAGACAACCGGTAGTCTATAGTGCTATGGTATAGCGGACAGCGGACAGGGTAATATGTAATACATAAAATCACTGAAGCGAATATAGTGGTTCGCTGCACTCTTTATAACAAGAGCGCTAAGAAACTCTCTGAAAGCTGTTCTAAATGTCACTCAATGAACTGGAAAACTTTGCAAAGAAGTTAGAACCCAGGAAACGGTCTACAAACCTCTAAGCTTTATCTGGGAACAAAAGATTTTAAGTCACATTAAAAGAAGATGGATGGCAAAGAAATGTGCAGACCCAAAATTACGAATAAAGTAGAAGCTAGATCTCAGATAACCCATAAAGCAGCAGAAACTTTTTAATATTTTTCAAACAGAGGGCTTCGCGATATGGAAAGCCGCTGAGCTGGTTAACGCTGCAGGAAACCACATGGAAATTGACAACACTTATATATAAACGGCGCTTCGTAACCGCTGGAACATTTTTCGGCTGAGCTCCTCCTACAATTTGTGGTATGCGTCTTGATGTTTTCAAACAAATGCAGGAACCTACAGCTTATTCTGAGCCGCCTGGCAAAGCTACCCACTTGGCTTTTGCGGCGGCAATCCATACGTCGATAACCAGGTGATAATTGAAGCAATAATCTCATTTTGTATAACATTAGAAAACATTCTTAGAAGTACGAAATATTTTATAAGAGGTCAAGAGGTCAAGGCAATTGCATATCTACTGGGCTCCAGGCCCGTACATGAATCGAATTATAATAATAATGAGATTTTTAGAACTTCCATCTGTCTGCCAACAGTACCAGTACAAGAATTACGAAAGACGCTAAAGCTTCTGTACAATGAATATTGCAAGAGAGCGGAAAGTCGCATCAGGGTGAATTGGGATGCTCTATCGGTCTGTGAGGTTTTCAAGAATATGTGCAATGGTAGCGAAGGAAAGCACACCCGCTTTTATCAAAAATCGTGTACTCAAAATACTCTCTTAAAGTGCTAAAAACTTTGAGTCAATTTTATACATATCTTCGAAATACGATACGAAAATAAGCTAAATTTTATTGGAGTACAACCTGTTGGAGGTTTGTGAGCTGAAGTACTGTCCACATGAACATGTAAATAAAATGTTTCTAATTTATTTCCTAAAAAAATTTTCCAGGAACTTGCTCCGATGCATGCCACCAGACATACATATGTATTTCAAATATTTGTATAACGGCTGGATCACTAAAAATTTTCATTTTAAAATTGTTTTAAAAAAGATCGAACCATATTTTTCAATGATTTTGCCTGTTTTGAAATACTGCAACATCCCGGTTTATGATGAAATACCTTCTCATTCAATTTCCTGTTTCAAGTAATGAAAGCGTCCCTGGATGGTTCGCATAGAACTTATCCTTAACGGCTCGCCTCAAAAAATAGTCCAACCGAGTTAAATGACAGTGTTGGGTGATCAGTTGAAATTTGGTATTAAATGAGCATGGCAGTGAAAAAATCAGCATTGACGATAACGGTAGCTGCGACCTCGATTTCGGAGAAATACAGACCAATGATACCACGTGTAGCATATAAAAGTTATTTGTTGAAGACGACGCATTGTCTTTTCCTTGGAGGCGAAGATGAGCATCACTTTATAAGAAAATGTTTCTTTAAAAAAGTTGATCTTCTGCCAAGCGATTTTCAGCGCTTTGAGCGAAGGTTCAGTTCTTTGACCAATTGTACTATATAAACCTTCGTACCGAGGTCTTTATGCAAAAAGTGTGAGAAATGTTTAATTCCTACACGTGAAGTCCAGTTAATGTTGATGACTTTTCGAGTTCACTTTGAGCTACATGTTAGGTTAGTTTCAGCATCCTAAGGTCACCGAATGGGTTCATTTTGATACCACTGAGGAACGCATTTAGCGCCCAACCGCTAGTTCAGCCAATGTGTGGAGTTAGCAAAAGAGAAATCGACGTAACTTTGCAACCGCTATTTAGTTACAGTCCGAAAGGCTGCCGCTCTTAGAGCCTTCAACTTACTCCTCTAAAGTGCGGGATGTTTGCAAGGGAAGTGCGTTAATATCTCAGGTTTTCCCTGCTCCCTATAACTCCGGCAGAGGTCATTTGATGGTACGCACATCCTTTTCGCGTGTCTACCAAATAGAAGATGTCCGTTAAAAAGACCAATCACTGTAAATGCTTCATTCCTTTTTAGCGAGATAAGCTCTTTAGCCCTTCTATTGTTCCAAATTGGTCACATTGTTCTAGTCACATTGAAATAGGTGAGAACATTCCATCTTAAGTTAGAATCTGTAATGAATGAAACTCTTGAAATGAGTTTACAAGTGAAAAGCGGCATGTCCAGACCCTTTCATGTGGCGAAAGTGGAAGGGAAGTGCCCTTCTTTGCGAATTCGTTCGCCATCTCGTTACCTGTTATGCTACTAGATCTTAGTTTCCATACTAGGTTCAAGGAGTACTGCTTGGGCATCTCGTTTAGCGGTTTGCGGCAGTTCTCCACCATCTCTTATGCTATTGTGATGGACCCCTGAGCTCGTTAACATCACCGGAGCTACATAAGCAATATTTTCCTCTGAATGCATGCACTGGACGAGCACGTACCCGAGTTTGTTTTGTCCGATAATTAATCGGTTTGGAGAGCTCGCTGTAGAAATTGCACTAGAAGCTTTGAAAGTAAGTTTTCGACGTTTCCAAATTTTCTTCAAGTCGTCGTAATAGCCTAGTGGTTAACAGTGCGTACTCGGATGAGCGGTCCTTGAGGCGTGGGCCGACCAACACTCAAATTTTAAAAAAATTAAATAATGAAATAAAAATCTTCATCCAACGGCCGTTGGAATTGTAAGTCTCTCCATTTGTTGGGAAACCCTGAAGATGGAAAAAAAAATTGGAGAAGGAGCTCGGTTGATAATCGCTTCAGTGGTTAAAAAAATGTCGAAACTCAATATAATTTCAAAAAGGCCCACTCTGTATGCGGGTATATCGCATTGACATCCCTGGTGACATTAATGACGAAAACCATCATTTGCAGCAGTTCCAATGCCAACCAAAACCTATGAAAACCAAAGATACAATAACGTCATTCATAAATAGAAAATGTATAATGGTATATACGTATGTAAGTATATATAATGGTGTATATATGTGTAAACCACGATAACACCCAACAACATTCCTGTGGCAAGAGCAAACGGCAACATGGTGTCACTCTAAGCAACTTAGGCATCAGTCATTAGCACAACAACAATAAGAGTAAATACCTACATTGCTACTCATATATATTTATGTATGAATGTATGTATATATGTATGTGTAAGCAACCACAATTGTTGGTGCAACATTTCATATTGGTTGTTGCCTGCCTACATTGGCGCAATAAGCAATTTTTATGCCTCATTCAGCAACAGCATCCTTGTACTTATTCCTGCGGTCGGTCGGCCGGCCGGTTGGTCGGTCGGGCAGACGGCTCTATGTTGATTGCCAACAGCGGCGTGCAGACACCACAGATTGTCACGTCATTGTGTGAAATTAGACTCTGCAGCTTTTACCCCTTTAACCGCAGCTAGATACATGTATCCATATATGTTTGTAGGTATATATGTATATACTTAATACATAGCATGTATCTATATTTTATATGTATTTATGTATGTATGTATGTACAATTGTGGTTGTTTAGATATGAGAAATTGCCATATTGCCATCAAAGTCCTTGTCAGCACATAACATACATGCCAACACACAAACATACATACCTACATACATAAACACATCAAACACTTTCCCATTCTCAGTTGGCTTACACATAGCTTAGCTCTTAGCTCCTGCCGTAGCTGCCAACAATTCGATCATCCCAGCATTGACGCTGTCATCGTATTAATATCACATCAATTATCATATCTTCAAGCGTGCTTCTGTGCTTGTTATTATTGTAGTTGTTGTGCGGCAATATGATGGCATGTGCATAAGTGATATCCGGTTTTTATACCATTATCCATTTGGATGCGTTATGCCACATTTTGTGTGGAGAAAATTCCACTTTGTACGAGTATGTTGCGTTGGTTTGTTTTACTGCAGAAAAATTGAAACATTCTCATATTTTGTGTAATTTTCGTAGTGTTGTTTGTTGTTTTTTTTTTTCTATTTTTGAAATTATTTCACTAATGACATCGACATATTTTATCATCATTCAAATTTCCCTGTATACTCGTACATACATATGTATGTTGTGTGAGTTATCGAGTCGTTAAGATGTAATTAGCAAGAGGGATGATTGAAAAAATACTAATTTTTAGTATTTACTCTGTAGGTTTGATTATTGAATACCGAAAATAATCTAAACAGGGTTGCCATCTTTAAATCATTAGGCAAAATAATTCACAACGGGTATGAAATCAATAGAATATTATAGTATTTATTTAAAGTTGGAAACTTTTTCGAAAATAGGGTTGCCACTAATTAAAAAAATCCATTGTCATTTAAAATATTTTCGCTGAAGTTTAAACACTATTTCTTTATGAAGACGGTTGCCAATTAATTTCCAAAACAATAGTTTTGAAATTATTTATTTATATAGGGTGATCCATTACGAGGTTCCCTACCTGAAAAAAAAAGAAACACAGAAAGTTCAAATTTAATGGGAAATGTTTATTATCATTCGAAAGAACATTCCTTGGCATTTATTTTTTGAAGACTATCTCTTTCAAATGTTGGCCGCGGCGCCGTCTCAGATGTCTCAAGAACATTTCGACTGATAACTGATGAATGACACGCGTGATGTTTTGCTCCAAGGCCTGAATCGAAGCGGAATGGTCCGCATAGACTTTAGACTTAACATATCGCCACAGGAGAAAGTCTAACGGTGTGATATCACAGGGTCTTAGTGGTCAATTGACCAGCCCATAACATTAAATTATGCTTACCGAAGTATTATCTCAATCAATCCATGGATTGATGCGATAGATGGTTACGTTCTCAGCGGCATCATTTTTGAAGAAATATGGACCGATGATTCCTGCGGCTTCCAAACCGTTGTTTTATTTTTTTTGGACGAAATGGTAGCTCTTTAATTGCTCCGTAATAAAGTTGAACGCTTTGTAAACGTTGTTCAGTAAGCCTTTCCATGATAAAAAAATATCAAACGACTACGCACACTTGAGATAAAATTAAATTAGCAAGCAGAACATTTCTTGTTAATTTCTTCTATTCTACATACATTAGGCCATTAGAAAAGGTTTATCGCGAAAAAATCGAATAACGCATTCCGGAGGTATGATCACTTAAAGAGTTGAATTTTTGTGTGTTCGAAAATTTTTAATTTTCGTCTGTATTAGTTAATTTTTTGGACGTTACACCTAAATGATAATGCAATTAATATCTTGTTAATATATTTTTCATAGATTTTTTAGTTTATACAATTCAAACTTCTTACTAAAAAACTGAATTTTTTGGGAAAATTTAAATTTTTTTCTTATATTTTTGTTGAGCGATCAGTTCTAATAATTTAGGGATTATACCTATTATTTACTTAAGCTTAGCTGATCTGGTTTGGTCAGCGCAAATAAAATAACTTTATTCCACTATTTGCCCAACGTTTCACTAAATATTTCAGCATCTTCAGGTGCTCCTGTTTATTTACATTGAAAAAAAGTAAACATAAATAAACACATTTTAGTATATGTGTACATATGTACAAACTGAAAAGTTAGAAGAAACTTAAAAAAATCAAAAAGCTGGAAAATCTTTTTTTTACTCACCGCAGATCAACGAAATACTTCAGATTCATAAGATACAAGCTTTCATAGAGGAAATGGTATTAAAATTGCTGCAAAGTCCTGCATTATATTGCAGTATTTCAATTTGAACTTACTTTTTCAGACCAAAATTTTTTTATGAAAATTTTTTGGCAGCACTTTTAAATTTTCTTAGTAATCTTTGAAGTAATTGTAATTATATGTATTAGGTGTACAACTTTGCTTCCGCCGTTTTTTTCAAAAATTAAAAGTCCAGGGCCTTGAGACGTTTTGAAATGGCTTGCTGACTCACTCCCAACGATACGGCAAGCTGTTCTTGGGTTTGTCACGAATCTTCATCAAGCAATGCTTCTAGTTGTTGAAGGTTTTTTCTCTCCCACCACCATGTTTGTCTTCGACATCGAAATCACCAATCACCAACGGCCATTTTCGAGCGTGAATAATACGAAAACAAAAACAACTGTCACTGAAACGGCGGTGACAATTCGTTAGGCACTGTTCACACTCACTTTAGAGGCATTATCATCTATGTATTTCAACCAGCCTCAGCCGGTACAGCCACCTATCGGAAAACGGCGGAAGCAAAGTTGTAGATATAATATTTGGCGCTTTGTAACTGATAAAGCAATTTTTGCCCGAGGTTAGAAAATTTTAAATAAATATTTGCATTTTCTTTTGAATAAGTAGATTTGTAAGAAATCTTAATTTCCGACTGTAGGGTGCCAGTCCCAGGAAGAGTAAATTTTTATAGCATTCGAATCCTTGATCAATTCAAACCAAATATCGAAATTCGAAGAAAACATGATCAATAATATGGAAATTACCCCATTCTGCGGCACTTTCTTTGTAATGCCCTAGTTTTATTGTGTAGGTTGAAGTCTCTAGGGCAGCGACTCTTAGATACTCGTGCGAAATAGCTGGTGCAAAGATATGTCGATTGGTTTGGTTTGCAAACTATAGACGTTAGTTTGACTAGCAGCTGGGAATAGCTATGTCCTTTTAGTGGGCTAATGCCCAGTAACCATTTCAACCAAACCTAACCTAACATGTCTAAGCCAAAATTAGGTTTTTATTGTATTTGGAAAATGAAATAAATTAGATTTATACTATACAAAATTAAAAATAGTATATTTAAGAAATTTGAGTCTCTAACTTAATCGATCCAATTTTTATAAGGATTTAAGTTGAAATTCAATGAAATATCTGAGTATAATCAGACAGCCATTAGTTGAAATTGGCGCCATTACATTCGTTCTTATCATTAATGGTGCCTTCGATAAGATAATTTGTATGTTTAAATGTATGTGTATGTGTGAGTGAGTGTGTATGTGTGCGTATCTCCACTGCACATATGGAATTTCACATTTACCGATTTCATCTTTAAATTCTCATATTTCTTCTTATCATTCGTACAATTTCCACTATTCTGCAGACACATATGGCAAAGTTCTTGTATTTCGTAAGTATTTTCACCTCGCCTCTTATTATTTCTTATTTCCTTTTCACTCACATCGGTCGATTTGCATTCGTAAATGGCATTTTTGTCTTAAGTGCAAGACGGTAGCGAGAAGAATTTCGTTGTGCCATGCAAAAAAGAAGTAAAATGTTTGAAGATACCTTTTGACACTGTGCACGTTACTTTGCCATGTCGACGTGGCTGGGTGGAAGCGCGCATATATGCTCGCATAAATACATATATGTTCGTGTGGAGCTTTTTGCGGCAAGTAAGTATCAGAATTTCCAAAGAAATGGCGAAAAAAGATTTTGGAGAATTTCAAAATCTTTAAGGACACACCACAGACCGTCTACTCTGTCGTTGTTTTGTAGGCATGCGGCATCTACACGAGCATGTTGAACATTGCTAAATGACATAAATTTCCATGGCTTAGTTGTGGCTGCAACCAACGCAGATGTTGCAATAGACACAGCCAGCTCTCTGCCCAATATCAGACGGTACATAAATATCACCGAAATTTAAGACTCAAAACTGCTGAAAGTAGTGAAAATAGTCAAAGATTTCTACTAGGAATATTGAATTAAGCAAAAAGACTTCTTAAATGTCACAAATATATAACTTAGAATTTATACCGATGCGTTACTTAGCTTTTTTGGACTACTCAAAAACTCAAGGTAATCCCATAATTCAGCTCTACACTCCTCGGTATAAGTCCTTCTGGAGTTATATTTAGATAGTCTACCAAGTTACTCAGCCCTTCCTATCCAACAGAAGATGAAGCTTTCTTCCTTACGTGTTTCTTAACCATTTCGTCCTTTCCTTTTTAAAACATGTTCCACGTAGGGTGAAGGTAAGCCCAGACATAATATACCTTGCTCTGTTTGTTGCTTTTAACCTAAATTGGCCACCTTATTTCAATTATTTGTATAAATATTAAATAATTCATAGACTTGCCCATCCCCTCACGGTTATTTTTTAATGTTCTTCCATTATTTCTCACTCGCTCTCGATGTGAAACGCTAACCAATGCGACGGACTGATAGAAAATAAGACTTTCGGATCCTCACCATAAACGAACTCCCAATTATGTACTGTAGTCCATTCGGAATTTCCTCTCCGCACGCGTTTATATCCGACCATAGCGCGCCATTCGCCTTTTCTTTTAGCCGTTCGACGGGGAATTGGAGACAACAAGTGAAGGAAGGTCCTTCTTCACGTGCTTTACCAAAGAATGGAGATCTTCCTCTACCTTTATTTTTACCACCGGTAAAAGTATCGAGTATTTTCAGAGTTGGAGTATTTTGGTCCATTCGGATAAGATAACCTAGCCAAAGAAGTCCCTGTTTGTAAATTCGCTAAATAATATTAAAGATATCGTAAAGCCTTGCCGACACAGAGTACCATAAATCTATAGCGAAAGCTTTAACTTACAGGCTTGTAAAGCAGACTCCAAGGCTTTGAAAACTGACTGATCAGATGTTGTCATCGTATAGCAGAACGGAAATGTTGATCAACTGGTAGAGTCTAATTCTTCTTTGTCAAGTAGACTCTTCTTGTAAATTTCTTACCCAGTTCAAAGTAGCATCCGTACACAAGAGAAATTCCGAGTTGAACTTACAGGTTGCGATTAGTTTTTATACTGGTCCCAGATAGACGAAATGTGTTACGGGTTACGGTTATGACTGTAAATAGTAAAGAACGAGCAAAAGTGTAAATGCTCTGAATGTTTGTTTGACGACTAAGGATATTTCGTTTTGTCCTCATTTACTACCCGACCCTTTCAGCCATTTACGTTATTCAGTTTATAGAAAATGGAACTTACGATGCAGTTGCTAAGGCCAATCATGTTAATATTATCGGCACATACCAGCAGTTGGTCTCTCTCTACCTAGTTGAAGAAGTTTGAGACCTTGTTTGGAATCAAGCTGTTCAAAGGGGCGTCAGCTTGCAGCTTCGGAGAAGTATTGGCGGGATATCGAACTCAGATATTGCGGCATAGATATAACTGCCTTTCGATGAGAAGGTGGCTTGACTTGGTTTTGTCATGTAAATATCTGGACCGTGCAATTGCTAGTTTTAAAATCACTCTGCTAAGGCCCAATGAGTTCATTAAAAGTTTTATTCTTTCACCCAAAATGCTATACAGGTGCGATATTGAGGAGGTTAATCTTACTATAATTGACCCAGACTGAGTGGTACCTCTCATGTGGTTTGGGCAGAGCACATACACAGGTTTCGAACGTCGGGTATGCTTTACTCTGACCACATTCAGCAAAAAATTTGATCCACCTTTTGTAGTACTGATATATTTGAACAACTCAGCCATCAATTCATGATTTATCAATTACCTTTTTATGGCGGGCAAATTCCAACTATTCCAACTTTGTTTTAGTCGAATGACGGAACGTCTATTCTATCGTTATGGACTGGGTCTTCCTGGTTCGCCATCTTCTGGTGGTTCATTTTCACTGCCATTCACGAGGTTGGCGAAAACTAATATGCTCCAAACGTCAGCTAGGACACCACCTTCCTTGTTCCGCTGGTATAAATTCAGAAAATTTCGTTCTCCATACTTTACCCAGCTCTTCTCTCATAACTTAATATTTGTGCGCCAAACTCGAAGTGACAGACGTCTTTACAACTACACAATGCACTGTACCTCCAAAATAAATATGAAACACATATGTTGCATAACTGAAGCTCAGCATTCATGCGTTGATAAATGTCGCCCTCAAATGTATAGTTAAAGAGAGAGTGTGAGAAGTGTGTTCTGCAGCCGTTAAACATCATTCTTTTCGTATATTCGCCACTTTTCACAATTTATGATCTCAAATACTCGTATTTGTGTTTCTTTTGTTATTCTTTCTTCTTCATTCACCGCCCACAAAACGCAGTTATTTATTTTGAAATTGATTTAATTTGAGATCTCCACATGAGCACGAGCACGAGCACGTTGAAGTTGTTGGAGAGAACGTCAAGCAACAAGTGAGAAATGCATTGAAAAGCTCAAGCTCAAGCGTTGCTCTTGGTGTTGGTGTTGGTGTGTAGCTAAAATATATTGATAAGTTATTTGACAGTTGAGTGGTGTAGTGGTGCAATTACTTTCAAATAACTGTAAAGTTTGACATATGAGTTTGTTCAACTGAAATTGCAATTATATGGAAGTGTTATTGTGCACTTCATACAGAAGAAATATGTATTTTTTTCGGTGTTTTCCATCGAACTTTCTATTGGAAAAATAGTGCCAGAGCGAGCGATGAAACTTTTGTAAAAGTCATATTCGTCAGTGAGCTTGGCTTGTCTAGTGATTTTTGAGATTAGCGTCCAAACCAGTACGAGGGGCAATGAAATGTCCAAAATACAAAAGAAGAACCGAGAGAAACCCTTTTAGCCCACGCTCTCAAATTACGTGTGACAAATTTATATGTTAGGTAAGGTTAAACTGGTGGACCCATCGAGTCTCACTTAGCCGATACGCCACAGTGTTGTCAGTGACACAACATAAGACAAAGCTACATCATTTGTTGTGTCTCTAGTTTGAAGAACATTATTGTACTCTTTGCTCTTTGCTTCGTTTCCTCCGTCCATTAAACATAGCTTTTATCTGCAAAATGGACGCTCACAGGTTACGTGCCCCAATATCTCCACACATGCTCTAAATTCCCTGCGACAGTTATCCTCCACCATACTAAGAATAAAGGCATGCGAGGCTAAAAGCAAGTGCTCCGTCAAAAATTGTACTAGCAGCTTGAAGTCCAGCCTCGTTTTTGCTAGTAAAAAGTTTGTACGTTTATCATCATATGTTTAATATCGTAGTCTTCGCAATTATGCAGCCCTTTTTTCGTTTTCAAAGTCAATAGGCGAAGCAAGATTACTTCTTGTACTTGCTTCCTTTGTTGGAGTTGAACGTCCAGTCATATTCTAAAAGCACATCTTCCTTAGCCAGTTCGTCAGCTATCTCATTGCCTTCGATATCTGTTTGACCTGGCATCCTGTAAATATGAATGCTTTTTTCTCAGACATTCTTGTTATATAGCGCTACCATAGCTGACTTTATGTTGTGACTAAGACCTTAATTGCCGCTTTGAAGGACTGCAGCTCGCAGTACCTCTGCCGCCATTATGATATCGACCGAAATATGTCAAGAGAGAGATATAGTGCTGCTTAAGTAATTCAATAAAAAACAGCTTTGTACCTGACAAATTTACAGTGCGACTGGAAATATATGTCCAGACTTGTCAGATGGTTAAAGGAAAACGTTTATCGAGATCGGACCTTTGGAGACCCGGAAAGCAGTCGAAAATTATTATCTTAGAGACTTACTGGTGTGCATACTTCACTGGCAAACTTTATTATTTACCTGCTCTGTTATAGAATAGTGACCACTTTCGTCGGAGCATCTTTGATGGCCAGAAGTTCTAATAAAGGAACACCTCAACGCGGTATTCTCTCATCGATGCTTGGGGATTTTGAGTATGAGCTCACCTTTTACTGAAACTAAGTGGTTAGGAAAGGGTGGTTTGGTAACTTTCATAGTCATAGTGAATAGAAAGGTAATTTTCCAAAAACTATGGATGATCTAGTGCAGGGAATACTTCGTAAGATATCCTTCTGATCGAATAGCTGCGAATCTTATGATAATTCAAAGAGGGTAGAACTTGTTTTCTGCTGCAGGAAATATAAAATTCTATAAGTGAGTAATTCGGTGCTAAATAGAGGTCACTAAAGTCTGGTATTCGAAGCAATGGTTCGGAAAGAGTATGTAGATCACCATTGTTGATGACTGTAAAGGAACCACAGAGTGGTGCTTAAGACCCAGTATCTTCATCTTTTATCGATTAAAGAAATCAACATTAGTGTGGCGTTTAGAACCACTACAAACGAGACTTCTTGTCATTTTGGTATTTGATTTGTCAGTATATCAGTTGGCAGCGCAGTAGTAGTTGGACATATAGAAACACTCAAAATGTAGTTCAAAACCTAATTCAAAGGCCTTACCGTCCACTCTTCAAGAAAAGAAAAACAAAGAGCTATCAATCAGCAGGACACGCACTTTGCTCCACAGCAATACAGACCACAGTAGTGCTACTTTGGGTAACTGCCAACCTTTATGACACTGATCCTCGACAGGAAAGAATCGGGAAGCCAATATTATGTAACCCTTGCTTATTAAAACTGCCGGAATTTCTTAGTTGATATAGTCGATGTTGATGATTAGATCTTCTTACCGAGAAGTATAGTTATTTAGGTGTCAAACTAGCTGAGGGCGATCTATGTTCCAAATATTAAGCGAATCAAAATTGAAATTTTTCCAAATAGATCAGTGCCGACTTTACTTCCTGAAGAGCCACCTACCATTCTATTCCATTCCAGACCCACTTAAAGGCATATAAAATCTCCTCGATCGTAATTTGACCAAAAAGTAGCCTTTGTATCGATCTAAAATTAACAGACTTCAACCGGTAAGGATATTGCGTGTGGGATAGGATTTTCAATCTCAGCGTTTAAATGTAGTTTTTGACCATTATAACCAAGTGGAGTCGAGCGTTGTCATGTTGCAATGTCACTTAAACTCATTAATTGTAGTCGATAACGTTTCGAATCTATAGTTTCGCCCGGTTTTGGCAGCTCGTATTGCCCGTCTAGCTTGTAGGCAAAGAAAAGCTTCACTAGACTTGGTTTAGTGTTTTTTCATCTTGAACCCAATTTCTTTGCTTTAGAACAAATTCAAATTACTTTAAACGAATGAAAATTATTTTCTGAGTCACACCCAATGGTTTTGTGAGTTCTGCTTTCATTTGGCATGAATCTTGATCCAGTAAAGCCGCAATTCCTCATATCCAAACTTTTGGGTTTGGGCAGAACGCTTTTTGCCCTCGACGCTGAAATCATAACTTCCGAAGCGTCGAATTCACTCTTAGCAGTCGGCGCAAATTTGACTTAAACTTCCACAGACATTCTATGAGCTTCAGCTTTAGCTTAGATTACCGAGTATGCTGCAAGATCTGTGGCAAAATGGATCAGAAACAGACGATTTTCATCCACTTTACTTTTGACTCGCTTTAAGCAGAGTAGACCACGGCTTTGAGGGATAGACTTTGTCGTATGACCGAAGCTAAACTAAAAAACTGATTTAAATTTATACAGGAGTATCAGTGGATGAAAAAGGAGTAGTCGTGAGGCCAGGGAAATTTTTCTGTTATCACAAGAGACCTTTTTAGGATAAGGTGTGTCAATCTACCTACCTTTCATATGCAATTATATTAAAAAAACTAAAAACTTCGTTCGGTTTTTATCTAAGGGATGACATTATTGTCTATAGTACTAGTGTCATACTATACGGTGCTGAAAACGTGTTTATTCGCGCGAAAAGTTTGTCTTTGATAGTTTTTGGATTGATTGACTGAGTGTGTTGTGGGCGCTCGTCAAAGATGGACACCAGCAAAGAGAAAATTCGCTATATTTTACAATTTTTCTTCGATCAAGGCGAAAAAGCAGCCAAAAGGGCTGAAAAAATTCATTTAGTTTATGGGCCCGATACTGTAAACGAACGTGTAGCACAAAAGTGGTTTGCTAGGTTCCGTTCCGGTAATTTCGATGTCAAAGATGCACCACGCGTCGGGAGGCTTGTCGTCGAAAATTGCTATAAAATCATGGAAATAGTGGAAACAGACCGTCACGTGAGCACTTATTTAATTGCTGAGGAACTAAAGATAAGTCCGAAAACCGTTTAGAACCATTTGCATAAAAAACAGAACGAACTTTTTACGTAATATATATTTATACATACATATATATTGTAACGATTTTTCTTAATAAACCTCGATGATTTCCCTAATCCTTCGAGTTCGATTAGTGGATTGTTAAGTGATAGTCATCAAATTTATCATTTTCACTTTGTATTTTTGACACCAACGAGTTTACTTTGCAACTTACTAGCGCTGTGTTGGCTGCTCTCTTAAATACCCCACTGATTGCACATATCCAGCTCTGGAAATTTCTGACATGCTCTTACGATATACAGAACAGTCGATAATCGCCCTCTAGAATATACTTTAGTTATCGACGTGCCATTTTCATTTCTCATTTGTATTTTGCATTTTTGACACAGTATAATTTTAAGGTTCAACAAATTTATTTGTTATTTTCCAAAGCTACTTAAAACGAACTGAAGTATTTATTTTAACGCAGTCAAGTTAATTTCTAGCAACTGTAACTGATGTTTGTCTGTATATATTATTGCTTTTGCTCCTTTCGTTATTCCTTTTCATTAAACAAACTAACGAGAGCATGCAGAAACAATGACGATGGCAAACAAAAGCCGGAAATTAGTAGAACTTTATCAGTCGATGGTAGCAACAACAACAACAACAACTTAAATAGTTTCAATGATATGATTTGTTGTTTTTATACATTTATATTTATTTTGCATTTGTTGTAGTCCTTCAGAGACTTACAGTACATTCAACATAGTAAGTTTGTTACCGTTGTTACAGTTTAATTAAGTGCAACAAAAGCGCAAAACTAACTGAATTACTGGCAAATACATACATACAAACATATTTACATGCAAATCGACATATTATTGTTTATATGAAATTGCAGAAATATGTTGGCAAGCTACAAAAAAAAAGTGAGGCGCCAAGAAAGTCTGTTGTCTTGTTAATTAAAAGTGAATTTCTGCTGGAAAATCTCTTTAGTTAGACATAAAAAGTTTAAACAATTGCAAACATTTCAAAAGACAAAAGTTTGAAGACGAATGCATTAAATAATACTTTATAATTTCTCAAAGAGAATATTTACAAAATTTTCATTACATATTATTCTCTGTTAAAAAGTGCGAATGCGTATTTCTGGAAAACAAAGAGCTCAAGTTTTTTCTCAAAGCATTTCAATATTAACTGTAATATGCTGGTAGTTGTGTAGTATTTGCATAAAATATAAGTCACTTGATGTACTTTCGCCTCTTAAGGTGAAGAAGAGTCAGAGTCATTGAGTATGTGAATGATCAGGAGGCTATATAAAGTGGTAAATTCCACCAAAAAGCCCGGGTCTATAGCATATACGAACGATTTGCCGGTTATAGTGAATGGTAAATTTTGTCAAAAAAGGGCTCAGGTCCTACTCGGGCGATCTCCAGCAAGTTCATTAAGCATTTCATTCCATTATGTTGCTGTTGTTCCTAGAACCAAAATGAGCCGAACTTGATTCTGTTCTCCTTCCTCATTACCTCACTATGAGTGATCTGATCGTACATGATGAGATCGTTGTCAGTACAGCTTGGCTGGCTCTACAAATTACTATATTATGTTGATGTTGCGGGACTTAGAACAAAGAAAGCAATACTTAAATTCTTTGCTCTAAGTCCCGCAATTCTTGTATCATTGCCATTTGCAGCCTTCGACACCTTACGTGTGAGTGTAGTTTTGTTTCTTTATTTTTCAGGGATTGATTCCGTGATATTTTTTCTCTATTTCGCAAAGCAGTTGATGCATATACCTTATCAGTTCTTCATCACATTGCTCGGCCGGCAATCCATCAGCCGCTTTGAAGTTTTTCATGTGGGAAATTGCTATTTGAACTTTTTATAGTCGCGTTTGCCACGAGGGTTCGAATCTCGACATAGTCGGGTAATGAAGTATCTTTTCCATCGTCCTCGATTTGGGTTTCGGATTCGCCAGTGCCTGATGTTGCAATTTCACTACCATTCAATAGGTAGTGTTCCTCTATAAATTCAATATACTCTGGGCATCAGTCATTAGATCACCTCTTACAAAATTCTGCTCCAGTCTTGAAACCTTCTCTAAATAGACGAATATTTTCATAGAACTTTCGAGCATTACCATTGTCGGATAGCTTCTTAAGCTCTTCATACTCACTCATCTCGGCCTCTTTCTTTTTTGTGAGGTAGGAAGCCTGCATTCTCTTCACTTCAATACGGTAGTTCTTATCGCATCGGCTGTTTTTGCGACCTTTCCGAAATCCAAAAGTCTCGCTTTCAGCTGAATGCCGTCCTACAGTTCCTAGATACCGAGTTGCTGATGAGTGTAAGAGAACAAATCGAGTAGTAAACCATTTTGCAGTCTGTTGACGATGTCGAACCTTCATTGAGTTTGTTCTTTGATACATAGAGGCGGGCGCGTATCTTCGCTGCAAAAAGATAGTCGATATTGGGTCCTCGGAGTGTACGCACGTCAAGAACACTGGATACATGTCGTCCATCAATCACAGCATGATCTTTCTGGTTGTGTGTTTTTCGATCAGGGGGCAGCCAGGAATCTGGTACTACAGAAAACCATATTTCGAGCTCCGGCGAAGTCGAATGGCCTTAACCCATCTGGAGATGCTTCATTGTGGAGGCTGAATTTTCCTACAGTCGGACCAAAAATACATTACTTGCTCACCCTGGCGTTAAAGTCGCCAGGCACGAAGGTAACACTCATGAGTACTTTCCAGGCGCTCATAAAAGACATTTATTGTCACATCGTCTTTCTCTTCCGTCGCTGCATGGGTGCAAATCGACGATATTTGAAATAGTTTTGCTTTGAAACGGATTTCGGCGAGACGTTCATCCATCAGGGTGAATGCTAGTGCTCGGCAACGAAGTCGCTCACCCACTACGAATCCGACACCAAATTTTCGGTCCTTGTCTATGTAGAAGGTGTCATAAGGACCTACTTGCTTCCGGTCTTGTCCCGTCCATCGCTCTTATTGGACGGCGGTGATGTCAGCTTTTATTTCTGCCCCAGTCAAGGGGCCGGATATTCCAAGTGCATGCCCTCAAATCGTGATCCTTAATTCGTTTGCGGGGGTCGGTATCAAAAGGGGCGTATAATAACTTTCTTGAAGCTGGTTTCTACGTGGTGGGTTACACAAACCCACTAAATGAGTAAGTTAATTTTTTTTACACATTCATTTAGCAAGCCACTTGCTTCAAAATCCACGCCCGCTGGACGCTGCACCTCTGGTGAACAGACGCAGTATTCAGACTTCAGCGAACCCTTAAACCGAATAGGTCGGAGTGGCTCCACTAAAGCTTCCTCTCTTTAACCCGTCACCCAAGGTACCACAAAGGTTGCTCACGTTTCTGTGTGTCCGACGCAAGAGTGGGGATTGCTGGATACCCAGAAACCTGACTACATTTCCCCAAGATATTTTATTTCAAATATGGGTTTGAATAGCGGCTCTAAGTATCCACAGAAGTATCACAATGTGATGATGCCCAGCTAATCTAAGTCTTGATCCAAGGATAAATAGTCATATTGCAGCTACTCGCACAAAGGGTATTACGTAAAAATACAACTACAGCTATAAATTAGTCTGCAGTTAACCTTAATAAAATAATTAATTTTATAACTGCACTCGGCACTCGGCAGGGATTGTCAAGTCTTCTGGCATGAAATAAAAGCTCTTCATAAAACTCCATTGCCCGTTCGAAAACCAATTAAAATAAACTGTAGGTCCTTTCATTTTTTGGAAAAATATCCGGACGCATACCACGATACGCTGACTGTTTTTTTGATGGCAGGAGGATACATCGTCTTATCCTCGGTCATTTCTTTCCAATCGGCTGGAAATTTTATTTAATATTACCGACAGTGGTTGTCTTTATGTAATTTACATAAATTGCTCTCTTTCCACATTATTTGCGAAGCCGAGGCAACCCTAATGCTTTTCTAAACTTTCAATAATGGCGATAGAAAAAAACTCAAAATACTTATTATTACCATCAGCGCCAACACCTGCAACATTCGATTGTTTCACATGCATACGTACATACATACATATACCATATATCTACCAATAAATGGCGGCTACAACATTGTATGCCATTTAGTTTCAGCCTATTTGGGAGCGCGTTGACAGTGACATGCGCGCTTGGCATGTTTTTCCGCTGTTATGCAGCCATTGTTACTCATACGCCCCACGGGAAATTAAGCTCATTCACACATGTGCGAGGAGGTTAACGGTGATGAGCTAGGTAAGAACAATAACAACTAAAACAACAAAAAATTGACATTGAAATATTAAGGCAAAGCATATTGTTTATTTCGTAACTATGTTTATATATAATAATGTCTGTATGTTTGGCAGTGTTGTTGGCTTTGAAAGTGTTGCCGTGTTATTGCATTAAAAGTGCGTTGGTGCATTTGTTTGCTATTTCTAATGAAAATTGATGCTTTTGTTCTAATATTCTTGCGCAGCTGACTTGACTTTCCGTTTAGACATAGACATATACATACACACTCATACATATATGTATAAACAGGAAAATTTATACTTTTATCAGCATTTCCCTGCTGACAAGTTCATTAAATTCTCTTTTGTTTAAAAGTTGCTCTATGAAAATAGCAGCAATATTTGTATTTGTTTTTGTAACTGACATTTACGCAACCATTTATTATAATCTTAGTTATTTTGCTAATATACAAATATTTACATACATACACAAACATATATACTCGTATACTCGTATGTATTCATTGTGTTTTTCAATTAGTAAAGCTTCATAAAATGCCTTATTGTTGCTTTAAAATATGCATAAAATATATTTATGTACTATATAAAGGGTGGTTAAATTGTAAGGGCCGATGTTGAATGTGAACCACACCTAAACGCCAAGTTTTTTTCCGAATTTAATTTGACGTTTCTCTATTTCAGACTTACTCAATTTGAACCATGGAGAGATACACAATCCAACAACGTGTTAAAGTTATCCAGACTTATTATGAAAATTTTCGAAGAAAATCATCTTCAGTGATGAGGCACATTTTCACCTCAGTGGATTCGTCAATAAACAGAATTGCCGCATTTGGGCGAATGAGAATCCAAGAGTGATTGTCGAAAAACCAATGCACCCACAAAGAGTGACTGTTTGGTGCGGTTTATGGGCTGGCGGCATCATCGGGCCGTATTTTTTCCAAAATGAGGCCGGTCAGGCAGTTACTGTGAATGGTGTTCGCTATCGTGAGATGATAACGAATTTTTTATGGCCACAATTGGAAGATATGGATGTGGACGATATGTGGTTTCAGCAGGACGGTGCCACTTGCCACACAGCTAACGAAACAATGGCTCTTTTGCGCAACAAATTCAATGGCCGTGTTATCTCACGTAATGGCGATGTCAATTGGCCCCCAAGATCATGTGATTTGACACCGTTGGACTTTTTTCTCTGGGGTTATTTGAAAGAAAAGGTATACGTCGATAAGGCAGCAACAATTCAAGAGCTAAAGGATGAGATAATTCGGCACATTAACGGCATAGAAACTCCATTATGCCTCAGCGTCATCGAAAATTTGGACCATCGTATGGAGGTGTGCCGCCGAGGTCGCGGCGCTCATTTGGTCGATATTTTGTTACATACATAATTGAGTAATACCAATATATCATAATAAAATAAAATTTCAATAATTTCCTAAATAGTTTGTGTTTTATTCAAAATCAACATCGGCTCTTGAAAATTTAACCACCCTTTATGTATATATATACATATGTATGTATGTATGTAAAAATTTATTAAATTATTCATCAAGCGTTGTCTTGGCTAATTCAATTTGACAGGTAGATTTTATTTATTTAGGTAACTAATAGCACAACATTGCCAGCAGATAGTTTTGTTAATATTGTAAATACATATATACCAAATATACATATATAATATATGAAAAGAAAATTATAATCAGATTTATATTCAATAGTTATTGTTTTTTTGTTAATTTCATGATTTCAGTTATTTTCACTAAATTATTCAACAATAACGTAGTTAATTTTCATGTATCGAAATCAAATTAGAAATTAGTAATCCTTTTAGAAATATTTAATAAAGCATTCAAAAATTATTGAGGAAAAAATTTTGCCAGTTCATTAGCTCTCAAATGTAGATACGAAAAAGTGGTAAGCAGCGAGGGTTAGGCGGCTGTGTTATCAGAAAAGTGTGGTAATAGTGAGTGATTGGAAAAAGATCAATAAAAACCAATTCCCAAAGAAGAATGGCAATAGAAAAACGTTAACGAAGCCAAAAGAATAGAACAGTCTTTTAAAGTATACCCAAAATGCATCAAAAGCTGTTGGGAAAAAAACAAAGAGAAGTTTAAAAGAACCTTCTGACACCGATGGAAACTCAGAAGGAACAGGGTAGAGAAAGTAATTTTCCCAGAGCTCTGCTATCCCAAACTACATCCAGTGGGCGTTTATTGAACGATCTAAAACTTGTGATCTCGTCGCTGAATATCTCTGAGTTGAGTTGCTGATCAGATCGACTAGCGCACATAGGTCTGAAAGCCTGTTGTGATGCCGCTGTGGAGTATTTCTCACCTTCTCAGATGTACGAACTATTTCGTTGCTAGACAGTGACAGAAGTAGTGCTCGACAGACTCTTTCTCTAGTTCGTCTCTTTGTCGTAGCTGTAAAAATCAATGGAGAAGTATCCCATTCTCCTACCCTGAAGTCCCGTAAAATAGTGTCCTGCTGTTGATTTAATGGTAAACAGATCTAGGTGCATCAGATCCCTTGATTTTTAACGTTCAGCACAGGCCAAAACTGTCTAGTCAGGTTCCTTCGCTAATCCATCTGGTGCTGGCCGTTTTGTTGAAAACCAGCTTTGGTCTGAGTTTTGCGGTAGACAATGGTAAGCCCACGACGTGCGTAGAGTTTATTGTAGTTAGAGCTCATCCGCTCTAGAAGTGCCTGGGATGTCTCTATATCCGAGCAACCAGACCGCGGCTGTTTTACTTCTAGCTGAGAGCTTTTTTTTAAAGAGTTTCCGCATTTCAGCGCTACTTTTGATGTGGTGTTTTTACATTGGAGTTATCTGATGGCAGCTTGGCTATTCGAGTATACACGGATTGTTGGTTTACAACCAGAGATCCGGCAACCATTCTGCCGCTTCCTTGATTGCAATAAGTTCTGTTTGGAAGACGCTGCAGTAGTGTTCTCTCTGTAGTAGGTGAGTGAATTCCACAGATTTCCACGTGTTAAGAGCCATTCGTAAAGATGGCTTTGCCACACTGATCCGGAGCATTAGCAATTCCCCATTCAGTTCTGTCCGGGATTTTTGTTGAGGAAAAGTTGCCAAAACGGTACTGGATATCTTTATGAACACTCACTTGCCGGGTTGTTTTATATGTAAACTGAATCGAAATATAATGCAGTGTCAGCCGCCCTATTTCTTTCCGATAAAATTATTTCAACGAAATAAGTCTCCAGGATTGGATGGAATGAGGCTCACTGAGCTACAAGAGGCTGAATATATTCTATACACATTTTTATACAAAACCTACAATATTCGTCTTTGCGGAGGGTACATTCCTTTTGCATTGACCAAAGCTTAACTTATTTTTATTCCTCCTTCATATCCAATCTGTCTACTCTTCATAGTCGTAGGAAGATGTTTAGAGTATAATTTTTAAGTAAATTGATAAGAGGTGTTATCAATAGCCTATTTCTACTTATCAAGCTTAATTTTAACATTCTTTTGAGATCATTTAGACACTCTAGGCCCCTTCCATTGTATTCAAGCAGAACAAACTTTGAAATGTCCGAACCGATATTTGTGTAACGATTTTAAGATTCACTCCGTCAGCATGGATTTCTCTCACTCGTTTTTCTGTATCAAAGCCGACTTACTAAGAGCTTTAAATAATTAAGTAATTTATTTCTCATTTTCTATGTAATTCATAACAGCTGATGAGCAAATCTGTAATTTTTTAATGCAAGAGGTAAGTGTAACCGCGACTTTCCGTGATCGGTATCAGGTTCAGGGCAGTCCAGACTGTCACTGGTTTTCGATTACCGGCTTGTTGGATTTTTCGCTTATCTCCTTCAGGCGCGGCTCTCGGTTGGTTGGGCGGGAGGTGTTTAACGCTGGGCTCGCGTTCGATTAAAAAAGACGGCCGAGCTAATCACATGATCCGTAAAGATTTTTGCTCAGTAGCCTCCTCTAATTTTTCCTAAAAATCTTTGAAAGAGTGCTTTACTGTTTTATATGGCAAATGCTACCATCGTACAGCATCTCAAGGAAACAACACGCCTACCCAAGGGAAAATCCAGCAATATAGTGGTATATGATATCATTGGGTATATGAAAAAGAGCTTGCCATGAAGAAACATAACGCTTGTTATAGACATTTTCGTAGAGGCAGCTTTTAACATTATTCTTCCCGGAATCTGTAATGGAAACTCTTTAAGAAATGAAATTCGAGTAGCGTGACGAGATGAAGCTTGTTGATCCTATCCAAAGGAACACGATTATGTTTGAAGAAATGAGCAGCGCCTGCAGCACTGAATACACCAAAAGAAGTGCCCTGATGGAATAGTGTGTCGCCACTCTTGTGCATATAGGCTGATTTGGGAACTAGACAGCATCTCATTGTCCCAGCAGTAACAGGACAACGCACCAATTTAATGTGATCTACTTCAAAATGCCATTTATACACCAAAAACCTAAATAGTCCTTCTTATCGAGGTATACAAACCACCACCTTTTAAACCAAACCTACGTAGTTAGATAAATATCACTCTCTCAACCGAAGGCAAATATCTCGGGATAATCTTAGCTGCCACATTCATTTTCAGCCGAAGCAGAACGGCAGAAAAGTGGAGGAAGGCTACAACTGTAATTTACGCTTACCAAGCGGCTATTGGCAAGAGACAGAGTCGATAACAGATTAGGCTGTGCGATTCGCTGAGTGCTCTGAATTAGTACAAGTCTCATGGTCAGACCCTTACCCAGTCTTTTATTGTAAGTCATTGTAGGACTTACCGCAAATATGAACAGACGTTCGAACAAATATTACATCTACGTGATCTAAGTGCCCAGTTACAAATTATCTAATCATCTTAAGGTTATTGATCCGGCGAAACTACGAGCATTACATCAGCAATTTTCGCCAAACAAACTTTTTAATGGTGCTCCATCGTGCTTAGTTCTCGATAAAAGACTTTCAGATACATTTTTATGTCAATTCAACTATTATGAAGTGTTTTCTAGTGGATTTGTCCTCTCCAGTCTTCTCGGAAATTGTTATTGCGGAGAAGGAGCTACTCGGTGATAGCTCACCGGTTTACTAAGGAAATGAAGTCTGGCTTGTCGAGTACACCAGAGCGCCCCAAACTCGAGTGGACTAAGAAACCATGTTCCCTGAGCCTAACCGTGACATTTAGTGCGATTGATCTGCCTACTTCTTCACAGGCACTATATAGCGCCATATACAGTGGGAAGCAAAAGTGATTCCACGATCAACGTTTTCATGTTTGAGCTCACATAAATATTAAACGAATAAAGTAAATGACAAAAACCCTTTTGTTATTGAACACCTTGTTTATTTTTTACAATAAGGAGTATATAGTAAAATAGAAAAAGAAGAAATGGAATAGTTATGATTTAAAAACCAAAACAAGCAGCTTGTACTCAGTTTTGCACCATTTAAGACAAAATACAAAATAAATTCATTATTAATATTTGGTCCAGAGACCCTTATTTTCTATGACATTTTTCATACGTTTCACTTCACTTTCAACTAATTTTTCGAATATTCCTTTCGGAATATTATTCCACTCTTATTCAACACGCCCCCAAAGACCGTCCAAGTTGGATGGGGCTGATTGATACTGTCCGAGCCGTCGCTTTACGATTGACCATAGGTTTTCAATCGGATTGAGGTCGGGACTTTGCGCTGACCACTCCATCATCATTAAATTTTGGTTTCCGAGCCATTCTTTAACAATTTTCGCAGTGTGCTTGGGATCCCCATCTTGCTGAAAAGTGATTTCCTGCTCTGGGTACGCACACAGGTTAAGAAAATGGGGAAGATGGGTTTGCAAATTGCTCAAATAGTCTTCCTTTCTCATAA
Source organism: Ceratitis rosa (assembly GCA_037013455.1). Taxonomy (NCBI): domain Eukaryota; kingdom Metazoa; phylum Arthropoda; class Insecta; order Diptera; family Tephritidae; genus Ceratitis; species Ceratitis rosa. Next base: position 7,644,001 of record JAWMAG010000069.1, on the reverse strand, counting down.
TCCCGTTAATTTTGTGCAACGGTCAAACGTGCGCATACGTGAAACACCCCCATGACATTATGTTGCCGCCTCCATGTTTCACGGTTTGCTTCATATGATGCCTTTGAAACATGTCACCAGGTCTCCGCCAACAGTATTGCTTTCTAACCGATTGAAAATGATTAAACTTAGATTCGTCCGACCAGATAACACGTTTCCAGTCTTCCATTTTCCAGTTCTTGTGTTCCTTGGCGAATTTTAGCCGAGCCTTAACATTTTTCTCGGATAAAGCTGGTTTGTTTTTTTTTCATTGCTGCGACGTACCTAATCCTACCAAGCGCTCTTCTAGCTGTCCATGGACTCACGCTTTTATTTATTTCTGTGGAAGCTTCTTTTGGTGTTATAAGTCGATTTTTTCTCATTTTAGACACCATAAGTCGAGCGTCAGAGTCCGTTAGAAGGCAACGGCGACCATTCAACTTCTTTTCAGCACAAACATTTTGCCTTTTCTGCACCTTGACAACTAGTGATTGACTAATTTGCAGCTTCTTAGCAATAGTGAGTGTCGAACACCCACTTTTAGTCAGGGAGATAATGTTATTTTCTTTATCAGAAGACAGCTTCTTTATTTTTCAGTGAATAGTAAGAGACTATGTTCCAAATTCAACACTCCCACTGTATATGCCTAACATCAAGTTTGGAGTGGTTAAAACACGCCACTTACGAACGGCCAAGGGATTTTTATGAGGAGGTTTTATTGGTCGAACCAGAATTCGATTCCCGGTCTTTAGAATGGCAATGCGCAATGCTAATCCCTCGGCCTTTTCTCGACTATAGTTATGTAGATTTAACCATCCAACAATCTAAATCTATTGTTACTTCTGTCTTCTTATGCCCTCCAAGACAGTTTCCTCTACAGAAATTTGCACGGTCAAATAAGTGGAGAAGAATTTACTGGAATTTACAAGATAACTTTGGCTACCCAAACGGTTACCATATTCATGTTTCTATGCATCGGATCGTACGGAGAATTCAACATGCAGGGGACCAACTAAGAACTACCACCTTCTAGCTTCCTCAGCAAGTCATTGATCTTGAGAAGAGTAGAGAGGATACCACCTTGTGAAGTGCCTCTGTTAACCTTATTCATACTTATTCATTCAACCTCTCCTGATTCTTATCACAAAAGACGTAGAATGATATTATTAAACGACCTTTCAAAGTGGAGAAAAGCCATTAAAACAATGTTTTTTAATATGGGCTAATTTCCATATCCATATTCCAATAGTATTCACCGACCCGCAGAAGGGTTACAGTGTTTGAAGTTCCGCTTGGTAAATATTACTCTTTCTATGCATAATACTATTATTCAATAATTTACATATATTCTTAATTAATCTTAATTAATGTTGACCACTTTAATTACAAACTAAAAGGAAATCCTTTAACCGAGGTCTACAAACTGATTGCCACTTGTCCAGCGAGTTGACCAATGATTTTGTCATTCGTAATTTGTTTTGCCAATTGACAATTACTTGACATAAAGCGATTACATTTCAACCATAAAGGGGCAACCACAAATGTAAGTGAGTGACTAATGAGAGAAGAGACATATTGAGGAACAGGCAGTGTGTTAATATGTACGTATGTTAAGGCAAATAATTATCTCTGTCACATATTTAGGGCGCAAATTTACTGATACTTTGTAGTGAATAATTTTAAAAATTAAGTAAATGCATCAGCTACTTTGAAATTCTGTTCAAAGGATTTCTTGAAATGTAATTTTTCACAAATTTTGTGTCTTTCAAATCAATCCTCATCACTCAGCTGCAATTCTATTCAACAGAACAGTATTATTGCCCATCAATTACTACCCTTTAATTGTGTAGTACTCAAGGGGTTGTTTCAACAGAGAGGATTGTAGTCCTCAGCTGCTTCTCCCTAGTTCACAGCGTGCTGAGAGGTGCGGTGAAATTTTATGAACAGTCGTCCGATTCCTATATAAGTTGCGAGCTATAATGAGCTAACCCCATTAACCTACATTAGAGCTGGAGTAAATTCCCCTTGATAGTGGACCGAGTTTCGAAAAAAACCCTTGTTTAACTTTTCAAAGTTTGCTGTTTTGATTTGAAAACTCTTCAGATGGCGAATGACTTCAGATAGTTCATGGTCCAACAAATCGACTGCAGCAGAGCCCTCAATGTGTAATAGACTATGTTGAGGATCTGCGTTAAGTTCAGTGTTACCGAAAGAACCATGTTCGGTTTTGGCTCAGACTTTGATTAACCGGAGTGTTCATAGTGTTTACTGAGGTGCTGGTTTTGTATACTTTGCGGAAAACAAGCTGACACGCTTTCTGGTTCAGAAAACGGATGTACAAGGAAGAAAGTAACAAGGTCTCAAATGTATCCGCTACTGGCGACAGATATTACTCTTCTTTATAGATAGGTTCTTCAGGTTTTATAGCCAAATTACTCTATCTTCTTTTCACGTGTTGAATACCGTCAGAGCGACACAATAAAGGTTAAGTACTTTGATGACGTGTGGCGGGAAGTCTTGCAACGCCACTTATAGATGAAATTGGAATTTTTAGCCTCATCGATAACCCAAAGCATCTCTTCACTGGAAAAGCAATCGTCGGTTTGTTTTGCTTCGTTTGGTGCTCTCAATCGAACAGCGTAACAGCCCGCACAATTAATCAGGTCCGACGGGGGGCGGTCATCACCTCTCGTTGGTGTAAAAGGTAACTAAATTTCCTCATATGTATTTTTATAGTTGTGTACACTAACTATTAAATACATATTACACTCATTTATATTACATTTAATTACAGTTCAACAAAGGAAGTACAGGGATGAAATGCTTGAAAGCAAAATCGAAATCTTAATTGAAGTCAAATCGCTCAAAGGCATCATATGTAGCTTCTGCTATCGTATTTGTGTAAAGATATACCTTCTACTCAAATATAAACGAGCCTTTATCCATAACTCGACACGGACAAGACATATGGCCATACTTTTTTTTTGCTTAGGTTGACAGGACTGTTATATGTTTACATGTCAAATTTGAGTTTTTTTTTTTTACGGCACTATAAACGAGTCAACCTCGAGTGTGTTTTTCGAATTTTACTATGGAAATTAACGTTGAGCAAACATGTTTGTTTGAAATTTTGTTATTCCAATGGAATAAGTGCGACGGACACAATGAAAATGTTGCAGAAGGCATATGGGGAGTCTTGCCTATCACGTGCACGTATTTTTGATTGGTATAACTCGTTCAAGGACGGCCGTACATCGCTGGAGAACTTGCCCCATGATCGTCGTCCAGCAACGTCAATAAACGAAGAAAACGTCGAAAAAGTAAAGAAAATTGCTTTGGAAAATCGTCGTGTGACTGAAAGAGAGATAGCTAGTGAGCTCAACATATCAAATGGATCCGCTCATAGCATTATTCACGATGTTTTGGACATGAGACGTGTGTCTGCTCGACTTGTTCCAAAATTGTTGCTCATACGCCTCGTCTTGTACGCGATTATTTGACCAAAAACAACGTAAATATTGTTCCGCAAGCACCGTATTCACCCGACATGGCACCGTGTGACTTTTTTCTTTGCCCTAAACTCAAATTGCCGCTTCGTGGAAAGCATTTTCAGTCGATTGAAGTCATAAAAGAGAATTCGAAGAAGGAACTGAAAGCCATACCTAAAGCGGCCTACCAGAAGTTTTATGAAGATTGGAAAAAAAGGTGGCATATGTGTATCGGCTCTAATGGTGACTATTTTGAAGGGGATAAAATAAATATTGAAGAATAATTAACCGTTTTTGTTTTATTGAACAGTCTCGTTTATATTTGAGCAGAAGGTATGTAAGTAGATATGAACTTACAATTATGTATTTGTATGTCTTCATATATTGGACTGATTCTATTTATGTAATTTATATTTGCAATACATTCCGAGAATTACTACAGGAATTATTACATATGTATGTGCAGACATTCTGAAGAACACAAATTTAATTTCCTCTCCTTACTCTTCACATATCTATATGTATGTTTTATATTTCAAATTTGTTTCATTTCAAATTTGTCAGGTTTGGATGACTCGTATCTGGCAGAGGACCATAACTCTGCTAGGAAGAATACTGAAAGGATTTGGTCTAAATGATCCTCTCATAAAGGGTGATCCATTTCGAGGTTCTCTACATTTTTTGATAGAAAGCGCGAAAAAAATCAAAAATAATGGGAAATGTCTTGTTGAAATGTTGCTGAGATCACGAGCTTCAATTTCAAGCATCGAATAACCAGCTATCGTGGCGCTATAACAGTCGCCATTGACGGTTACGTTTTCACCGGCCCTCAAGGCCTACCAAACTGTATGAAATGGTAGCTCCTAAATCAATTCGGGTTGCTCTTCGTCCCAAGCGCGGTAATTTTAATTTTTAAATTTTTAAATTTGGCTCAAAAACGTCGGATTTTCTTGGAATTTTTCATAAGCCCATAGAGCAAAGCAATGTCGCTTGGGAAGGTCAAGTGGCTTTAGTTCTTGCACAAACTGTAGTTTGTATGCTTTTAATTTAAGATCTCGAAGTAAAACGCACCAAGTCGTTCCATATGTTCCATACGGTCCTAGTTGCTGCGAAGGGTGTTCGTGTTCACTCTCAGCTACGGCCGCTATATTTTCTTCACTGCGTGCTGGACATGATCTATTCGGTTGAATATTATCCAATAATGAATGCTGGGTTTCAAGTTGCGAATAGTATGCCCAGTAGGCCCTTTTTTAGCTACTCGCATATACAAAATCACCTGATGTTGTTTTGATCACACCGCCTATTCTGATTATTGAAAGTCTGAAGAGCTCTCTTAGTCTTTCTATATATATTTGTTTCTCCTTACTGAGGCGTACGAAAAGAGTATGGACCTTATAATCACAACAAAGATTTAGTGAGGGAGAAAGAACATAAGTGCCACCCCACTTTCATTTTCTCCTCCACATTGAGCTGCCACTATAACTTGTTATAAAACTCAATATCGACATACTCAGTGCTTTGTTTCAGCTATAATGTGGCCCATATTAGTTTTGATTTGATCTAAACTGGAATTTTGCTTACTAAAACTAAATTCAATCACTCGATGGCGGCATTGCGGAACATTGCAACAAACTACAGTTCTGTCAAAACAGCACCAGCAGAGAAGGCAACCTCTTCAATCAGAGAATTCGGAACACAACTCATACAAGTTAGAGTGCTATACCCTGCCGGGTAGGGGTTCAAAAATTTTCAAGCGATAAGGCATGCGACTAAAATCCAAAAGCTCCCGCGAATGTCGGGTCTTTATGCCAGAGGCATCCGGTTTTTTAGCCGACATACCCTAAAAACTACTTTGGGTAATATTTTTGCGGCTACAACACAACAGTAGGAAAACTACTCTCAGTTAAGGAGCGAAATGGATTGCTTTGCAGGCAATCACCTGCCAGACAGTTCAGTAAGTAAAACACTAGTCGAATCCCATACCGTAATACTTAATAAAATCGTAGAGCTGGGGCTTTAACTGCACTCATAGAGCATCTAGCAGCTCTTACCTGAACTTTCGTCCTGTATATACCGTACCAATCGTGTACTCAGAATGATCATACCGACACAGAAAATGAGACGTATGTATGCTTCTAAAGAGAGCCCGACAGGCAAACACCTACAAACATTAAGCGATCTACTACAAAATGCTCTAGCGGGCGGGATGTGAACCCTGATAAAACCGAAATGGTTTGATTTACTTGGATGTATAAACTGGAGCCGGAACATGACAGAAAGGTCAAGGAAAACTAACTCTTCCCAACTTCCTTCCTCTGGACCTATACGGGGAACTAAAGCGGGCTGCAACGCAATCAAATTGAATTCAATTCAACCTTGGAACTCATGCTTCTAAAGACATTTTAATTGAAATTTTTGTAATGCAAAGAAAAAAGACTAATTATTTCGGCTATGAAATACCTAAATAGAATACACACCGAACAGATAGAAGCCGTGAGTCGACTGCTGTAGCGACAGATGGTTTTGCACAATTAGGAGAGATTCTACTCCATATTTTTAGTGTAAGGAGAATGTGAAGGAGGAGAAAGTACACCCTCTCCGATAAAAAATAAATCAAACATTTATAGGCGGTGAGCATGGACACTCTCTGTGCGGATGCAGTGGCCGTTGTATCTAGCCTTTTAGGAAGAAAACAAGCTTAGAGTTGGCATGAGCTTGCTTCCTCGCAGGAAAGGTAGCAGAGACTGTTCCTATTTATAATTTTAAGCAACAAGTCGGAGACGGACGAGTTAACACAATCAGAAACGAGCTCTAAATTCTTTATTTTTTTTTGTAAGATCGCGGCATCCGGCGAACTGACCTTAGCAATAACCGAGAGCTCATCGAAAAGTTAACGTTTAAATAAATTCCATGTATTAGAGTTGAATAGAAAAATAATAGATTGCTGGTGAATACTATATAGCGTTTATAAAAAAGACTGGCCACAAAAAGATGCTTTAGACTAAGGAGTAATCTTATTATTTTAACAACCATTTTATACTACGAGCTTCTGAGCTTTCCTAAGTATCAGTGGCTAAGTAATAGTGACACTCAATGCAATAGGCATCACGGAATAATCTCACTACTTGATATTCGACTTATCTCTCCGAACACCTGTTGGGGGCAATCATATTTTCCAAAGTATGCTTTTAGGCTTTAGCTAACAAAAATCGTTTGCCTTCTTCTATACAAAGACTATGATTCCCGCTCTACTCTATGCACAAACTCATGCCACTTTCACCATTTTCCTAAATATTTCCACAACATATGCTCGAAATGTGTTGCATGCTGCAGCAAAAAGTGCAACAATATTTTGCCTGAGGTAACTGTGGCAAACATAAAATGAAGATACATATGTACATATATATATGTACATAGATATATATGTATGTGCCTCACGATGTATAGCAGCAAGTGGCACGTTTTGTGTGTGTGCATGTGTGTTTTCTTTTTTCAAAGCCTTGGCAAAGCTCCAAATCAAATGTATTTATTACCGTTAAACGTTATGCCAACAATTTCTTTGCGCTCTTCTTTGTGTGTTTATGTGTGGGTGTGTGTGTGTGTGTGTTGCAACAGCACCAAATGTTTCTGATAAGCAAAGCAAATGCAAAGCAAAGAAATGAATTTTACGAATTATTCTCAGGAAGGCATCGCAAAAACGCAGCGCTTACGGCCATTAAAAAGCGAAACCACGTGCTCGGAATTTTTTCATTTCACCAAATGGCAAATTTGTACTACTATTTATGACGTACATACCTATGTACATACATTACTACTCGCATGTGCATATTTACATACATATATCTGTGTATTACTTGTTGCCTTGATGAACAAAAAAAATAATAATAGTGAAATTAATTTTTCAATCTTTTATATGTTTGATTAGGTAAAAAAAAAGAAAGGGAATGTGTGCCAAAATTATTTTTAATTTTATTTAAACTTCACATAGAAACGCTAAGCCAAGGCTGAGTATATGTCGGAGATATGCATCAAGAAAATTTTGAAAGAAATAACGATATCTTTGGGGGTTTCAGAAGCATTGTTAGCTTAAAAAAGGATGATAACGTCCTCAAATTTGCTCTAATTAAAATATTAAAATTAATATTTTTAATATTTGCAGAACCTCCTGGAAATGAAACCTCTTCTGTGGGTAGCTTTAGAAAAGTTGCCTGGAACTATCAAGTTTTACACCAAAAAAAAGCAGTTTTCCTGCAATGATCATCGAAATCGGGTACACAGTTAAGACTTATTTGATGTTAATAAAAATTTAAAATATTTTAAACTTTAGGCAATTCTCGGCCAAGATTCTTCAGCGTTATATGATGTGAGACTTGAAGTGAGCGCCCAATAACGGCTAGTAGATTTTTCTGAGGAACTGAAATCTCCATAAAAGAATTACTTTCAAACATATTGCAATTTTTTGCCAGGGTGCGATGCCATTTAGCATTAGATGTTGGTTTGCAAAGAAGTGGAAGCCATAACCCTTGTAAATTTTTTTTGAAAAATTTAATAAATTTCACTTCAGTGGCTTAAATTATATCGTCAAATATTTTTTTACCAGTGATAACTAATTTTCACTAAAGAAGAGTGGACGTAGCAAATAAACTGTAATAAAGTTGATTCACATTAGTTTTAAGTATGAAACGATAGTATACCCGTGACGACTGATAAAATTCATTAACGCCACTGTATTTTATACGAATTTCAACAAGGAAGAAATGCTACAGAAGCATGTAGAAATTTATTGAAAGTGTTCGGTAAATGTATAGTTTCTGATAGGACATGCAGAAGATCGTACGAAAAATTTTAAACAGTTGATTTCGACCTTTCTGATAAGCCACGTTCTAAGTCAATATTGGAGCAATATCCTTTTCTGACAACATCGGAGATCGCAGAAAGGCTTAATTCAGCTCAGCAAATCATTTCTGACCAATATTCGGAAGATAGGGTTGGTGTGGAAGTATTCAAGTATTTTGTTTTATTCCAAAAACGGTCAAAACTTTCCGGTAGACCTATTTAATATTTCAACAATTTTACCCAGCGTACTTTGCTGTGTATACTTTCAATAACAACTTCTATTTAGTTTTTAAAGTGGTCCGGTCTGAATTTTTTTTACAAACCTTTTCGTGAACAAGCTGCCATTTAGAACATAAACAACAACAATAAAAAGGAACATTTGTAAATAGATATTTGTGAAACTTAACTTTCAAACCAAGCATGTTTTAATTAAAAGTCTGGCATTGTTGTTATTGCCGCCTTAAATCCAAAAAAATCTCCAGGAGACGATCATATCACACCAAAAATGCTAAAAGAATTGCCAAGCATTGCACTCGTTTTTCTTGCAAAGCTTTTCAGTGCCATTTTGATGCTAGGATATTATCCACAACTCTGGAAAAAGTCGCAGATAATTATGGTAGTTAAACCAGGTAAAGACGCAACCCTGCCGTCATCATACAGACCAATCAGCCTGTTCGGCTGTTTTTCTTGATGTGGCACAAGCATTTGATAAAGTGTGGTATGATGGCCTCATTCATATAATTAAAAAATTATTACCTAATATGTTCCACAATATTCTTGAATCCTACTTAACCAACAGGCGATTCCCAGTAAAAGTAAATGACTGCATAACAGAAGAGTGTCCGATTACGGCAGGTGTTCCGCAGGGTAGTGTTCTTGGACAGATATTGTACATACTGTTTACCGCAGATATCCCTACAAGTGACGAAGTAATTACGTCAACATTTGCGGATGATACTGCTATACTAAGTCGACATAAATGCCCCATTACAGCTATAAAAGTGCTACAGCAGCATCTTAAACAAATTGAAGAATGGCTAGCGAAATGGCGCATAAAAGTTAATGAAAACAAGTGCAAACACATAACTTTTACATTAAGGCCAAAAACGTGTCCTACTGTTAAGCTCAACAATGTATCAATACCGCAAGCTGACGAAATTACATACCTCGGAATCCACTTGGACAGGCGCTTAACCTGGAGACGACACATTGCAGCTAAAAAGCTGCAGCTTAAACTCAAATCTGCCAGTTTACATTGGCTTTTAAACAAGAAATCTGGACTTAGCCTTAGCAACAAAGTCCTCTTATATAATGCAACAATAAAACCGATATGGATGTATGGGATCCAGTTATGGGGCACAGCTTGCGCGACGAATATAGATATAATTCAAAGATTCCAATCGAAAACGTTAAGAGTAATAACGGGCGCACCATGGTACATGCGTAATGAAAATATTCATAGAGATCTAAATATACCTACCATCAAGGAAGAAATTGAAATCGCAGCAAAAAAATACTTAACAAAACTGCGTAACCATCTGAACCCTTTGGCTAACACCTTGGCCCATGCAACAAGTCAAACCCGCCTGCGGAGAAGAGACAAAGCAGCCTTCTAAAGAGCACCGTCAAGCCAGCAGTCCATTCCTACTAATGGGCTTTATGTTTTAATTTAGTTTAAGATTTTATTCCTTATTGTTAGGCTTCCGAAGTCGAAGTAGATTAATATTAATGTTTCAAAAAAAAAAAAAAAAAAAAAAATGTCTGGCATTAATGAAAGTGGGTCCCTCAACAGCTGCACAACACATTTGAGGGGATTAATAAAAGTTCGGCAAGTTGACCAGAAGAAAAACAAAAACTAAATTCTATTTGTATTTATTTGTAAGATTTGTCCTTCTCTCTACATAATCGCCATTCATTTCAATGCATTTCTTAAGCCAATAGATCCACTCCTGAAAACAGTCTTCAGAATCTTGCTTTTTAAGCTTATAAGTATCAAGATCAGCATTCACTGGATTAATTATCTCTTCGTTGCTATTGAAAATCTTTCCTTTTAATTTTTTGGAAATAACCAGAAATCACAAGGCTCTATATCCGGGGAATACGGTGCTGAACTTATTTCTTCGATCCCAGAGATCGCAGTAAAATTACTCGTTATTTCAGCACTGTGGGATGGCGCGTTGTCATGACGTAAAAAGTAGCGCCGCCAATACTCTTTCTTCCTGTTTTCCAACAAATTTTTGAAAACTTTTGGTAAGCACTCTTCGGTGTACTATTTTACAATTACCGTCTGATCTTTTTCCAGTGGAATATCAGCCACGATTTTAGATCGAATGAAGTAAACTGACATCAATACTTTTACTGCTGATTTTTGTTGTTTAAATTTTACGGGTTGGTTTGCTCCTGTTGGGCTCCATACCATGGACTGCTGTTTGGTTTCTGGATCGTACTTTTATATATAAGATTCGTCACTAGTAACGACTTTATTAAAGTTGCTAGACTGACCATTTTCGAATTTGTTAGAGAAATTTGTGTAAAATGCACTCGAGCCTCTTTTTGGGAATCATTTGAAATTCGTAGTATCCATTGAGTATCAATAACTGGGACCTTATTAAGGCGTATTTTGTACTTGACTGACACCCACATCCATATCAAGTCCAGCTTCCTCAATTATTCCATTCACACCGCCGCACCTATTTTTCAAACAAAATTTTCTTCAGTGACTAGGCCCACTTCAGACGCTTGGCATACGTCAACAAGCTCAACTGCCGTTTTTGGGGCTCTGAAAACCCTCAAACAATTGAAGAAAGGCTAATCCACTGGCTGCTTACTGTCTGACCAAAGTGACGAAAGTGTCTTTGAATTCCTTTGAAGACCGTTTTACAAATGCCAATTACCTTTCGCTTTGCTAACTATTACACCAATGTGTAGTTCAATTCAAGGTCTAAAGTGATAACCGGAACTTGTTCCAAAATATAGTTATCTACGTTTGGTTCGTTGGGAGAAGCTTATAATTTTAAATTTTTGAACATTTAAGGCAAATTTTTCGAAATCCACAGAAAAATAATACTTAATCCTGTTTTCGTTGTTATCCTATCGCTGTAAATCTGAAAACATACACAAGGTTTTCCAACAAGATATTTGAAGAAAAATTACTATTTTTTGAGTTAAATGATCGGATGTTTATTTCAATGTAAAGATGAAGAAATAATGGAAAACAATATGAGCCAAATGGCCACCATGGATATGCTTACAGGATCGTATCCTTTTCATGAAATTTTCCATCACCAAATTGCAAAGTGCCTACTTTGAAGTCTTGAATCGATGTAGACCTTATCTTTCACGTCTCTCGATAGCGCAATGCATTCGCCATAACTGTTGCTCCAGCTTCATTTTCGAAGGAGTAAGGTTCAATGACTCCGACGAGCCGTTAATCGCACCAAATAGACACAGGTTGATGGGCTTTTCAACATTAAATCTTGAGTTTCCCGACCTCCAAATGCATTTTGCAGTTTTGCTTACCGATGTAGCCATCGAGATTCCAACTTCATTATACCCCTCTCGAAGAAAGCTGCGTCCCTCGGAGCCAATTTTCACAGGCCTCTCTTGGGGCCAACTTCTCACCATTAAGCGGGTTCGCCATGGACAGGAAAAGATGGTAATCACTTGGTGCCGGGTCCTGCTTATAAGATGGGTGTATTAGGACCTCCCATCCGAGCTCCTGGAGCTTCTGGCGCGTCACCAAAGACGTGTGTGGCCTGGCGTTGTCATGATGGAACACAATTCGGTCTCTGTTGATCAAAGATGGCCTCTTCTGGATGAGTGCTGCCTTCAAGCGGTCCAGTTGTTGGCAGTAGAGGGCCGAATTGAGCGTTTGGCCATAGGAGAGCAGCTCGTAGTAGATGATTCCTTGCCAATCCCACCAAACACACAGCAAAACCTTCCTGGCCGTCAATCCTGGCTTGGTCACCGTTTCCGCGTTTCGACCACGACCGATTTCACTTGACGTTGTCGTAAGTGATCCACTTTTCATCGCCAGTCACCAAACGCTTCAGAAATGGGTCGATTTTGTTGCGATTCAGCAGAGATTCGCAGATGGAAATTCGGTCCATCATGTTTTTTTGCTTCTTTTTGAACCCAAGGTTATGCAAATGGTTCCAAAGGGTTTTCTGGCTAAGCTTTAGTTCCTCAGCAATTAAATAAGTGCTCATGTGTTTCCACTATTTCCATGATTTTATCGCAATTTTCGACGACAGGCCTCCCGATGCGTGGTGCATCTTTGACATCGAAATTACCGGAACGGAACCTAGCAAACCACTTTTGTGCTACACGTTCGTTTACAGTATCGGTCCCATGAACTAAGTTAATTTTTTCAGCCGCTTTGGCTGCTTTTTCGCCTTGATCGAAGAAAAATTGTGAAATATAGCGAATTTTCGAATTTTCTCTTTGCTGGTGTCCATCTTTGACAAGCGCTCACAACGTACTGAGTCAATCAATCGACCGTTAACCGTTAAAGACAAACTTTTAGCGCAAATAAACACGTTTTCAGTGCCGTATAGTATGACATGATGTGACACGTAATACTAGTATTATACTATATACTATGGACAATATCGCCATCTCTTAGATAAAAACCGAATGAACTTTTTACTTAACATAATATATAGTATAGCAACCGCGGCCAGCATTTGAAAGAGATAATCTTGAAAAAATAAATGCCAAATATTGTTCTTTTGAATAATAATAAACATTCCCCATTCAAATTTATTTTTCTCTTTTTTTTCTTTAAAAAAGAAGGGAACCTCGAATGTATCACCTTTTATAATATCATATATATAGCATAACTTAGTATAAGTTAGTATAATAAACGTAAATAAAATGTCAGCTTCATTCTAATAAATTTTGCACCTCCACTTATACATATATTTAACGTATAACACCAAAGAGTTGGACTGTGGAGAGATTACGTTATGCAAATGTAAATATGTACTCTAAATAAAGTTTCACATATGTATCTACATTTTATGCATTCAATTTCCGCATATAAAATACGAGTATACGAATACATATACACATACACAAAGCATAAAATCAAAGCAAAAGTGTTATTTTGTAAAGAATAACAGCAGAAGGAGAAAAACAAAAATATGCTGAGGGATTTAGTTTTTGTTTTGTGTTTTTTTCCCACTCACCGTACATACATATACTAATGCAAAAGTGATTTTAAAATGAAATGCATATATGTACATCAGATAAAAAAAACATCTATGTATGAGTGTGTGTGTGTGTGCTGTTTTAAGAGCATTTAAACTGAAAGTTATGCGCTCTATTGAACTTGAAAAAGATATGAATACTGAAGAGTATATAAAAAAGTATATGAAAGTAGAATAAAGTTTGATGAATATGCTCGCAAATGCAATAGATATGTTTGATGGTGGTAGTACACACACACAAACACACACTGGTCTCACAGCGCTCGCTAAGTGCAACAGTTTAAAACTGTTGCAAAGTATTGATGCAAATAAGTCAGCTGAATGTATGAAATAGAGTTTGTAGTTATTTAGTGAAAAGTTTTATTTATCTCATGGCGCGTTTTTTAAATTTATAAACTTGTTTGCCCTCAAAGTGCCAGTGTGATTTAAAAAATTGATTTTTTCTTTATTTTAATTCATATTTATATGAGTAGATTAGGCGAAAGAGCTTTGAATAGATTCAGTTCTGCAGTTCTTTTACTTACTCCAGTATATTTAAAAAAACGTACTATGTAGAGTCACTTTGTGTGAAACCTTCTTTGATACCGAACGGCTCGGTGAGGACCTGCCCAATTCAATAGCTCTTAGTTGTAAACGAAAATACTGTAGGGTCTCCTTCTAATTAATTAGGAAGAGCTCAAGTAGACTTCAATCATTAGGTGTACTTTTGCACGACTATATTCTGCAGAAGCTGTTGGCTCATGCAGTTTGTTGCCCAAATGCGGCAAATGCTATTGGAACTTCATTATAATAATAATAGTCATCGTCATCGCCATCGATTGGTGCTTACCATTTACAGATTTTGCACATTCATTGCTATTCAGCAGGCCGTAAAAGTATTATAACCAAAAGCTTTGAATTAAAGTAAAGTTCGTTCGGTTTTTATCTAAGAGATGGCGCTATAGTCCATAGTACTAGTATTACGTGTCATGTATATACTATACGGCGCTGAAAACGTGTTTATTCGCGCTAAAAGTTTGTCTTTGACAGTTTTTCGATTGATTGACTCAGTACGTTGTGAGCGCTCGTCAAAAATGGACACCAGCAAAGAGAAAATTTGCTAAATTTTACAAATTTTTCTTCGATCAAGGCGAAAAAGCAGCCAAAGTGGTTTGCTAGGTTCCGTTCCGGTAATTTCGATGTCAAAGATGAACCACGCATCGGGAGGCCTGTCGTCGAAAATTGCGATAAAATCATGGAAATAGTGGAAGCAGACCGACACGTGAGAACTTATTTAATTGCTGAGGAACTAGATATAAGTCAGAAACCCCTTTGGAACCAATTGCATAACCTTGGATTCAAAAAGAAGCTCGATATTTGGGTGCCACACGAACTAACGCAAAAAAATATGAGGGACCGAATTTCCATCTGCGAATCGCTGCCCAATCGCAACAAAATCGACCCATTTTCAAGCCAGCATTGACGGCCAGGAAGGTTTTGCTGTGTGTTTGGTTGTTTGGTAGGATTGGCAAGGAATCATCTACTACAAGCTGCTCCCCTATGACCAAACGCTTAATTCAGCCCTCTACTGCCAACAACTGGACCGCTTGAAGAGGCCATCTTTGATCAACGTGGCCACACACTTCTTTGGTGATGCACCAGAAGCTTCAGAAGCTCGGATGGGAGGTCCTAATGCAGCCACCTTATAGTCCGGACCTGGCACCAAGTAATTAACATCTTTTCCTGTCCATGGCGAATGCGCTTAATGGTGAGAAGTTGGACTCAAGAGAGCCCTGTGAAAATAGGCTCTACGAGTTTTTTGCCAATAGGGAGGCAGCCTTCTACGAGAGGGTATAATGAATTTTCGTGCTTTGCCTTATCAGCCAGCTCCTTAAGATTTTCATACTAACGCATTACTACTGTCTCTTTGTTTTTTTTTGTCTGCAAATGTGACTTGCTTCTCTCTTTAGCTTTCGGTATTTTTCCCAAACGACATGTGTTGCAGCCGATCGAACGTACCCTCCTTATCATACCAGTTCTTCTTTCGATATTGTCCGAAACCAATTGTTTCTCTGGCCGCAGTATGTATGGAGCTTGAAATGCAGATCCACAATTCACTTAATTGGAGTCTTTAGCAAGTACTATCAGAGAGTGGAAGTGTATGTCGAGCAGAGAACAAAGTTTCTGTAGTGATTATATTGTAGCTTTTCGAAATCCAAGCTTTCTTCTGATTATTGATGGTTGTTAGAGTCGGGTGCATGTCTTTGCTAAGGTAGTAATCCGATTTGGTGTAAAGCTCTCGGAACGTATGCTTATCTTAAACACCAGAGATATGTCGTCCGTCCATGACAACACTACCGATCTAGTTTCGAGTCTTTAGATATAGAGATAGTCAAGTACATTGATGAAAAGTCTTGCAGTGGAGTCTACTACTACCTCTGGTTGGCGCTTTGTAACCCCCGGAGCGATTTTTGGTCGTACTCTTTGCTTCTTGTGAGAAATTCACTTGGAAGGCTTCAAATTCCCTGCCGAGGGACGACTGTAATTAGAAGAGTTAATATTCTATAATTTTTAACATTGTTCGAACCCTGGCCTTCAGAATGGCAGTACGCAATGCTAACCACTTTGCTATTGCGGCCGCCGACTACTATACTTTGAATTCCAGCGAAGTCGAACACCGTCAGAGCATTTTGGAATTTTTTGTCAAGCAACCTAAGCTTTTTGACTGTTTTCGAAGATACCTTCTTTGCGGGCCCTGACATTGTAGTCGACAACCACAACTTTGATATTCTGGTATTGACAGCACCAATAAATTCGCTTCAGGTACCCATAAAAAGACATTTCTGGTCAACCGTGCTGTTCTGCCATCGTAAAATGGGATATTTAAAAAATAATCACTATAATGCAGCTCGTCGCAAGGACTTTCGTCAGTCGTTGTGAACGATAGTTCTATACGGAGCAGCCTCTATGTTACAACGTATCGGACACGATCTTTGCTGTTTTTTATATGAGAGTCCAGAAGCTTTAATATATACAAGATGTCTTACAGGGATAGTTCACCTTTTCAAGGTGTCGTTGAGGACTCAAGAGTAGTAAACGAGTCCAGAAGCTGGATTACGTCCCGTTAAAGTATTTAGCTTTACATTTTTTTTAGGTGTCCGAGAATGATTAAAAAAAGCTTTTCAGAAGCGAAACGTTTTTAAGACTGCCGCCAATGTCATGCTAGCCCTTATCTTGTATCCTAATAAGCTAGCTTAAAGATTTCGAATCAACTTATTTCACCCAAAAGTCAACTGAAAATGTTTAAGCTCACTGCACTCCACTGAGCTTTCACACTGCATTTACAATTTTAATTACTCATACGCCACGTCAACAAGTTCACCGAAACAAAAAACAATGTCACCAACTGCAAGAGTGGTGGTACTGCTCATACTGCTGCTGCTGATGCAACTGACATTAAGTATCACTAAAGCTTTTGTCCTTAGAGTTACGCGCAGACGAGTTAGTAAGTGACCGTCTGGGACCGAAATTTCAACATACTCGTACATACATACTCGGCAATGTGTGTGGAGTAACTATGTGTTGCAAAAACAACTATTAATACAGAAGGACAGCAGAAAGAAAAAAGGAGCAGCTAGTAGTTTGTCTTTATATATATGGATGTATTTATTTATGCATATGTATGTATGTATATATGTACGTGTGAGTATGCCAGCGTAATTAATCTTTGCGGCATAATTATTTCCAACGGTCATAAACACGAAACAAAAACTTTCAATGCAGTCAAGCGATCAAGGCTGCCAAGTGCAACGAAATAATTATGTTATGTTGTTGAGGAAAACTGGCAACAGCTGCAGACGAATGGATGAGTTTAGAGGTTAAAGGTCTAAGAAGATAGTGAAGAAGAGTAGGGCTATTATGATTACTTACTAAGGGAAATAAAAGTTTGATAACTAAATTTATTAACTATTTAATTTTAAATTGTCGAATGTTAGTTGCCACCTGTTTCGAAAATTTAATTAGAGAAAAATTATGCAATATTTTAAATATAGAACAATTTTGATAAATAAATGAATTTGATTACTTTAAAACTGCTTTAATGGAAGATATTTTTTAGAAAGGGTGCCACGTTTTTGAAATTTGAATTAGAACACAATTTTTAAATATATGAAATGTTAAGAAAAATTACAAATTAAATAAATTAATTAAATTAATTAATTAATTAAATTACAGCTGCAATCGTAAAATTAAAATATTTTATGAAGAGTTGCCAACTGTTTGGAAATTTTCATAGAAAAAAATTATACAATATTTTAAATATTTAAAAAGTCTGATAAATATTTGAATTTAATTAATTTAAAACTGCTAGAACTAAAAAAAGTATTTCTTAGAAGAGTTGCCACTTTTGTTTTTTTTAATTTTAAATATATTATGAAATAGATGAAATATCAAGAAATCTTTATAAATAAAGTTGATTGAATGGAACTGTAAAATCAAAATATTTTTCGAAGAGTTGCCACCTGTTTGGAAAATTTAATTAGAGAAAAATTATGCAATAGATTAGATATTGGCACAATTTATTAAATATATGAATTTGATTACTTTAAAACTGCTTTAATGGAAGATATTTTTTAGAAAGGTTGCCACATTTTTGAAATTTGAATTAGAACCCAATTTTTTAGTAAATGAAATATTAAGAAAAAATACAAATGAAATAAATTAATTGATTAGAGCTATAAAATTAAAATATTTTTCGAAGAGTTGCCAACTACTTGGAAATTTTGATAGAAAAAAATTATACAATATTTTAAATATTTAAAAAGACTGATAAATCAATGAATTTAATTAATTTAAAACTGTTAAAACTAAAAAAAATTCTTAGAAGAGTTGCCACTTATTTTTTAAAATTTTAATTAAAAAATATTATGAAATAGATGAAATATCAAGAAAACTTGCTAAATAAAATTGGTTGAGTGGAACTGTAAAATTAAAATATTTTTCGAAGGGTTGCCATTTGTTTGGAAATTTTAATTATGAACAATTTTTGAATGATAAGTTGGTTAGAACTGTAAAATTAAACATGAAGTGAGACTTCTTAAATGAAAATTGGTAAATAAATGGTATTGAGCATAAGCTTTAATTGAAAATATCTTAGTGGGGTTGCCCTTGGTTGGAGGTTTTAATATGAAAAAAAAAGAAAATAAATATTGAAATATTGGAAATACATATATATAAAATGTATAAAATATCGGAAAAAACTTATACATAAAAGGAATAAAATAAATCCCACAGTCTTAACGTAAGATATTTTTAGAGGGGTTGCCAACTTTTAAAACTTTAATTTGGAAATAATCGAAAAATGTATGAAATATTTATACAAATTGCTAAATAAATAACATTTTTGATTTAAAATTACGCTTGCTAAAAGATTTTTAGAAGAGTTGCCATCTCTTTAGAAATTTTAATAAAAATTAAATGTTTCAAGGTAGATGATATATTAAGAAAAATTATTAAATAAATGAAATTTAAGTCTATAAATAAAAACGTCTTAATGGGAAAAAATTTTGGCAGGGTTTCCAGCTGGGTAGAATTTTTACAAAAAAAATTAAATTTTTAAAGAACTATACAATTTGAGAGAAACTTAAGTGGAAACTTCTTAGAAAAGGTTGCCACTTGTTTGATTAGAAAAAAATTTTTTAAATAATCGAAATATACAATAGATACAAATTTATATTTGAATGGAAAGAGCTTTAAAGGCAAAAATTTTTAGAAAGGTTGCAAACTGTTTCCAATTCTAATTTAAAACAAATGTATATGTTGAAGATTAAATTAAGAAAAATTATTATGAGAGTTGCCACTTGTTCAAAAATTTTGCATTTTTAAAATGCTGGAAATGAGTGAGGTAATACGTCTAAGAAATTTAAAAAATAATAATGATGAAAAAAAAAATGGTTATATGTTGCCAACTATCTTACATTTTGAATAAAAAGGTTATAAAATAAATGTATTAGTCCAAATTGTGCAATGAAATTAGAAAATTAAAGAAAAAAATTTAGCAATAGAAGTGAATGGTGAAGTAATTTTTGAGCAGAGTTGCCACCTATGTAAACATTTAAGAGTAATTACATTCGGTATAATGATTATCTTAGAATAATCTATTTTCTCTCAAGCTAAAGAGAACTAAGGAAGGTTTAAAAAAAGCTACAGAGAAAAAAATTGCGTAGTGTTGCCAAATGCTTGAATTTTGAAATTAAAAAAATTACAAGATAAACACATTTTGAAAATATGCATGAAAAATTAGAAGAATTCCAAAAGGAAACTTCGGACAATTCTACAATTTAATGCACATAAATTCGCAACATAAATGACTTTTCGGCTGGCAAACTGAGAAGTGTTAAGGAGGCTTGAAGAGATGAAGTATTTGGAAGGTTTTAACGTATTTAAAGGTTTATAAAATGATTTTTGTTAAAACAAAAAAAAAAATAAATAAATAAATAAATTTTAAATATAATCAAATTCCCAAGCTAAATTAAAAAAATATATTACAGCAACAGTATCAAGCCAAGGAGTATAAAGAAGACTTACAGTGGATAACAAAAATTTGATAGAGTTGGCAACTGTTTAGATATTTGTGATTTAAAATAGTAATAAATAATTGGCTTTAAGATAAGTGAAATTATTGAAAATTATACCATTAAATTGAAATTTTTTTTAACCGAACTGCCAACCGTTTTAGTATTTTAATAGAAATATTTTTTTTTTTAAATTTATTGTTAAAAGTATGGTAAAATATATAAAATGGCATATTTAATTCTAAAAAAATCACAATTCGATAATGAAATTCCAATGTTAACATTCCTGCAGCAAAATTTTGTATCCCACACCTTCAAACATATTTAATTACGAATATATGTATGTATGTATAAAAGTCTCAGCAATGCAGCAAAATTGATGACAGAAGAAAATAAAAATAAATAATAAAAGGAAAGAGGTATGTGGTGCAAGAAAAATATAGAAAAGTAGAAAAACTTAAGAAAAAAAATTAAAAAAGCGAAAAATAAATAAAAAACTGAAAAAAGGTACAGGCGTAGTAATGCTGAGTCACGTCCCACTAAAAAAATAAAATAAAATAAAAGAATTTCAGCTGGCAGTAAAGCAAAGTCGTTGCAAAATATGACGTAAAAGAAAAACCAAAAACAAAAAAAAAAAACAAAAATATACAAGCTGTGAAATGCGACAACAAAACAGGCCGAAAACTGCTGCGGTAATAAAAATTGCTTTACAACATGAAAATTGTCATGCACTCCATGGCTTACTTACAAGCCGCTGCAGTTGGCAACGCTAACTGCTGAGCGACAAGACATGCCAACATACTTGTGTAGTGAAATAAAAAAATAAAAAAAAAAATTGAATAAAAATAGGCGATATGTGTAAATACCTTGTGTAGCAAAATTATGTCAGAGAAAGCTGTCCTCAGTTCACAGAAAGCACGTGCGAGTTTTTAAGTATGTGCAACAAATTGTCTTGGCATTAGCAGCAAGTCGGCGGCTTAAAGTTCCTCCAGTAGAAATTTTTAATTTATTTTTCTGCGCAAAATTAAATATTATTTTGAAGAATTTTTAAATTTACTACTTTTCTGCCATTTCAACACGCATATTTGCACAACAAAAAGCTGCCATTTGCATAATGAAATTCAAGTTACTTTGCTTCCAAGCAAATATTTTTTTTTGCTCTAACTGAATGTTACTTCGCGAAAATTAATTGAAATTCTATGCTGCTGACAGCCCAAGCTATGGCAGCTACTTCGATGAGTGCACATCCGTAGAAGTTACTAAATCAAATCAATAGCAAATACAGACAAAGAATTTACGCAAATGAAGTTGTGACCGCCGGAAACTATACTTAAACAGACATGGAAGTTAAGATGGAGCAGTAAATTGAGTTGTACAGACAGAACTAGCCTCGGAAGACTCATTGTATGCTTATTACAAACGTTAGTTAAGTCGTTCATACAGGGTTTAGTTAGGTAAGAGTTAAGTCTACAAAAGTATGTTAACCTTAGTTGCATTAGATTACTCGGGTATCAAAGGCAGTTCGGGTTTCTCGTCTGCAATAGGTGGGCATGATTTCACGCTTGGAAAAATTGTTATGGAATATGTTGCTTAGCTGTTTATGAATAGCCTTTCGGTAGTATATATTATTGTTGTTATTATAATCACGCAAACATTCACCATATTGACCTGATAAAAATCCTGATCTTTCTGGTACAAAGACCCGATTGTGGAAGTAACTGTTGGATATTAGTCGACTCGTACGACGTACTTCCTGCAGACAAGTAATTGAAACCCTAAGCCACAGGTAGAGCAGGCAGTATATAGCGTCCAGTGGTTCTAACCGAGTATCTTGCACTTCCGGCCTGTTGTGCCTGGAAGGTGGCATTACTTCAACTAGGTATCTTCACTGCTGTTCTCTACGATACTGTAGGTAATATTGCCTGAAGGCACGTTACGTTATTATCCTTAATTGGCAACGAAAATTTCTAGCCGCTTCAGGTGGTGCACAGAAGACGTCTGGAGATTTAACGTTTTGGTCCCTAAAGCGCTAATCCTCGGTGAACAGATCGTTGGAGCGTTATTTACGATTGACCCGCCAATTGCCTAGTACGCCAGTTTCTTTGTCTAATAGTTAGCTGCAAGCTGGTAGGCGGGACATCGCAGATTTCGGGGTTGAAAGATGGGCCATGAATAAGTGAGAAAGGTTAAAGATAGCCGTATACTTTCAAAGAAAGGAAGGTTATAAATATTCCTACCGAACACCTTCGGTGATGGTGGACGGAGCCTAGAGATGTGGAAATCCTTGAAGAAGTTCTGCAATTTTATGGGTTTCTTCAATTTTTTAAACAGATGTAGGTAGTGCCAAATTTGGTGAGTACTGTGACTGAGGCACGACAGGACATAACGAGTGTGAGGTTATATTAAAGGCTGCCAAAGCTGGGGGTCCGGGTCCTGGTCCGACCAGCAAATAAAATTGAATTACATTTTCTTCTTGCGGTCGCCAATTGACAGAGAATGTCAAGACCTCCGAGTCGATTTTTGACATGAAATAAAAGCTTCTCATAAAAATCCATCGTCCGTTCGGATGCGGAATAAACTGTAAGCACCTCCTCCACTTGTGGGAAAAACATCACGATGCACTTCACAAATTTGGGCAGCAGCTGGACCGAAAACCGCTTCAGCGGCTACATAGCGCCAATTAAATGCAGCAGGGAATCTTTTTTGACATTTTCCGGCATTTTTTTCGTATTGATTCACACGAATAGCATTCAACCTCATGATAATACTATAAGTAACCGAACGATATGCGTCATGAAAATCAAAGAAAACTGATAGTGATGCGAGGTTTGATATTTTCTTCACATTTTTCAACATATTTTTGTACCAGACATTTCTCCACCTTCCGAGTGAAACTCCTACCTCTTTTGTATAACTGTAAAAAAATTTTTTATCAGTCGCATAAATTTTTTAGGAAACTTGGTCAACACTAATTTGGGTGACATGTAAACAATAGCCAATCATTTAATTTCTTTGGTTGGTGGTTGTTGCCTTTGGGAGAATTTATTCAGTTTATATGTAACTTCGAATTGACTAAGTGTTTGGAGTGCATTTATGCAGATAGCAGAAAACAGAGAATTAAAAGAAGAAGGCAGAAAGCCACAAATGTTTGTTTTAAAGGTATATTAACAAGAAATTGACGAATTCAATCGAATGTACACTTTTTTATTACTTCTTCGTAAGACTAGGCACAGATCTCAAGTCAACCAAATCGCGCCACTTCTTTCTCTCCACTGGCGTATACTACGTCCAAATCTTTCATGGCTGGAATAATCTGTAATCTCGGTTAGGGAATACCACGGGCAGATATGACGGTATAGAGGTAGAGGCTTTTATAATATTTATTTATTTTATTTTATTTGTGTAAGAAAAAGTAAAAGAATTTGTTATATTTCGTTTGGAAGTCCACTAGTCTCTAACTACTTCCCAATTGGAATAAATTGTAACTAGTTACGTCTTTTTTATCAAAATAAATTTTGGTTTATCTAAGAAAAAACTAAAAAAAAGAATCGCCGAGGTTTCGTCTCAAACTAGTTCCGAGGGGGACCAAAAAGTAACTAGTTGATTTTTCAAAAAAAAAAAAATTCGTTTTAATTAATCTAAAATGTATAAAAAAAATATGTGAATTTTGGTCAGAAATATACTCGTTCCTACCTAGTTCGTTGAGGACCAAAAAGCATTATTTTTCTTTTTATTCTTTATGGTATAGAGCTAGACGCTTTTCATACAGAGAGGTGGTGGGTTTCGAACATTTCCTCATTGGTATTTTTCAATATTTGATGGAAATTTAAATAACTGTTCCATGGTGGAAGAGAAGGACGATTTGGCCAAAGATGCCTTTTATGAGCGTCTAGAGCATGCTTATGAGCGTTGCCCCCGACACGATGTGGAAATCGTGCTGGTAGATTTTAATGCCAGGGTGGGCAAAGAAGGTATCTTTGGTGTGACAGTTGGAAAATTCTGCCTCCAGAACGAAACATCGCCTTATGGGTTGAGGCTGATGGACTTCGCCAGGACCCGAAATATGGTTGTCTGTAGCACTAGATTCCAGCATAACAAAATTCACCAACCTGCTTGGCTGTCCCCATATCGAAAAACTTTCAACCAGATCGATTTTGATAGACGGAAGATATGTATCCAGTGTTTTAGATGTGCGACTCGGATCACTATCTTGTTGCAGCGAAGATACGCACGTGCCTCTGTGTTTCGAAGAACACCCGTCAACAAACACTCGACTTACACACCTGCAATCTGAGAGCACTCATCAGCAACTCGATATTAGGGAACTGTGGGACGGCCGTATCACAGTGGGGAGAAAAGAGACTGCCTACCTCGCAACCTTGCGATTGACCACAACACGTGCGGGGTGAGATAGATATCGGGAGCTGAAGAGCGAAGCAAGACGCATTTGAAGGGAAAAAGAAAGAGACCGAAATGTGTGAGTACGAGGAGCTTGAGAAGCTGGCCGACAAGGGTAATGCTCGAAAATTCTACGAAAAGATACGGCGACTTACAGAAGGTTTCAAGACCGGAGCAAACTCTTTTAGGATCTAGAGGGGTGAGCTAGTGGCGGATGCCCAGAGTATGGCAGTGAAAGTGAAACACCCGGAAGAGGAAGACCTTCACTCCGCTGGAAGGACCACGTAGAGAAGGACTTGGCTGTACTTGGTATTTCCAGTTGGCGCTGTTAACTCGGCTAAAATCGCGTAAGCGGTTTCTACGCCAGTAAAGTAAAGTAAGTAAGTATAACCTTATATATGCCAAAGAATCTCTTAACCAAATTAGTTGCAGAAATATTATAATACAATAGATATATAAACTCAATTTTCATTTCATTGTTGCCTCTTCGCACTACTAAGCTAAGCCCTCACTAAGTATTATGGCTCATTTAATAAATTCACACGCAAATTAGGCATATAATTCTCGATTATTAAAATATTCTCCAGTCTTTTTTTTTTGCCCTTCTTTGTTTGGCCAAACACAAAAGCGTATTTTTTCCATAATTTTCTATTAGGTATATGTTAGTATGCAAGTTGCTCCTCCACAGCGTTCTTTGTCTCACAAACAATTGGCTTTTGTGCTCGACCATCCCTGAACTTTCACTTTTCACTTTTGTTCGCTTTGTTGTCTTTTGTTTACATAAACACCACTTTACGTATCCTTGGCCGCAGTGCAAGTTATACAGCTGCTTGTCTACTAATCATATGCAAATCCTTTTATTTTCTAACGCTTATGGTGCTTATGACTTTGCGCGAGTCTCCCGCTCCGTTCGACCGCCACTTTGTTTGTTGGCTTGGCTTGTTTGGTTGTGTGTAAGTTGCATAATAAGCTCATTTGTAATGGAAATGACTTTTTATTAGTAAGCATACGAACAGAACTCTGCTAATACATAGCATTATACATACATATGTACCCGTATGTTTATGAGTTCATATGAGTGTAGTAAATCATCTACATCCTACACATATCTGCTAATATAATAACGCTTCAGTAAAGAAGGCATCAAGTTCACAAGTGCACCATCCAGTTCATGTGTGTCCTATTGCTCGTTAACGCGTTTAGTATTTGTGAAAATATATCTAAAAGTAATCACCCAGATGTGCTCGTAGTCAAATAAACTAGTTAGAAACTCTTTAGTATTCGAAGTAAGTTCGACTACTCAGCCAATTTTTTTTCCAACATAAGAAAATGGATTTTTTAACAATAAGACGGCTTAGTTTTAATTTTTGTTCAAAACTATACTAGTGCCAAACTAGTTCGAAAGTGTAGCAAAAAGTAACTAGTTAATTTTTTTTAATATTAGTTTTTATTGGTCTACGGAAGTAATTAAAGAATTCGTAAAACTTCTCTTAGAAATGCACTAGTCCCAAACTAGTTCTTAAGTGGTATAAATTGTAACTAATAAATTTTTTTTAACAAAATTAATTTTATTTTATCTAAGAAAAAATAAAGCGGATTGTCTGAATTTTGTCAGAAATATACTAGTGTCATACTAGTTCAAAATGTATCAAAAAATAGCTAGTTTAATTATTGAAAAAAATTAAAAGAAATTTATTTATGGAATTTAACAATAAGTTTAAAAATCTTTATTATTAACGGTTTGCTACTTTATTCCATAAGTAGTTGAAGTGTTGCTTTTCAAACGGCAAACAGATTCTTTCTTTGAAGGCCAGACTAGCCTTTTTGGGTAATGACTATGACTGATTTATAAAAATGTTAATTTTTTTACATAATTACTTTTTGTTTGTGGCAGAAGGTAATAAGAGAGTTTTTTTGAATTTATGGTATGTTAAGAAATATACTACTCATAAACTAGTTCAAAGTGGTCCGACAAGTATCAAATTTGAAACAAAATTACATTGTCTAAGAAAGGAATAAAAGAAATTGTTAGATTTTAGTCAGATATATGTACATATGTTTTCCACAAACTAGTTCAAAGTGGAGCAGAAAGTAACGGGTTTTATTTTTGGTAAAATTAGTTTTTATTTGGCTAAATTTTTTTTAAAACAAATTGCAATATTTTGGTTGAAACGTACTGGTGTCAAGTTAGTCAAATTAGTTTACGTACATCTGAAATGTATTAGAAGAAATTGCCATTGTCAGAAATATACTCGTTCCAAACTAGTTCAATTAGGACCAAAAAGTAGCGAGCTTAGTTTTGGAGCAAAATCAATTTTTGTCTGTTAAGAAGTAATTATGAGAGTTTGTTAGATTTTTTTTAAAAATATTCTGGGCACCAACTAGTACAAAGTGTGCCAAAATAGTAACTAGTTAAATTTTTACGCAAAAACTTGTTTTTTTTTCATTTAAGAATTGTTAGAATAAATTGTTATATTTTGCTCAGAAATGTTCTAGTTTCAAACTAGTTCGATGAGGACCAAAAAGTAACTAGTTTTATTTTTTTTTTGGAAAAGTAGTTTTTTTCTCGAAAGCAATAAAGAAAATGAAAAGAGTTTGGTCTGAAACAAACTGGTCTAAAATTGGTTCTAGTCTCAGTTAATACTTTTTCCAACCAGTTTAATATTCAGTGTGGGAATTATATACAAAGAGTGGTATGCCTCTGTATATTAGTTTGTTCTTGTTTGAAAAAAAATATGTTAGCACAAAGACACACTTCATAAGTTTTTTTTATTTATTAAGCACACTCACCACCGCACACATTTCTCAGTTGTACGTTGATAAACTCAACACAGTGTAATTTTGTATGTACTTCCTTTCATTTTATTGCCTTTCTCTGGGGATTTAAATTTAATCTACCTTCCCGCAGTTGATTTCATAAATTCTTTTCACTTTTCAACTTTCTGTCATCTTTCAGAGCATTCCTGCCGTTTCTCGTTTCCCGTTCCTCATTTACATTTTTCCGTCTTTCGGCAATTTTAATTTTTGCAAATTATTTGCAATTTCATATGCGTAATTAATGTTATGAGACACCATTGTTTATGCGTAATTTACTGCGAATGTGTCGTTGGGTAATCAAGTGGATGAAGGAGTAGTTGAAAAATTATTTGTATTTATGTATATACGTGTATGTATGCATCTATGTACATACGTGTATATGCAAATTGTTTATTTCGAGGGAATTGGTGTTGAATTATACTTTCATTATCATAAATTAGAATATTCAGTGCGCTTGTACATATACTTTTAGGGGAAGGCGCTGGACTCTCAATAGTCGCATATAGATAATTATAATGCCTCTGAGAGGGTCCTATCACCTTCCACCATTTATGGTGTCTTACAAAAGATACGAAATTACTCATATTAGCTTAAACTAACTCAACAAGACAATAAAAAAGTTATACCCCAAGGGACTTATTTCAAAAGGTCATTAAGTCTGGGTAGTGATAGAAGTAGTTCTTAACATATTTGTCTTATTCCTTTACCATGAATTTCCATTCTTAGCGAATGCCAGTTTTAGCATATGTTTTGCTAGAGTTTTGTTGTGGTTAGAAGAGCTCGGCATATCGCTCGTTCCTACACCGCATAGTCGCCAGGGATGTCCCAACATCCTATGTCCTGTTCAGAATACAGAACACTTGAGAGTTTTGTTGTCAGAATATATGATTATAGATTCTCTTGTGAACCTCAATGATTGCATATACAGTCTATTTTTGAATCGAGCTTTGAGCCGTCTGTAAAGAAGGCTATAACTAATGGCTCTCTGAACCCGCATATAATATTCTGGCTTGGTTTGTACTGTAATGAGTTGCGTTCAATCTAATTAGCTTGCAGCTCGCTTGAAGATTTCATTACTGTTATAGTGAATGACAATTGAGAAGAGTTACCAGTGCTTTTTTGGGTAATGAAGATAGCTGCTGAATGCTGAAAACCCTCTGGTTTGCTCCTGAAATATTCTCTTTGATATATTTGAAATATTTGACTTTGATGGTGAGAGTTATATCCATGTCTTTTGGAAGATGTGATTAAAAATTGGTTTGTTTTATACATCCTCTTGGGTTTTTGCTGTTTTGACTTCCGTTCCAGTGTTCTTTTCACAGGTTCCTAAAACCTGTGTTGATCACTCAGAATTTGCTGATGTTTTCTAATCGCTTTTAGAGTAATTTCACCAGCGCATGCTCTTACTCCACTGCAGTTAGTGTAAAACTTTTGAAGGGTGTCCATTGTGGGGTATCTAGTCATACAGGCGTTGCCGATCTCAGCAGATTATCAGCTTTGGAACCTCTTAGAGTCTAGCTCCTTCTCCAATTTGTTTACATTTTATGAAAAGCCGCCTCCGAACCCGAACGGCTGATGGTTTTTATGCGGAGCTTTTTTACGTCATGACGGAAATACACTCGGACATTCAATGCAACGCAATTTTTAAAATTTATATTCTATAATTGCTGAATGTTGGTCGGACCAGGACGAACTATAGCCAACCGAATGTTAGTGCAATAGTTAGCAGTCTTACTTACTTACTGCATTGGCAAATCAAGCATAAACTGTGTGTACTTAAAATTAGTTGGTCTTATTAACCAGCCAAATCAATTACCCTAGACAGGAACAGATAGTAATCACTCGTTGTGAGGTCAAAACTGTAAGGTGGATAAATAAGAACCTCCTAACCAAGCTATCGGATCTTCTGACGATCACGTGTGTGGTCTGGCCTTGTCCTGATTAAATGCAATTCCCAACCTGTTGACAAAAACTTGCCAATTTCATCAAACACGCAACAAAATCTTCCTGGCTGTTAATCCCGCGCCACTCAAATTCCTGGAAGTGATCCATTTCACATCACCTGTCACTATCCGCTTCAGAATGGGTCGATTTTGCTATAATTCGACATCAGTTCACAGATAGTCTATGGGAGTTTTTCTCGTGAACTCACATAGCACCCAAATATCGAGCTTCTTTGTGAAAGCAGCCTTTTTAGAGTGGTTCCAAACCGTCTTTTGTATAGTGCTCGGCCCTAGGGTAAACGAAAAAGTGATCGCAATTTCATTATTTTATCGACATTTATTGGCCTTCTATACCATGGGGAATTTTTTACCTAAAAATAACCGGTACGAAGTAGTCGAAAGCAAAATTGTGCATGAATGACTCTTACAGTATCAGAATTGTAGAATATAGCGTATTTTCCCTTTGCTGGTGACTATTTTTGGTATTCGCTCAAACACTACTGAGTTGAGTGATTAACACTTCCATTATCTTTCTTAGTACAAAATGTTAGCTTTCTAAGGCCATCTAGCGTAATCCAATTGCAGTCATAGAAAGCAAGATAAAGATTACTAAAGTCACCTATTGCAAAAATGATGGACTTCTAAAGCACCTTGCGCTAATCAAATCAATATGTGCAGACATTGAAAATGATCCATGGACTTGATATCGCTTGCTTGATTTCCCTTAGGTTCCTCCCAGCTTTCGATGCTAGAGTGTTTTACTAACTCCTTTAGAGCTTCAGAGTATTTAACAGATTCTTAATACTTTCAAAGTTAACTTTATATGATCTAACTTATTCTTAAACCTCAGCTCAGGCCTTCCTCATCTTTTTCCCCATCTGTTACGAAAATCTCTTTTGCATTAATCCGTCATAGTCTTGCACGATATATTCAAAAAACTATGCTCGTGAGAGTGGCAACAACTAAACCCTTAGTTGAAAGACAAAAATATATTCGAACCGCTGTTTGAACCCCTTCTACTTCTTTCACCTTCATTACTAAATATATATAAAATATACCGAAATATTACAATTATTGCGCTACCGAATAAATGAGGAAAATTAAAATGAAAAAATCGTCCTTCTGCTGCACTTTGTACACCATTTGTTATTGGTTATGGCATCTCGATTGCAAGTGGAAGAGCAATAAGTTAAATTCCTGCTTGCGCTCTCCTTTGCAACTAATGAGAATGTATAAATAAATCAGGTCGAGAAAATATCTTTTTTTTTTAGCAAAATACCACTTGAAAGCAAAAATTCAGTTAAAATTCTTATAAATGAAAAATGAGAGTTATATAATAGAAAGTATTGAATATTGTTGAGCTGCATATGTACCTACATGCATAGGTATCATATTTCTTTGTTACCTGTAATTCTGAAATAATTTCATGTTGTGGAAATATGTTTATATGTTTCTAGTTGGATAATGAAATTTTACCTTTATTCTTATGCATACGAGGTGTGACAATTAAGTAATGAGACTGATTATATTATCGTGATTGTGGTAACCCTGCAACCTTGAAATTCCGTTTTTCTTCTCTCGGCATCCTTCTCCTCTCTATTGATATATTTGCCTTCGCTCTAGCTTGTTTAGTTCGCTTGCTGTGTCGTGTTGAGTAAATGGCGTGTTGCTCGTTACAAAAAAGGGAAAACGAAATCCAGAGCAACGCGTCGCGATAAAATTTTGATCCAAATTGGGCGAAACAGCTTCGGAAACGTACGCTAAACATGTAAAAGTGCATGGTGATAGTGGGCTCTTAGTCGTGCCCAGGTGTTTCGGTGGCATAAAGAGTCTAAAGAGGGGCATGAGCAAGTCGAAGGCGAATACGATGATTATTGCTTTTTTTGATAGCCGTGTAATCGTTCACTAAGAATTTCTTCCACCGGGGCAAACCGTAAATCAAGTCTGTTATAGCCAAGTACTCGATTGCAAAAACGAGTCAACACGGTGCGCCCAGACATCGCTCGTAACCGGATCCTTCATTACGGCAACGCGCCGTGCCACACCGCCCTCAGCGTGTCCCAGTATTTGCCCTCCAAGTCACTTTTTTGTTCCCTAGAACAAAATCGGTAGTCAAAGGAACCCATTTTGAGTCGATTGAGGACATCCAGGCGGCCGTGACGAAGGTACTCGCGAAAATCCCAGTCGAAGCGTTCCAGAAATGTTACGAAGCATGGAAAACGCGCTGGAATCGTTGTATAGGTGTCCAAGGGAACTACTTTGAAGGGGATGGCAGAGTTGCAGAATAATTTTGAAATATACGGTTTTTATGGAATCAGTCTGATTACTTAATTTTCGCACCTCGTATACGGTGGATGACTCACCAAATCGATGTTTTCAGTTTTCAGTTGTTTCAGTCTATGTTGTAGACCTGCTGACCCTTTTGTATTGCCAGATGGAGTTTTATTTTAAGTCCAGGTAGAGTAGATGACGTTTAGGATGTCAAGACTTTTGGTCAAGTTTACGAGAGCTCTGATATCTAGTTTTGCAACCTTCTCTAGTCTTCTGAACAGAGAACAGTGTAAGGCGTGTTTCAGTTAGGTTCGGGTTGAAGCCGAGGAAGTGTTTCAAAGTCGCATTCGTACCTGCCACACTTTACTTCCAAAAATTGTCACTGCTCGCTTACCTGATGTTAATATATTTTTTCCTGCTAACAAATGTTCAACAGTCATTTCGAGATCACGTAGGCAAAAAATGGGTTTGGTTGACCTCGCTATTCATCTTGGCAGTCTTGCATGCCGTTAAGCCTTTCCATCCCACTCTGACACGTTTTATAGCTCTGTCGGAAATTTCGTTCTGTGAAACGTAAATTAATGTGGGATTATTGCCTTGAAGGCCGTCTCGCTGCCAATGAATATGGTAATTTTTTTCAAGTGCTTTTCTGCGGTACTGAAAAACTCTGGGGAAATTCTTTGATCAAAGGCTGGCTCCACTTTGAGGGTTGAAGGTTAGCCTGAGATCTAACTCAGCACAATTACTTTTGCCGGCACTCCATACAAATTTTCTGATCCATCCTTGCAGATGTTGTCAGTCAAAGTTGAATTAAGTTCATCATGGGAGAGAGTGAGGGAAAGAAAGAGGAAGAGAAAGAGAGAGGAAGAGAGAGAAAAAGAGCGAGAGGATGGGAGAAAGTGGGAAGGAGAGAGAGGAAGAGAGAGAGGAAGGGAGAGACAGGAAGGGAGAGAGGAAGAGAGATAAAGGTTAAAAATATATAAATCGTCACTTAAAAGTTTATAATGAACTAGTCTTCGTCCGTGCATCCGGGGCGTGAATTATTGTTAGTTATTCCTCCTCCTCCTCCTTATTACTTGCTGTTTCTAAGAGCGGAGAGCCACTTGGCTCATTGCCATTGGTGTTTTACTACTGATTAAAGCGTACTTATTTTTATTAAGAGCCTTTTATTTTACGTCTGAAATTTGTTCGAAGGAATTGGCGTGCCCTGCCGAGGGATGGCTGAATTGGAAAATTATTTTTTTTAAAAGGGAGGGTGAAGTGATGCTTGTCTTTACATTCTGTTGTCCGAAAGCTGGTACACTTTGTTTAATATTGCAAGACAGTTGCCGCAAATCTTTTCTTAGGAGTCTTGCACCGATACACCGAAGAGACACAGCTTAGGCAACCTTCATCACAGGGATCTTAAGGCATTACGAAGTGTTGGTGTAGTTTTTCGATCTTCTTCATCGAAGAAGTACAGGCAGTAATCTTTCTGTAATTTTTTTTCAGCATTTATATTTCATAGCTAATCGATACCTATGGGGGAATACCTCAGCATTTTCCAAGTAAAAGTGTTCGCCATTTCCTCATGCGTAGATATCATACTCCAAAGGAAGACTATTAATCAACATATAGTAAGTTACATGGACAGTCAAGCTGCTCTGAAGGCAATATCATCACCTACAATTAAATCGTATATGGTATGGGAATGTGTCAAGAATTTTATTGAAGTGGGTGAACGTAACAAAGCTCGGCTCATTAAGATTGCGAGACATACAGGTTTTGGAGAGAATGTAATAGCAGATAGACTTGAGAGAGAGTCGACTTCTTTCCCATAGGTCCTCATACAATTAAAGAATAACTAAGGACTGAGGAAAGGAGAATTAGAAACAGGTAGTGGTACATATACTGGGCAAGGGATGAGAACAGCAAAAAAGCTTACTAGAAGACTTAGAGACCCAATATTACTTAGTAAAAATAACAAAAGAAAAGTAACAAGATTTATTACAGGGCATTGCAGACTGCATAAGCATAGCATAGACCAGGAATCAGCACTTCTTAGAATTTTCCCTGCTGTGAGTTGGTACCAGAGACACCGGTGCACTTACTGTTTGAATGCGAAGCTGTCGCTAGATGACATCTAGGAGTCATTCAGTCGGAGTAAAATCAAACAAAAACAATCAGAGGTTCTATTATGTTCGATTTTATAAGGGCTTTAGGACTGTTTGATCTAGTATGAAGGAATCGAAGGGCACAATGGACCTATACACATCTATTAATCAAAAAAACATATTCAGAGGACGGTCGGAGTCCCAACATGCTTTAAGGGTTTTCTGGTGTAAAAAGATGCATTTTTAAACTGAATATTAACACTGTGACTCCAAATAAATGCTATATAATTTTATATATTTTTTTTTTAATTTTCGTTTATTGAAATTCTTTTTGAGTTATATGAAAAAAACAAATCCAACCCCACTCCACTGGGTTCCAACATATGTATGCTTATTCAATACATACATACATTATACAAGCAGTTACAATTGATTTTCTCAATATTTTTTTTGTAGCATAAAAACCCTTTAAACTCTCTCACTCATGTGACCTTTCTTTACGCCTATTATCCACTCAAGTAAGCATATGTAAGCATGTATGGTATATAATACATAAAAAATATTTCTTGCCTTTTTCTCACGCCACTGAAACTATAACAAAAAAGGTCACATATGTCGCATTTACGCTTATCCATGCTCATTTGAGTTTATTTCAGTTAGCCAATTGGCCGCAACCGCTTTAAGGTCAGACAGTAAAATATAAGAGCAAGAAGAAGAGGAGAAAAAAAAAACAACAAAATCACTTAATATTATCGAATACAGCAAAATTTAATGCGAACTACTACTATACGAATACTACATGCCAATAAAACTTTATGGAATTTCGTACATAAACACATACATATATACATATGTTTGCCATTCAATTTTTGCCGCTTTTTAAAATGCAATTTAATTTTTCTTATTAACGCTGTTGATCCTGTGTACGAATTGAGTGGATCGTTGCGTAACACATTTTATTGCAAATTTAACGATTATGGCGACTAGCAAAAATATATATATATATATTATATATAATATCTACAATATATCTACATAAATATATATGAGTATATGTATTACTTATATTAGAAGTGGCTGGGGCTAGAACCTTAAAGTGTGACATCTGTCTGTGCTTATGCTGGTCACCATGCATACAGTGGTGAGTAAAAAAATGTCTGCGGTGGTATTTTGTTTTTAATATCCATATTTCCATTTTTTTTTTAATAAATTAATTTTATTTATTATTTACTTATTTTAATTTTATTTGAATATACCTTAATACTAAATCGAAAACCTAATCTTTCAATATTTAAAATATTTTGAAAATTTAAAAAATTTAAAAAATATTTTTTTTGCGCTCGTTAATTTGAAATTTAGTATTTTCGGAGATATGGTTAGAGAAAATTTTTATACTTTAGTAGAAGAAATATTAAATTTCGATTTTTAAATACCGATTCAGTTTTCCATCATATTTATTATATTCTTTTTTTTATTAATATACGGACATAAATTAAATTAAGAAAAGTAAAATTATAAAAAAAAATCAAATTATTTATGGAAATTAAATGTAAGTTAATTATGAAAATATGAAATTGATTATGAAAAAAAAATAAAATAAAATTACGAGGATGGTTTGATAAGTCAGTGAATATATTTTTTTTCTGCAAATAAGCATTTTATTGCTCTAAATAATCCCTTCTTAGCTCTATATATTTATTTGGCACATCGTTTTTCCTGTTTTTGTATTCCTTCCAAATTTTACATTCAAGGCCCTCAAAATAGACATGCGATTCTGTGATGACCTCTTCATTCGACTCGAATCTCTTACCGCCCAGCCATTGCGTCGGCTTTGGAAACAAGAAATAGTTGAGGGGCTAAATCTTCAGACTATGCTGGAAGGCATATCAGTTCGCAGAATAATTTATGAATTTTTGCTATGGTGACCACACACAAGTTTGCACCCATGCATTGTCCTGATGGAACAGCTCTTTCACCTCAGCTCAGTATTGATTTGCCCATATTTTCTGAATAATATTTGCCGGTGACTGTTTTACCCTTCTCAAGGTAATCGATTTGAATTACACCTCATTCACCCAAAAAGCTGTGGTCTTTGTTGGTCGGCAGAGTCACGATGGCCTTGTATGGGGCACGTTCACTCTAAGAAACGCACTGTCTTGATTTTTCTTGAGCTCACGTGTGGTGTGGTGCAACCATGCTTCGTCTGTGGTAACGAAACGGCGGAGGGACCTACAGTTTATACTAAGCCGCCTCCGAACGGCTGATGGTTTTTTTACGAGGAGCCTTTTTATTTCATGTCCGAAGTACACTCGGAGGGGTGGACATTCCCTGCCGAGGGGCGACCGCAATTCGAAAATTTAACTTAATCCACATAACTCCAAGTATCTTCTTACTTGCGTAAAGAGCACTACTGACATTTTCACCCTCTTCACCACATTAGGCTTTTACAACAGCTTCAACTTTTTCAGAAGTTTGCTTCTAAGGAGTTCCTCTACAAGCTACTCTGTGCATTCTGACTTTTCTCCACTCTGCTTTAACCAACCTTTAGCGCAGTGGACTATTCATCTGTAGGAGAATGACAGATTCTAATCGGGTCACCTGACTATCTATCTGCAGAAAATTAGAAATTTGATATGATTCCCACTTGTTCACATTTGCCCCTTATTGTATTTAAAACTATTTGAAATAGCTGGCTGGACATTCAATAGCCAGCAATATTATTGCGCTGTTCAATTTCATTGCCCGATTTTCATTGCTCTGTTTTCATGCACATATGTACATACATATGCTACTACTCTCTTTCTTACACTATCGAAACGATCTTTTTCTATTTTTTTTTTGTTTTCGGTGCTGTTTTTCTTTCACTCCTTTCATTTGCCGCAACTCCTTCTTCTTCTTCTTCTTCTTCTTCTTTTCCTTCGTTATCGTAATGGTTAAGTAAGCTCCTAGAGCACTCCTTACGTTACAGCTGCTTGGCTATATTGGAATTTTATTTCTTGTTCTCGGTACTTCTGTGGCAAATTGCTTTGCTTTGATTTCTTTCATTTTTTACTACTACTACGAGTACAGCATTTGTTGTGATAAGTGGTGTTGGTGGTCCTCCCAGCAAGTCATCGAATGATTTTTATCATACCGCATATACATACGTACATATATATGTACGCACATATATTATGTTCTTTACTATTATTATTGAAAGGTGCGCTGTGGACATGCTTTGCTACTATGCTCACCCACACAGAAACGTTTTGTCATAGGGAGGTCAGCTTCCACTTTCTGGTTACTCATACGCCGTGTATGACTTCTTTTCTCTACTCAATTGCTGCAATTTATTCAAATTGGAGGATAAAAACCTTTTAATATATGTATAAAATATTGTTTCTTTTATTTTTGGTACATTTTCTTTTACTTACTTACGTAAGTACAAACTTTTTCTTTCGCATTGCCTTTTGTATTATTTTTCGTATATAGTAATGTTTGTCTGCTAAGCAGAAGGACAGATAATGTTTGTATTTGTGAGATAAAATCAATTCGTGATGAGTTTCTGAGCTTACTTTCGTTACATGGAAATACGATTAGATTGCAATGCTTGTATTTACGAAATTTATGTTTCTTATTTATTTCCATAATTTTAACTAGATAACTGCACAAAGCCATATGCCCTTCATTCAAGCACTGTTATATTGTAATTACATATTTATTCGTAGTTTGCTTATGCACCTACACTTAACTCTAAAAAATAATTAAAACAACTTTAAAAAATTATTAATAAAAACACAGATAAATTAAATTAAATAAAACTAAAATGACAAAAATAAATTATTTAAAATAATTAAAAATTATATACAATAAAAAATTTAAAATAAAATAATATAAAACAAAACAAATTCAAATAAAATAAAAAAAATAAACAAAATAAAATAAAATAAAATATAAAAAAATTACGATAATATATAATAAAATAAAATATAATACAATAAAATAAAAAAGTGAGATTAGATTAAATTAAATAAATTAAATTGAATTAAACTAATGACATAAAATAAAATAAAATAACATAAAATAACATAAATAAAATAAAATAAAATAAAATAAAATAAAAAAAAAATAAAATAAAATAAAATAAAATAAAATAAAATTAAATAAAAAAAAAAATAAAAAAAATAAAAATAAAATAAAATAAAATAAAATAAAATAAAATAAAATAAAATAAAATAAAATAAAATAAAATAAAATAAAATAAAATAAAATAAAATAAAATAAAATAAAATAAAATAAAATAAAATAAAATAAATAAATAAAATAAAATAAAATAAAATAAAATAAAATAAAATAAATTAAA
Source organism: Ceratitis rosa (assembly GCA_037013455.1). NCBI lineage: Eukaryota > Metazoa > Arthropoda > Insecta > Diptera > Tephritidae > Ceratitis > Ceratitis rosa. The sequence goes on along the minus strand of JAWMAG010000069.1, from coordinate 7,606,034 downwards.
ATAAAATAAAATAAAATAAAATAAAATTAAATTAAATTAAATTAAATTAAATTAAATTAAATTAAATTAAATTAAATTAAATTAAATTAAATTAAATAAAATAAAATAAAATAAAATAAAATAAAATAAAATAAAATAAAATAAAATAAAATAAAATAAAATAAAATAAAATAAAATAAAATAAAATAAAATAAAATAAAATAAAATAAAATAAAATAAAATAAAACAAAATAAAATAAAATAAAATAAAATAAAATAAAATAAAATAAAATAAAATAAAATAAAATAAAATAAAATAAAATAAAATAAAATAAAATAAAATAAAATAAAATAAAATAAAATAAAATAAAATAAAATAAAATAAAATAAAATAAAATAAAATAAAATAAAATAAAATAAAATAAAATAAAATAAAATAAAATAAAATAAAATAAAATAAAATAAAATAAAATAAAATAAAATAAAATAAAATAAAATAAAATAAAATAAAATAAAATAAAATATAATATAATTAAATATTGTTAAAAAATAAAACGGAAAAAAGTTGTAAAGAAGTAAATCATACTCACTTAACTTACATAAAATTAAATAGATCGAAACAAAATTAAATTAAATAAATCAGAGTAAGTGAAAAAAATAGAATAACGAAATTAACTTAAAATAAAACAAAAAAGTTAAATAAGGAAGAAAAAATAAAATAGAAATTAAATTAAATTAAAATAAAATCAAATAAAATAAAGTAATATAAAAAAAATAAAATAAAATAAAATAAAATAAAATGAAATAAAATAAAATAAAACAAAATAAAATAATTTTACTTTATTTTATTTTATTTTATTTATTCGATAATAAAATAAAATAAAATTGAAATAAAATAAGAAAAAATCAAATTAAATTAGTAATAACTTGTAAAAATTGCATGAGTGCCTGCGCAATTACACAAATTGGTAAAAGAAGAACCACATTTCACCTGAAAATTAATTTCACACTAAAATTGTTTTATTTACAAAATTCCTTAGAACCATTAATATAGCTTATAAATTTTTTAAGCAAGCACAAGTTTTGCTATAAACCTTGAAACGAATTTCATAAATCTCAAAAATTCTGCTTTCAGTATTAAGACATTTTAATTGCCTTATGAACAAGATATTCTTTTCTCCCCAAATATTCTCATAAAAAGTTTAAATTACAAAAAAAGAAAAAACAACAAAAATCACAAAAACCAAATGCAATTTAAGGTAAATATTAATTTCGACAAATGTAAGAATTCAAAACTCAAAACTGCCAATTATTGGAATGCTCATAATTTTACTTTGACCACTGCAGATTTTCAAAATACTTGTCTATTTATTACATTTTTGGCAATTCATTCAACAATTCTTGAAGTAGCAGTCATAATGGCAGTGTATGTATGTGGTTTGTGTTTGTATTTTGTTTTTGTGATTGTCTCTAATTTCTATGTCTGCTGTCAAAATGGTAAACGAGGACAAAGGCATTTGCTTAGTTCAACACAATGCTATACACACACATACATACATACATACATAGAAGGATCATTAATTTTATTTTCACAACAAAAGACGCACATAAATACGTGTTGTTTGCATTGTACCTATATATGTATGTATATGTGTGAACTATACATTTTCCGTTATGAACAACATAATTTCTTACTCACTCACTGTGGCAACCTTTGCAGGTGGCAAGCATGACATAACAGCAACAGGAGCAACAGCAGTTGGATGTCATTATTAAAACATTTATTTTATGAATTGTCATTGTATGTGCTTGAGTGTGTGTGCGAGCGTGTATGTGTGTGTTATTCTTAGGTATAAATGTACAAAGAGGCAGTCTACATTGTTGTCTCTGCCTTTTTGTTTGTTATGAAATTCACAAAAATACTGTCAATGTTTTTGTCAACGTGTGGTACACACACGCACAGAGCTGAAAATAATTGCATATATACAAATGACAGTTATACATGTATATATACATATATAAGTATGTACAAACACATTTAGACATGCGGTTAGATTAATGATTCTAATGTGCTTCTGTGCCAGTGACAGAGGACTATGATTTTCTACCAAAACTGTCACATACTTTCACTACAAATAAGCATACATATATACATATACATATACGTATACAAATATTTACCATTAAATATTATTTCACTCATACATTTCGCTTTCGTTCGTATAAATCTCTTATTTTACCTTTAGTCGGACCAGCCACATTACTCTCCGGTCATTATATTTTTTATAGTTTTACATTTTCACTTTCATTGCCCTTCAGGCCGTTTACTACTAGTTGAGGCGTTTATCATGAAATAACAGTCTGTCGCCTGCTGCAGCATTTACTATTTGATATTTTCTCTTTTATTCGGCTTGTTGATATTTTTAACCTAAAATTTTGAGCAGCCCAAACATTAATTTTCAAAAAAAAAAAAAATTAAAAAGAAAAATAATAATAATTTCTGCTTATCTTCAGAATGCAGGTTTAGTTTAAACTTATATGAGCTTCATTTTATTGCGGTTTCATGTAACCAGCCCCACTCTAAAACCAACACATCTAACCCCCCTCTCCCTTTGGTCCGAACCCGTCGCAATAGCTCGTTTCCTGGACCTCCTGTGAGATGACATCGGTGACTTGGATTAGCAAGCCTTTTCCCAAGCTGGATTGGTAAGTGTTACAATAACAACAAGAACAAAAACAAAAACAACAACAACAACAACAACAACAACAACAACAACAACAACAACAATAATAATAATAATAATAAAAAATAATAACAAAAAACAACAACAACAACAAGTTGTCTATCTGGGTAAGCGTTAGCCTGTCCTACAGAAAAGCCACTTTGCGGCAGTGCACTCACTGATTCATTGAGAGCAGCTACTTTCGCCTGAAAAATATTGCAAGCTTGACCTCTCACTGATGTGTAATTCTCTACAGAAGACGCCCATGCCGACCTCTTCATGAAGTAATTAAGCGCTAATTTTCTCCAGAGGCTCCAGTTCTCTCTCCGTAAGAGACCGCAAGCTTCTAGATAAGATAATCCAAGGGTTGAAGTTGGACCCTTCATTGGGAGCAGCTACTTTCACCTAATAAATATTGGAATGGTGTGGAAGTTTGTTTTCTCACCGACGTATAATTCCCGACAGAAGACTTCCGTGCTGACATCTTCGCCAATCCACGACTCATTCATGAAGAAATTAACAGATATTTTTCTCCAGTAGCTGGAGACACAATAGGAATGTAGCAGTACAGCTTGGTCGTTTGTAGTGTGCCCGGCAATACTATGGATGTACTAACGTCTATGTGAGAACTAATGGGTCAGTCAGCTTGATCAAAACAAACCTTTTTCCAGTAGCTCCAGTCCTCGCTCGAAGAGACTTTAGCGGAGTAGTAGGCACTCGGCGCTAGCTTCAAGTTAAAATTATGCAAGCGATCGGGAATGAAATGGAGCATGTCAAGGATTGTCGTCCAAAAATCCAGATATTCAAAGTCTTAAAGTGACTTTCGCAGTGATAGAACAACCTTCTTGAAGATGTAGTACATTAGCTTAGAAGAAAAGCACCATCTAAGCCCTTCAAGCATGTAATAATATTATATTATGTAAGGTAGGTCCGCTTATCTACGTCCTTGAAAGGGACTCTTGAGAGATTTTACGCCTTTTATTAAAGTCATTCAGCATTGCGACCTAAAGTCTTTGGGAGATACGTGTAAACTTCTACCGGCCTTCATGTTAAATATTACTTTGACCCTCCTGTACGCACTGCGGATATACCTCAGTCTCACACAGCTCGGGAAGATGGAAGTAAGCCATCCGCACGTCACACTACACAGCTTCGACCCACTGTGGACTTAAGGGACTCAAACGAGTTTAACGCTCAATTCAAGCGGGCGGAAGGTACATGAAAGTCGCACCATCCTTATTTATTGCCCCTAGAGGAGAGGTATTGCAAGTAAGATGAGTGTCTCTATGACGTAGTCTACTTAGTATGACATCTCCATATTCCGTCATTATCCTATCCTGCACTTCAAGAGTCAGTCAAACTGCAGAACAACTGCAAGTTCAGCGCAGTTTAATTCCAGACTATTCACTATTGCTTCGTTAGATACATTATAGAGAGCTCTATTTAAGTCTAGGAAAACTCCAAGAGTAGTGCCGACTGTAGATTTACCTTTTACATAGGCGTGCTGAGTTTTAGCTCATGACTATTTATGCCTCCAGAAGTTCTTCAAGTGTCGTCAAAATAATTGGTGTTAAGGAATGTTTGAATACTGAAAGTCTCCTAAATTACGCTAGGGCAGATTGCCCTCGGTCTACATGTTGATATGCAGCATGAAGTTCTGGCCATCATCTTACATTCCAGAGTTAGTGACTTTTCCGTCAGTTTTACTGCGCAAGGTATTACAAACTTTACCCATAACAGCGAGGGGTCGTCTTTGCACCGCGCGTACTCAGATCTGCATTAATTTTTGTAAAGAACGTTTTGACTCCAATGTTCTTGTGGCTTCTGCTCAGATGAATTGTAGTGGCAAAAGAGTGTTATGTTGAATATTTAGGTTAGTTCATCTAGCTTGTTTGATGTGTTATCTATGCTCTCACCTGTACTCTATGAATATCATTAGTATTGCACTGCAGTGGCCAGTAGGAGAAGGTTATATATATGGTATATGTACATATATCGACCTCCGCTAGACACATCCTACTTTTACCACACCGATCAGTTTTGGGAACAGACCCAGCTGCCAGGCCACTGCGGTGCAAGCAGTCACAAAAAAAAAGAGATCAACATTCAAAATTATACAATGCCGATAAAAAGATATCCGTATATCACCTGTTATAGCTCTAATGACATTCTTTGTATCCCACAATGCTTGATTTATTTGAAGCTGAAAAAAATATTCTCTGTTGTAAATTGTTGTTTGATTTTATTTTATTTTATTTTTTGTTGAATATTTCAAGTTATTATCTATAATAATAAATGGTAACTCAATAACAAAATTGTTAAAAAAATATAGCATACAAAGTTATCCATTTTGCGGTTTCGAAAATGAGCGTAAATAAAATGCATTTAAAACAGTTTTTTAAGAGAAATTCTTTTTTTATTATAAGGTTTCAAACTTTGCATGATACGTGTATGTGAAATACAATACTATGTCACTAAAATGACCTCCTTGCGAGTTTTTGCAAACTTCGATCCGTTTAGGGTAATTTTCGACCACTCTTTGGCACATATTGGGTGGAATTCCTGCTAAAACTTTACGAAAATTGGCTTTCAAGTGCTCAAAAGTTAAAGGTTTATCTATCTAAGGACCATCTTTCACGTAGCCCCCCGCAAAGAAAGTCCAATGACGTTAAATCTCGTTCTCGATTGTCAATTAACATCGCCAAAACGAGAGATTACACGGATGGGAGATTTCTCTCGCAATGAAGCTATATTCATTCGTCTTGTGTGGCGTGTGACACCATCTTTCTGAAACCACATATTTTCCTGGTCGTATTCTTCAATTACGAGTCAAAAAAAGTGGGTTATCATATGACCAAAACACTATTACGAATTGATAGTGACAGTCGTTTCAAAGAAGTAAGGTCCAATCACACCTCCAGAACAAAGAGTGCACCAGAGAGTCGGTTATTTTGGATGTAATGTCCTCTCTTTAATTATTTGAGGATACTCGGAGTTCGAAAAGCATCAGTTTTTGCTTATTTACTTATCCTCCGAGTGGGTCGCTGAATAAAATTTTCTTTGAAAAATCGTCGTCCACAGTTTATTGTTCAAGCAACCAATCGATGTCTGTGCGGCGTTGTGAATGATCAGCTGGTTAAAATTGTTGTATGAGCTGCACTTTATATAGATGTAGGAGTAAGTACAAGTATAAAATACGCCATAGTGTGCTGTCAGAAGGGCGCAGCTTTTGACATTCTCGAGAAATAGACACATTCGGGTCTTCGGTCTACACTCTCACTTACAGCTTACAGCAGTGATATTTGAGGTGAGACGAGAAAAATGATGATGCGCAGGTCTTACAATATCAGTAACCGATCCGGTCCCATCAAATTTCTTTACAATTTTACCAATTTTACTTGAGTAATCGGACGATTCTTAGCGCCATATCTAAACACCTCTTAAATCACAAATTATGTCCAAGTTTGAATCCCCACATTTGTCATAGGTTTTAACGGTTTTAACGCATTGTGCGTTTGTTAAGTGAACCATTTTCATAAATAACTGACTTTTAACTAAAAAAACATGTTTGGTTTGTCAGTTAAGTTTGACAGCTGCCCATCAACAGCTTTGTACTTTTGAAACCATGAAATGCGTAACCTTATATTTTGCTCATTTTGTTTATTTTTTTTTTATCTCAGTGGCATGCTGCATCATCAACATGGCAAGCATTCTGTTGGCAGTTTTTTCTTTCCCATACACAAGTGCTTATTTTATTGTAGGTGTATTGTAGTTTATTTTCCGTTGACAGGATGTGGTCAGAAGTTGCCTATGCTATGCTGTTTTTACATTTTTCCATATGCCGAGTGTATTATTTTCATAGTTGTTTCACTATTTGGACAATTATTCAGTTGTATTTTATATAGTTATGCACTGTTATATAGGACAAAAAGAAGCTTGTCACTTACACAATGAAAATGAAGTGACGGGGGAAAAAAGTAAAAAAGTTGCAACCGTTGTATCCTACTAAACGGAAGTAGTTGTCGCAGTTTTTTCGCTTTCATTCACATATGTTGTGAATGCCATACGATGCTGCGTTGGTCGGCAAAAAAAGGTTTCAAAGTGTTACATAAAAATATGGAAAATATCAATAAGTGTGCCGGGGAAAGTGACAATAGCTTCTCATGGCAGGTTTGTTTTGTAAAAACAAAATTTTTTTAAATCATCATTTGATATTATAATTTTTTAATTACGCTAACGAAATTTTAATAAAACCTACTTTGCTTTTTCAGGTCATTGTTATGTTGAATTGTTTTTGGGTTTTCGTTTAAATGGAACTGTTTTAGACCATATATTTTTTGGAAATAGTGAAAAAATTACAACAATAGTTTTGGACGGTAGAAGTTATAGCGGCTATTTCGGAAACTACCACGTTTCCTCATCAGACTTCTTTTTTTCAGACACCTTTGTTCGAACTTTCTTTCAGTATTATAGGCGTTCGTACTAACGAAAGAACGTCCAGCGTCCTACAGGCAGGGCAAAAAGTACTCAAACGAGAAAGCTTGAGGTCTTCTTTTAAAAACACTTAGTTAGTTACTTGTTTAAATACAAAACAAATTGATGAATTGAAAGTTCAGAAAACTAGTTTTTAGAGCACCGCCGCATCAACTTTTTATATGAAACAGAAAGTACGCAAGTTATATTATGAACTTGACCCATTTTCAAGTTATTCAATTAACGAGAAACAGTTTATGCCAAATTTTCCAAAATTTTTTATGCAAGATAGTAAATTATTATTTCTAATCTAGTTACTTTTTAGAAAATATGATAATTACTATTTAAAATTGCATTCACGAAGCTCCAGATTGATATCTATTTAAACTTTTCATTTAGTATTGTAACAGATCAGTTTGAAAGTCTTTGGCCTGACACATAGATGGCGCTACTAGATCTAAATCCGTATGATTTTTAGTTAGCTCTAACATTCAAAATATGCAAATATAACTTTGACATTTTTATGAAATAAATAAATGATCGTGTTAGCTCTTTCGCAAAAACATTGTTGCCATTTGTGGAGTAAAAGCCAATATGTTGATAATTGGGAGACAGAAAAATGCTCCGAGGAATGCACTATACGTATAAAATATTAGTTTTATGTTCTAAATAAAATTTAAGTAATAAAATGTTTCAGAAACTAATTTTACTTATTGAATTTTATTTTTAAGGTTACCCTAGATTATTTAAATTATACTTATTTATCAATGTGTACTTTAATTTAATTAGTTCATTAATTTTTAATAAACTAAATTCCAATAGATAATTCAAATTGATGCATTAAATTTTAAACTTATAACATTTTTTTTTATTTCACACGAAATCTTTCTGCAAACATTCAATTCGATTTTGGTTTAGTAATTAAATACTTTTGATCATTTAATTATACATTATTGCTAGAAATATGACAACAAATTGTTAAAAAAAACAATATATGGCATACAATTTTTGCCCCCAATTATTTATTATGTCCTGCCGGAAAGACAGCAACCCGTCGTGTTAGAAAGAAACCTAAGATGGCGCATCCTTCCAGCATTACTGCTGCTACTTGTCCAAAAGTACTAATTTGGGCACTTACGGATGCACAAGTGTTTCAACTTCCTATCATTTAAAGGTTCAACTACGTCTTAACTTAGTTAAAACGGTTTTGGCATATGATCCATCTGATCTAAGGTAGGGGTTAAATAAGGATTAGTACTACTTTTTGCAGTTATAGTTTCAGGACTCCATTTAATACCTAGAGCTAATATGTTACTTAAAACCAACGCGGAGTCTTGGAACACGAGTAAAGAGTGGGTGGAAAGCTCGATGAAATACCTATGTCCGACATTTTCAGCTAAATTTTGTTGTAGAGTCTCTTAATCAAAGGATGGCACTGCGACTGGGCATTGGTCTTGCAACAAGCTTGCTGTATAAACATTTTCGAACGAATCGCTTTATATATACTCATTCCATATATTAAAAAACTCTCTACGAAAGGGAATTCTACTGCGTTGACTCAAGACCGCGTGGTCACAATACGCATGAAAGCAAAGGTCTTTAACAGAACAGCTACAAAAGTGACTGATATGTGATTTTGTAATCAGACCACTATCTCGTTTCAGTCAAGAAAAGTACCCTTTCTTTCATTAAAAACGCGATAAAGGGAACGCTACTATTGACCACAATGCGTACTGAGTGGAAGAGATACCGCGAGTTGAAGAGAGAGATGAGATGAGGAGGGTGAATTTAAAGAGAATTTATTAGTGTGGTATCGAGCGTGGTAAATCCACCATTGACGAGATATTTAGCAAATATTTCGCCGATATGTTATATTGTTTTTATATTCGCTCCCGACGAACACTCACTGCGAACTAAGAAAACCAAGCTGAATTTCGAAAATTTTCCGAAATCAAAGTATGCGAATGCGAATACGAATACGAATAAAAAAAAATGAATACAAACGAAGGTATCAATATGACTACGAATAAGAAAACGAATGAAATATGAATGCGAATATGAATAAGAATACGAATATGAATACGAATGAGAAAACGAATGTAAATATGAATACGAATGCGAATATAAGCACAAATGGGATATAAATTCGAATGCGAATACTAATATTATTACGAATACGAATATAAATCCGAATGCGAATATGAATATGAATGCGAATACAAACGAAGGTATCAATATGATTACGAATAAGAAAACGAATGAAATATGAATGCGAATATGAATAAGAATACGAATATGAATACGAATGAGAAAACGAATGTAAATATGAATACGAATGCGAATATAAACACGAGAGGGAATATAAATTCGAATGCGAATACGAATATTATTACGAATAGGAATATAAATCCGAATGCGAATATGAATACGAATGCGAATACGAATACGAATAAAAAAAATGAATACAAACGAAGGTATCAATATGACTACGAATAAGAAAACGAATGAAATATGAATGCGAATATGAATAAGAATACGAATATGAATACGAATGAGAAAACGAATGTAAATATGAATACGAATGCGAATATAAGCACAAATGGGATATAAATTCGAATGCGAATACTAATATTATTACGAATACGAATATAAATCCGAATGCGAATATGAATATGAATGCGAATACAAACGAAGGTATCAATATGATTACGAATAAGAAAACGAATGAAATATGAATGCGAATATGAATAAGAATACGAATATGAATACGAATGAGAAAACGAATGTAAATATGAATGCGAATGCGAATATAAACACGAGTGGGATTATAAACTCGAATGCGAATACGAATATTATTACGAATACGAATATAAATCCGAATGCGAATATGAATACGAATGCGAATACGAATACAAATAAAAAAAATGAATGCAAAGGAAGGTATCAATATGATTACGAATAAGAAAACGAATGAAATATGAATGCGAATATGAATAAGAACACGAATATGAATACGAATGAGAAAACGAATGTAAATATGAATACGAATGCGAATATAAACACAAATGGGAATATAAATTCGAATGCGAATACGAATATTACTACGAATACGAATATAAATGCGGATGCGAATATGAATACGAGTACGAATATGAATAAGTATACGAATATGACACGAACAAGAAAACGAATATAAATATGAAAACGAATATGAATACGATTGCGAATACGAATACAAAAGCGAGCACGAATTAACATTTTGAGTATAGATACCATAGATATAGATATAGAATTTTATCGTGTAGACGATCCAAGATACAATTCTTTTCGGTCCTGCTTAAGTTTTTCTGCCACTAAAAGCTTTTCTATTTTGAATGAACGAAAGATCTTAAGTTATTTTTGTATTTTGTTCCTTTTGGCACCATTTAAACAGTGAGTTTGAACAGTTTTTTTTTAGCAATTTTTGTATTTATAAAATCTCTCCAAACATGCGTGTGTTTTGCTCAAACAAGTCACAGGTCCCTCAGTTGAAAAGGTTTATTTAAAAGATCTAATTTAATCACAAATGCTGTCTGAAGATAATGACAAGCAACGAGCTTTGCATGCATGTACTAGCGCCTTGATATATGCTTCGCAGCGACATGATGTTTATTTCCCAAAACGATTACAATAATTCCACGCTGACTTGACACATTTATTTTCATGTTTGACACCATTTTTTCCCTGTCTGCACTTGACTTTTGCACCAAAACGACTGTGAGACGCGTAAAGAAGACGCAGCAAATTTGTTTATCCCCACACATAGACATGAAGTGTAAACACGACATTACTTGTTTAACCTTTAAATAAATAAACATATGTAATGAGGAATGTTTGCATACGTGTATATCTAAGCAGAGGTGCTGGGGTGTACCATATAAGATGAAAGGTTTAAAGATTTTCTTCAACTGAAGATTGTGCAAAGTTTTGGCAAAGTCACTTGAAAGTTGAAAGATAAAAGGGTTAAAAGTGTTTTCATGCTTCAATTGTATTTTGTTGCGTCTGTTTATATATTTATATCTCTTTGTATACAGTTTATACATGTTTATTTATTTTTTCCTTTTATTTTTCTACTCTTTGCACCAATTGCTTTTGCCGCTTCATTGACTGCGCTGTGCTTACCATTGTTTCTCTACTGTCTTGGCGTTTAGGCTTTGTGTGTGTGTATGTGCATGTGACTGTGTGCGTGTGAAAATGCCGTTAGAGCAACATCAGCAACAACCAAAGGGAATTCCCAAAACTTGTTTAAGTAACCATGTCAAAGATAGCATTAACACTGACATGCCTCCAGGGTGCACAACGTGCCTTAACGCCAGTGCCACCCAGCCACCGACACATGCAAACACAACAACACTGTAGATAAATATATATATATTATCAAGTATATATATAAATATAAGCACACAATCACTAAGTAAATTTAGTAATACATGGCATACCTTAGCATACATATAGGCGCTGAGACGTTTACGGCTCACTAAGAGTGTGAGATTCACATGTGTATATGTGTGTATGTGCCGCAGGTGAAGAGTAAGTCAAGCGATTGCCGAAGAAGAATTTAAAGCATGCATTGTCACTTTATACTACGACATACCTTGGTGTATTATACATACATATATATGCATACATATGTGAAGTACGCTTTGCGCTTTACTTTTGTTAGGTTGGCGTTGGCGTTGGCGTTGTGGCCTTTGTCATTTCGCCTTCTTTGAATAATTTAATATGCTGATGGCGTATGGGGAATTAGTAGCGTAAAGGTTACATGCGGCCGTGATATGTTTAAGTTATATATGTATGTAATTATATTTATTTATTATCCGAAAAAAAGGTTTAACGTTAAAGGCGTAACAGACCTCAAATATAGATCACAAAGCACACGCGAAGATGTGCTTCCTTTTCTTTTTACTTGGCATCATCCTTCTCTTGATCGCTGAAACGATTTGAAGGTCTTCCTCGTCTCTTTTTCCACCAGCGAGTACTACAACGAAACCATTTAAAACTGCAGAAATTTCGTCCATGCAGATGATCTAATATTACTGACGTAGTCGCTGTACCTGTTGGCCGCCAAAAAGGTGACAGCCCTTGGCCGTATAAAATCCGAGTCAACTCTGGTACGTAGAACCGGCTGTCTTGAGAGTTGAACTGGCACTGAACGCCATTCACCAGGAGTCAGTTAACACCTTCTTAGACTCCCTTCCCGTGAATGGCGTACTCGGAGTAAAAGCACCACCAATCGCAGACATCGAGAGACCCGCGTGACCTTTGCACAGCTTAGATCTGGATACTGTAGTATATTAAACTTCTACTTATCCAGACTCGACCCCAGCATACCCAACGTATGCCCTGCATGTGGAGAGTCCCCGCAAAACACTTCATTAACCTGATCTAAAATCTCTCTTTCGAGAACTTCTTATATGGACTCTGACTGTATGTATTGCAACGAATGACTTAGAGAGGTCCGAGACTTAATAATGATAATTGGCGTAGACTGTAGGACCGACCCGCTTGTCAATTGGATTAAGCATGCTTAGGTTCCAATCATCGAGCAATGTTTTCGTCTAACCTTATTCTGCTAAGAAGCTTTTCGTCATCACTATACTTGAATAACTTGGTAGATAAGCCATCTGCTCCAGCCACTTGGTTGTTATTTTCGAACTTCATCATAGTCGCTTGGTGGAACGACTCTTTCAACATTATCGATCGGTTAAAATTGGTTCACTGTCTCTGATTCTTGCACTTTGACTACCATTTAGCTGGCTGGAGAAGTGTGAACTTCATAAACTCAGAACGTTCTGGGTGTCAGCAGATTAGTTCCTCGGTTTCTACATGATAAGGCTCCAGTCTTGAAACCTTCTGCTGCATCCTTTCAGTATCTATCCCGTCTCGCACTTAATGTGGTCGTTTGTAACGTTTACTTGCACTGTAGCTCGACATTCCTCTTTCTATCAGCTCTTTTGCGAATCTGGCGGAAACCAGTTGCTCCTGAAGCGGCAGGGAACATGAAAGGCCACTCCACAGTTGCATTATATCGAGTTACTGATGTAAGGAAAGGAAAAAGTGTAAGCGGCATGAACTGTCTGTGTTTGTTTATAGGCATTCTTTGCTGCTGTAGGTGTGAGCCTGCGCAACGGTAATGTTAGGTACACTCGGAACACTGATGGGATGTCTTCTACCACTGCGGGTTAGGCGATTAACATGAGATGACTTCCGTATATTTCAATATGATCGATGTGGTTGCGTGATTTTCTATACGCTTACAGTGTATAAATCTGATGCTAGAGATAATCAGCGATGCAACCCCCGCGAAGCCGTTCTACCTCACCTGGTTTGAAAAGATTTCGGCATGTAAACTGAAATTCCTTAATGTAGGACCGAAGATCTCATTGACACGTGGCGAAATCGTCTTTCTCTTTCGCCGTGGCGTGGACGCATATCAGAGATAGGTTGAAGAGTTTCGCTCTGATGCTAATTTTGGCGAGACGATCATCCACCGCAGTGTATGCCAAGGCTTGGCGATGGAGATTATCTCTTACCACAAAATCAACGATAAATTTTGGACTACGAGTATATTTGGTCGCTGTAGCAGATTTCACCTTTTTCTGTCCTTGTTCCATCTAAGACACTTCTTGGAATGCAGTGATTGCTGCCAGGGATCATCGTCAAAAATCGAACTGTATTCTGTTTGGCCCCAAACCGAGAGCTAAATTTTGCTAGTAGGTTTAAGTTTTGAGCACATTTCTATAGCAAACCATTTGCTTCAAGACCGTTCGCAAATACTTCTGTGGTGAAAATACCCTAAAAAATACTCTAGGAACCCTTAAACCCGATATGTTACATTCTTTTAACAGCGACCTAAGGCTCCGTACGGGGTTGGTTCCTGCACCGCGCACACGGGGTGTTCACGTTTCCCAAGAACGGAACTGCGTATAGCCTAGCAACTGGGACTGGATACCTAGAAGCTGGATCTCACATCCATTGCACCCCCGGTCATCAGATTAACTCTTTGGCAGCTACAAGAGTCTCTTATAGCGATTTGATTTTGAGTCTGCTCAGAAAAGAGGAGTATAAATCGAGCAAAAACCCCTTGGGGGTGTGTTTTAATAGCGACTTTTTGTCATGCAATCTCGGGGGTATGTAGTAAATCAAGAAATAAATAGATAGGTTTAAAAAGATGAGCGAGATATCTCTTATAAATTTTAGGGATGAATTAAGAGATCGGTCACCAACCTACGAAAAGCTGGACTTCTTTATTTGGATGTAGATAGGCTTGTTTCGAAAGAAAAATGGCAGCTGTGAAGATTACGCTACTCAGCTTAGTGGAACTACACTTTCACACTACAAACACGTATGAGTTAGCATAGTCATCAAATCCCTATTGCGTAAGCCCTGCTTCTGGTTCGTACCCATCAACTTTGCTTTAACCATAAAAGATTTGATCACCAACTAGCAATAGGTATATTGGGCAACTATTGCCTTTTTCGCCATAAGACAGTGTATGAAAGAAATAATCGACTAAGTCAAATAATAATCAATTAAACGGTCAGAAAAAGCCGTACAAGCTTAAAGCTTATATAGTTAAAGATTTCTCTATTGGCCTCCCTGACGCTTAATTTTCAAAGAGTTTGGGTTAAAATACAGAATTTATTTGGGTTACCAACTCGCCAATAACACTTATTTTTCTAATATTTATATAATTTTTTATTATTATTATTAATAATAATGGCAAATTTTCATTTATTTATTATATATACCATACATACATATATAAAATAACAAAAAAATTCATAGCCCTTCAATTCCGCCAACTTTAATCCTCTTAAATGCCTCTATCAGCTTCCACTGAAAATGGCAAATAATTTGCACAACACATTATTAAAAGTGCGAAGCTCAAAGCTCACTAAGCATTTGCTGCAAAAGCGTGTTGATAATATTTTGTAACAAATTCAATATTATTATCAACAAATTTTCATTTCAGTTAATTCAACTGTAGTGAAAATGAGTAACAACATCCAATAACAATATCATTACATTATCAACAAATTCTCAAAAACAGTGGAATTGCCACTCCATTGACTAAACTGCTGCGCAAATTAGTTTAAAATAATGTGGATAATATGTTTATCTCGATATGAAAATTTCCACTCCAATTGAACTATGCGCACACATGCATATGCAGGAATATATATGGTATATAATGCACTCTGCCTGCAGAAGAGAGATAACTCAAAAGATTCAATTTTCCCTTTTAGCTCATAGATAAGCACGATTTTTGCTCACACTTTTTTGTTAAATATTAAAAGAGACAATCTAAGGCTAGGATGAGTGAAAAGATCTTGTCTTTTTACGTTATAAATAATATAATATATATCTGTTTTAAAACACTTGGACTGCAGGAAAACTTTCAAAATTATCAAATTATCCGACAAACAATTTTTTAAACAAAATTAGTTTTGTTTGTGTGGCATTTTCCAAAGACCTTTTCATGCCAAAGTTTTATTTGTAAATAATCCTAATAAGTTTTTATATCAGTCTGGAAATGTTGGTGAATTGAGGTAACCAACTCGGTTAGAGCCCTAAGTAGAACTTAACGGGGACATAGGTTTTGTGGAGCGACTTCAACACAGTCGGTTTAAGGTTACCAGAAGTCCTATCGTGGTGTCTCTTTAACATAGCGGGAAGTCGTCGCTCCTGTGAATTAGGTTTATAACTCTTCACGCAGAAATCAGTTAGAACGAAAAGATCAAGAAAGTCTCTAGTGAGAAACTGACCTGAATCAACACTAAAAGCTCGACTATTATTTGAAACGCCTAGCTCTCTATATTCGAAGCCATGTAAGGTTCCAAATAAGTTGACTTTTTGCCATGACATTTCCTTATCCTAGTACTGTAGCATATAATACCAGATATTTAGTACACTATTTTTGAAAATAATTGGCCTTCGATGGCATCTAACTTTTACATTTTTTGCTGCGCATAGTCACACACCATTAATTTTATGAAATTAAATCAAATTTTTTAGTTATGTCTCTTTTAAAAACAGTACAGATTTTATTAGTATATAGAATGGTAAGCCTAAATACGCATATTTGGTATAAAGACATTCTTAAATATATACATACACATAGAGTTTTAAGCATCGTTAATGCAGAGTTAAGCTAATGTATAAAAGGCCTTGTTAGAGACTAGTATTTAAGAGATGGAACTATACCAGTTTATTATTTGTTTTCCTTCCTAATGAACAAAGTTTAAAGTACCCTCCGAATTCCTCAAAAGAGTCCAGATAACCTAGTGGATAGAGTTTTTTTTTTTTGTCATGCACAAGATAAGTTGAGTTGAATTAATGCGGCTGTTGATTAGTAACTAATACACTCAGGCCGATATGCTCATTATATACGTCCTCTTCTTAAATGTGTCTCATAAGCCCAACGAGATTACCAATTTTTGCTGCAGCTTGCTCAGCGAGACAACCAAGAAGTTTTTCCCGAAGAACTTGTATCACGCAGATGCTAAGATTTAGTTTTTATTGGACCTTTTTCTTCTTCATCCCTACTGCTAGTGCAAAAAATCTATAGTGGTGTCCCGTGAATTCCCATTAAACATGACCTGTTATTGCATGCTAATCTAGAACCGGAAAGGAGGATAAGATGACTTGATATTTTCGCGTCCAGTTTTTACCACAGCTGTCTTGTCACGTTACACGTGATCTGATTTTAGTATATATTTTGCGGTGGACATAGGTACACTTTCCAGAGTTCATACACTAAAAAGTTCGCCTGCCGTGCAATT